>CAWUFW010014745.1:0-333635 GCA_963921515.1 Calotriton arnoldi
CATAGTTAGAATTTTTTTTTTTTTTTACAAATTATAAATAATAAATGTAATGTAAAAATAAATTAAACATCCATATATAAAAATTATATATATATATTTACTTAATAATATTAATAAATAATTATTATAATAAATTATAAAATGTTAGAAACATAATACAAATTATAAATACATATATATATATACATACACCTGTAACATAAACATAAAAATAAAATATATATATAATAAATTAAAATATTACAATTTTTTTTTAATTTTAAAACAACATTTTAAACTACTTTAACTGAAACAGTAGGGAAAATGTTGGATAGCGTAGGGGATAAAATTACTATTCCCACTCCAGGAAGTGTAAGAGTAGGGAAAGTGTTGGATAGTGGAGGGAATAAAATTACTATTCCCACTCCAGCGAGTGCAACAGTAGGGAAAGTGTGGGATAGCAGAGGGGATAAAATTACTATTCCCACTGCAGCGAGTGCAACAGTAGGGAAAGTGTTGGATAGCGGAGGGGTAAAAATTACTATTCCCACTTCAGCAAGTGCAACAGTAGGGAAAGTGTTGGATAGCGTAGGGGAATAATTTACTATTCCCACTCCAGAGAGTGCAACAGTAGTGAAAGTGTTGGATAGCATAGGGGATAAAATTACTATTACCACTCCAGATAGTGCAACAGTAGGGAAAGTATTGGATAGCGGAGGGAATAAAATTACTATTCCAACTCCAGCGAGTGCAACAATAGAGAAAGTGTTGGATAGCTGAGGGGTTAAAATTTTCTATTCCAACTCCAGAGACTGCAACAGTAGGGATAGTGTTGGATAGCGGAGTGGATAAAATTACTATTCCCACTCCAGATAGTGCAACAGTAGGGAAATTGTTGGATAGCGGAGGAGATACAATTACTATTCCCACTCCAGCGAGCGCAACAGTAGGAAAAGTGTTGGATAGCGAAGGGGTAAAAATTACTATTCCCACTCCAGCAAGTGCAACAGTATAAAAGTGTTGGATAGCGGAGGGGAATAATTTACTATTCCCACTCCAGCAAGTGCAACAGTAGGGAAAGTGTTGGATAGCGGAGGGGAATAATTTACTATTCCCACTCCAGCGAGTGCAGCAGTAGGGAAAGTGTTGGATAGCGGAGGGAATAAAATTACTATTACCACTCCAGATAGTGCAACAGTAGGGAAAGTGTTGGATAGCGGAGGGGATAAAATTACTATTCCCACTCCAGCGAATGCAACAGTAGGGAAAGTGTTGGATTGCGGAGGGGTTAAAATTACTATTCCCACTCCAGCAAGTGCAACAGTAGGAAAGTGTTGGATAGCAGAGGGGAATAATTTACTATTCCCACTCCAGCAAGTGCAACAGTAGGGAAAGTGTTGGATAGCGGAGGGGAATAATTTACTATTCCCACTCCAGGGAGTGCAACAGTAGGGAAAGTGTTGGATAGCGGAGGGGAATAATTTACTATTTTCACTCCAGCAAAATAATGAACATTAATTAACAAATAATTAACTAATTAAAAATAATTTACCTCCCACCATATTCCCCTATAAATAACCCCACCAATGTTGTAAAACATAACACAATTAAAATAATAAATTAACAATTAATTAACTAATAACAATTAACAAGCAAATTAAAAACAATCAGTAATAAATTAATTCACAGAATTAACACTATTAAATAAAATTAAATAAATAATATATAAAAAATATTTTTAAAAAAATTAAAATGCAATTAGTTCCCACCCTACTCCCTATCATCCCACAACATGCTCTTAAAAAAGACACAATTAACATAATTAATTAATAATTATTAATGACCAATTTATAACAAATTAATAACCACATTTAACAATATAAAATATTAAATACATAAATATTAATTAATAAAAATGATTAATTAATTAATTATAATTGAATTACTTCCCACCCTACTCCCCTATAAACCCACAACCCACTACTAAATAAATAACACAATTAACATATTTACCCATTAATTATTAATAATTAATAACTAATTAATAACAAATTAATTATCACAATTAACGATATAAAATATTCAATACATAAATATTAATTAATTAAAAATATTAATTAATTAATTATAATTGATTTACTTCCCACCCTATTTTCCTATAAACCCACAACCCGCTACGGAACTAAAACGCAAAATGTCATTTAAAAAAAATTAATAACTTCTAAAAAATTATTAATAAATGTATTCTAATTAAATTACTTCCCACCCTATTCCCCTATAAACCCACAACCCGCTACAAAACTAAAATACACAAAAATTAATTAACATACAATTAATTACTTCTAAAAATGTCACACATACATTAAAAAATAAGCTATACTTATACAAAATAATTACATCACATACTTTAAACACACATAGTAAAATACAAAACACTAAAATAAATGTTGATATTATTAACAACGATATTTTTACTAACGATATTACTAACTTCGATATTAAAAAACGATATTTCTTACCTTCATGTCGATATTCTGGTCAACGATATTCTTGCATGTCGATCTTGTGCCACCTCGATATTAAAAACTCGATATTCTGGCACATTGATATTCCAACATCGATATTCTGTCTGTGCACCATTGGCGTCAGCTAGAGTGCAATCCATATGCAATTAATATCAAGTTCTTAAGCTCATCTAGCCGCATACCCCAGGATTTCCCCCCTTCCCACCAACTTTTGCCTGCATTAGCCCTCTTTTAGCAAGAATATTGTGCTCAGGGGAAGGGCGAGGGAAATCCGGGTAGATGGACCACCCTACGAATTGTATGGTACACCAGGGTGATTAGTGCTGGGCTGCCCTTCTTACTTTGCATGTTTACAGGTCCAGAAACACACAGTTTGAAAATAAATCACCAAGAACCTTAAAACCCACTTTCTCTGGGCAGCCACGGTGAGTTTTCGAGCAGGGGTGGAAGAAGAGGGATGCAAGTTATACTCAACAGGGGTGAATACGGTACATATACACCAAACCATCTCTCTATTTCCCACCTGGCCCAACTTGTGATCCCAATCACATTTACATCGTCCTGCCGAACATTTGGCACCCTGCATATGATAGTCAACTGCAAGTAGGAACGTGCGGTAGCGAGTGCGTTTCGCTGAGCTAGTACTTAACATGGTTCATGTTGTCGATGGGGATATTAGTTGACGAGGTAAATACTCACCCTAAGTAATAAAATAATCACAATCATTGTCAGGGTGAACCACTAAAGTCACTAAATAAACCTGTGCTTAAACCCCTAGTAGCTATGGCACAGAGCAGACAGGCTTAACTTAGAGGCCAGGTGTAAAGTATTTATGCAGTACTTAAGCAGTAATAAAGTCAAAACACAACACAAGAAAAATTCCAAACCAATTTAGAAAAATAGAGAATATTTTAATAAATAAAATTACATGAAAATGGTAAAAATCCAATAGAGGGAGCTGGAGATATGATTTTTTAAAGCTTGAGTTAAAAATCGCACCAAAATGATCTGCAGAGGTGGGGAGACCTCAGGTAAATTGGCTGGGCCGTATTAGCACAATTAAAATGAACATTTTACTGAGACTCTTATATATGTTTCCGACCCTCCCCGTAATCATACTGTCATCCTTCTTTCGCATCCTAAAGAGCACATTTTTTAGATATATATGGAATGGGGGTAGACTGTAAGTATCTTACAAGATCCTGTACAGACCGAGAGAGAAAAAAGGTGCAGCCTTCCCAGACATTCGTGCTTACTATATGGAATCCCAATAGTGCATATTGACAGACTGGAGCATGATCGAATCTGACAAGTTGTGGGTTAACGCGGATAGAGCAATGGCGGGCCCATCTCTGTGAAATATAGTAATGAAGCCTAGGTGCGACAGACGACCTAACATACACATAACTACCCAGATGAGTATCACCTTAACAGTCTGGGATAAAGTCAACAGGAAATTGAACTTAACTACATACCCCTCCCCATATTTTTCCATTCACTTCAATCCTGTCTTTATACCTGCACTTACCCTTGATCCATTTGAAGCTTGACAAAGGGGAAACTGCATAATGACATATACGATAAATCCTTTAATGACTGTAAGAGGGAATTCCGACAGGACGAATCTGAAAGGCTGCAGTAAACGAAAATACTACACTGGATTATGCATTCCACTGTAAAAGAAGTGGCTATACGTGATTTGACTACAATTTGTTACATTGGCAACTGACACAATGTGTGTAATTTCTACACAATTTTAACTGCTCCTCAATAAGACACTGCCAACCACTAACCCTTACACAGGAAATGAGACACTCTTACTGGGCATACTCTCACAGAACATCAATGGACACATTATGGAGAGAAGTGAATAAGAACACTCATAGTGCCCTAGGCAAAGAGGCCCATTACAATTAATATATGATTGATACATGAATCCGACTAAATTGCATAAATATTTCCATTCAGTCACTGTGTTAGAGAGAATGTGGGATTCTAGGTGGTTCTCCCATATTTTGTGGTCATGCCCCAAAATACTGCCTTATAGGAAAGAGGTACTGACTGGAATCCACTCTGTTTTGGGATACCCTCTCAATCTGTTAGTGGGAGCATATTTCTCCCAGTTAATTTGTAAGAGAGTACAAACCGAACTTAATAATTATCTCTGATAATAGGAGCAACATTGATCTCTAGATTTTGTACATACAACATGCTATTGTCGGCATGTAATGATATCAGCAAAGATTCACCCTTGATATAAATTCCGCTTTGGGAGTGGAGCTCTCTGAGCCAAAGGGCCATAAAGAGTGGACACCCCTGCCGGGTGCCCCTACCAACAGGGATAGCGTCTAAGTACAGATTGATTACTTTTACATGGGCGTGTGGGGTACATAATAGACCTATGAAACTAAGGAATTACTTTCCAAGGCTCATACGTCTAATTATTTCCTGCATGAATGGCCACTCCAATGCATCAAAGCACCAAGTAAAATGGCTGTCACTGGTAGGTCCGGATCAACTTAGAGTAAGATGGCTTTTGGGCCAGGTCCTTTCTGCAGGGTCATCCCCAAACCTTTTGCCTTCCTCCTCCTATTTTATTTTGCTGAACTTGTTTTTGTTGGCCTTAGGACTCTCGGCACTTTACCACTGCTAACCAGTGCTAACATGCTTGTGCTCTCTGTTTAAATCATGGTAACATTGGCTTATCCCCAATTGGCATATTTAATTTACTTATAAGTCCCAAGTGAAGTGGTACTACATGTACTCAGGGCCTTTAAATTAAATGCTTCTAGTGGGCCTGCAGCATTGATTGTGCCACACACTAAAGTAGCCCTTTAAACATGTCTCAGGCCAGCCACTGCAGAGTCTGTGTGTGCAGTTTAAGCTGCCATTTTGACCTGGCAAAATAAACATTTGCTAGGCCCAAACCTTCCTTTTTAATACATATAAGTCACCGGTATGGTTGGCCCTGGACAACCCAGAGGGGAGGGAGCAATATATTTAAAAGGTAGGACATGGAATTTTACGTTTTACATGTCCTGGTAGTGACAAACTCTTTTATTGGTTTTTCCCTACTTCAAGGCCTATCTCTCCCATAGGATAACATTGAAGTTGCCTCATTACATTTTATATGTGTAATTTCCAAATGGGAAGAGATAACCAGCTCATGTTTGGTGTCTCCGACTAATTTAATGTCCTAACTTAAGGTGAAGTCGGATTTTAAGTTACCATTCTGAAAATTACACTTTTTAGAAAGTTGGCATTTTCTTCCCTTAGAAATTTGGTGTCTGCAGTCTCTGGTCACATGACTGAGTGTAGCTGACAGTTGGGCTTTGAGTATTCCTCCTAGACAGCCACACAATGGAAGCTTAACGGTGACTTGATGGGCTATCACTGACAGAATGGGAGGGAAGAGCTGGGCACAGACCCACTTATACTTGAATATGCTGTGTCTTGTGTCCATACAAAGGACTGCATGTCCCCTGTAGGTAATCTGGAGCCAGGGCCAGGAAGTCAGGGCATCTGTGCACTTCAAGGGCATCCCTCTAGGAGCTTCTCTGCACTTCAATGGCACAGCTGTGTATAAAAGAAGGACCTCAAACACCACCACTTCAGTACACTCCTGGACCAGTGGATACTCTGTGAGGAAGAAGGACTGCTGTGCTGCTACAAGGACTGCCACTTTGCTGGACTGCTGCCCTCTTGTCTGTAGAAGAAGAATTGGGCCTGCAACCTCATCTTGAACCCAGGACCCCAGAGTGACTCAAAGGGCTAGTCTGCTGGCCTCCTGATCTGAGTCTCAGGGACATAAAAGGCTCTCCAACAGCTCCTGGACATGTCTTCAGCGGGTTCCTGACCCCCACCCCCCCCAAGTGATGCCTCTCAGGTCCTGAACCCTTGGTGTGGCTCTCAAGCTCCTGAAATCAAGGTTTTGGGCTCTTCGCGACCGCGAACAGGCCCATTTGCACCAGAACCATGCCGCTCAGTCCGAAAATCAACACGAGCTGCCGCCAGCCCATCTCATCGTACAGCAGAATCGACAGCCTGCAGTGGACCACTGATGCAAAACGCCAACCTGCCCATTTGCGACGCCCGCCCTGCTCTTCGCACCATGCTGACAGCTGCCTACGACGCTCTCCTTGCTCCTCCTGACCGGCTCCGGCATGAACGGGACTCTTGCCACAAAACTTGAGAAGGTAAAACTTCAGCGGAACTAATCTGGGACTGTATTCGACCCGCGCTCCATCATGGTCAGCCTGAACTTATGACTTTGACCTGGTCCAGCTCGACCAGATAGCCGCGGTTGGCCCTTTTAGGCTCTATATTCCAGTTTATTCTTTATGAATTCATAGCTCCGTCTCTACTGATTGGATTTTTGCCGCTTTGATCTTTTTTAATTTAAATTATTTGGCTAACCTGGTGTGGGATCAGTTTGTGTGGTGTTTTCACAGATTTACTGTTTGCTGTGTAGTACAAATACATTACACTCTTGCTCTGTGCCAAGCTACCAGGGGGTGAGCACAGGTTCATTTGGGGTTAATTTGGGGTTTGCTGGTCCCTTACCCTCACTAGGACTGTGGTTGGTGCTTGAGCAAGGCTCACACCCCAGTTAGCCAGTAACCCAAATTCTTACAATGGCCATTAATGTAATTAAAATTAATTGAGTGCAATAGTACAAGTTCAGCCTGTTCCGGAAGCACTAATCTCTGCATCAAAGGCTGTAGCATCTGCACTAGAATCTTAGCGAGAATTTTAAGGGCGGGATTTAATAATGATAGTGGTCTGTATGAGGCGCTTTGCTAAGGGTCACAGGTTGTCTTTGGGAGTACAGTGATATATTTAGCAATAGCTGTATTGTATATGTTAGATTTGGGGGTCTCTAGTTGGCAGAGGTATGTACCTTTGTCCAAATAGGGACCCTTGAGTCTAGTCAGGGAAAGTAGGTACACTCCTGAAATAACCCCTGCTCACCCTCTTGGTAGCTTGGCACGAGCAGACAGGCTTAGTTCAGAGGCAGTGTGTAAAGCATTTGTGAACACATACAGTAATCAAGTGACAACACTACAAACGGACACCACACAGGTTATATATTTATAAAAATAGGTATACTTTATATAGATTTATCACAAGACCATAAACGACAAAAATAATCCACGATACTGTTAAGAAGGCTTAGTTCTGATCAAAAAGGCTTAGTTCAAGGTTCTGTGCGAGTCGGTAGCCTCCTCCGGCTACGGCGATGTTGAGAACAAACAGAGTCTAACAAATCCAGCTGACCGCGTCGAGACGGGCCAACACAGCGTAGACAGACTCGGTCACAGTACCTTTTACTTGAAGCGGCAGGCACGGGGGTGCGAGCCGGATGGCTGTTCGTCGCGGTCGCGATGCAAAAATGGAAGCGTTGCAGGACGCGTTGTCCCTCGATGCGGTGCAGGCAGCGGCTCGTTGACGTCGTCGAGACGGAGTCGGTGAGACCAGGGCCGTGCGTTGCAGGGCGAGACGGTGCTTCGATGCGGTGCTGGCAGGTTGCGGTGCGGCGACAGAGCCGGATTCAGGAGCTGGCGTCGATCAGTCCGGACAGCGGTGCGAGTCGGGCGGTGCGTCGCAAAGCGTGCGAGCGGTGCCCAACTCCGGTGCGGTCACAGGACTCGAACTCAGCAGCAGTGACCGTGTCGGTCGGACCAGTTCGATTCGGCGTAGCGAAGCGTTGCAGGACGCGTTGTCCCTCGATGCGGTGCAGGCAGCGGCTCGTTGACGGAGTCGGTGAGACCAGGGCCGTGCGTTGCAGGGCGAGACGGTGCTTCGATGCGGGGCTTACAGGACACCGAGTCGGTCGTGGGAGTCGGTCACAGCTCCCTACCTCTGTAGCCACTGAAACAGAGTTTCCAGCAGCAATTCACAAAGGGGGTGAAGTCCAATGGTCCTGGGACTTCGGTCAGGGGGCAAGCTCTCTTCCAAGCCCTTGGAGATCCTTCACAAGTTGATGAAAGTCACAGCAAAGCAAAAGTTCCTTTCTCCTTTCTTTGGCAGACAGGCAAACCACTGCAGGCCAATCCCCCAAGCAGCACTTCAGGCTTAGGGATAGTCTCTCCTCAGTTTCTTCTTGGTTCCGCTCCTCAGCAAAGGTTTCTTCTTGTTCCCAAAAGTGATCTAATTTTCCTGGGGTCTGGGTGCCCCTCTTATACCCTGATTCTCTTTGTTCTCTGGAGGCAGAGAGGCCTCTGCCTAGTCCAAAACCAGTTCTGGTCAGTCCTGGAGCACTTTGTTTTTCTGACTCCTTCTTTCCTTTCAGAATGTGGGGCAGAGTGCTCAGCCGCCCGGCAGGAGGTGGAGCCAGCATTGTGGAAGGCAGGCACAGCCCTATTCAGACCCAGGTGCAACTCCTCCCTCCACTCTGGATGCAGATCTTTCTATTCAGCCCTGCGCTGACTCACCCTGTCTCCTGTAGCCACCCCCAGCCCCTGTCACTCAATCTCCAGACAAGGAATACACAACCTAGCAGAGGCAGGCTTGGATAGTTAGGCAAGAAAATACCCACTTTCTAAAAGTGGTATTTTCGAACACAGAATGTTAAAACCAACTTCACTAAAAGATGTATTTTATCATCCTGAGTTCAGGCATACTAAATTCGTTTTTCTACCATGTTCCCTGGGTCAGTTCTGACTATAAGGTGTAATAGCCAGTCTGCCCATTCTGGCCTATGGGGAGCAGGTAGCCTTGCAATAGTGAAAAACGAAAATGGCTGTAATTCACTATTAGGACATGCCACACACACCCGGGCATGTCCTACCTTATACTTACAATGCACCCTGCCCTAGGGCCTACTTTAGGGGTGACCAACATGCAGTAAAGGGAAGGTTTAGGGACTGGTAAGTGGGTGTACTCACCAAGTCGACATGGCAGCCCTAGGCTGCACACAGGCTCTGCGATGGCAGGCCTGAGACACATTTTACAAGCCGCTTCTGTGGGTGGCACAACCAGTACTGCAAGCCCACCAGCGGCATTGGATTTACAAGCCCTGGGCACACTGAGTGCACTGTACTAGGGACTGACAAGTAAACCAATCATCCAATCACGGAGTCACTAATACATATATCAATTAACGATAGGGAGCACTTGCACTTTGGCACTGATTAGCAGCGGCAAAGTGCCCATGAGCATCTAGTCCAGCAAAAACATATCGGCAACAGTGGAGGCATTACGAAAAAATGGAAGGGAGACCCACGCCAAGGATGCCAGGTCTAACACGTGTCCCCTCCAGCTGAAATGTGGGGAGAACTATCCTACCCCTAGGGAGTTCTCATCGCTAAGGCGGAAAAATCTGGACAGTCCATCAGCATTGGCGTGTTCTGTACCAGGGCGGTGTTCCACCGTAAAGTCCATCCCCTGTAGGGAAATGGACCACCTCAACAGCTTTGGATTCTCACCCCTCATCTGCATCAACCATCTGAGGGGCCTGTGGTCTGTCTGAACCCGGAAGTGAGTCCCAAACAGGTATGGTCTCAGCTTCTTCAGTGCCCAGACCACAGCAAATGCCTCACGCTCGATAGCACTCCATCTCTGTTCCCGGGGAAGTAACCTCCTACTGATGAAGGCTACAGGTTGGTCTAGGCCCTCCTCATTGATCTGTGATAGAACAGCCCCTACACCATGCTCTGAAGCGTCGGTCTGAACAATGAACTCATTGGAGAAGTTGGGTGCCTGGAGCACAGGCGCCGTGCACATGGCAGTCTTCAAGGTGTCAAAAGCTTTTTGACAGGCGTCAGTCCAAATCACTTTCCTGGGCTGCTTCTTGGAAGTCAGCTCTGTCAAGGGGGCAACAATGCTGCCATACCCCTTGACGAATCTCCGGTAATACCCGGTGAGTCCTAGGAAGGCTCTCACCTCTGTCTGGGTCTTGGGGGCTCCCAAGCCAGAATGGTATCAATTTTCGGTTGGAGGGGCGCCACCTGGCCGCTCCCAACCTGGTGTCCCAAGTACACCACAGAACCCTGCCCAATCTGGCACTTACTCGCCTTGATTGTGAGGCCTGCTCTCCGCAGCGCCATCAACACTTCCCAGAGGTGGCGCAGATGTTCTTCCCAACTGGCACTGAACACTGCGATGTCATCCAGGTAGGCGGCACTGAAATCCTCCAGTCCAACCAACACCTGGTTGACCAACCTCTGAAAGGTGGCAGGGGCATTCTTCATCCCAAAGGGCATCACCCGGAACTGGTAGTGCCCATCTGGTGTGGAGAATGCTGACCTCTCTTTGCCCCATCAGTCAAGGCGATCTGCCAGTACCCAGACGTTAAGTCAAACGTGCTGAGGTACCGCGCAGCCCCTAACCGATCTATGAGCTCATCAGCTCTGGGGATGGGGTGGGCGTCAGTCCTGGTGACGGAATTGAGTCCCCTGTAGTCCACACAGAACCGGAGTTCTGGTGTGGCACCAGGCGCGGCAGCTTTTGGAACCAAGACCACGGGGCTGGCCCAAGGGCTGTTAGAGGACTCAATCACCCCTAGCGCAAACATCTTGGAGACCTCCTCCTTGATGCAGGCTCTGACCCTGTCAGTCACCCTGTAAGCCTTGTGCTTCACAGGAAGACTGTCCCCAGTGTCCACATCATGGACGCACCAATGAGTGACACTGGGAACCAGGGAGAACAGGTCAGGGAACTGTCCCAACAGTTGGCGACAGTCACCCTGCTGCTCAGGTGTCAGGGAGGTAGAGAGGTTTACTCCTCCACTGATCCATCTTGCTCTCGGGCTGACAGGAGGTCAGGAAGAGGCTCGGTCTCCTCCTCCATTCCATCATCTGTAGCTAAGAGCATGCCCACTTGGGACCTCTCCAAGTGGGGCTTCAGGCGGTTCACATGCAGGACCCGCAAGGGGTTCCTGGGAGACTGCAAGTCCACCAAATAGGTAACTGGACTCTTGCGCTCCACCACCGTAAAAGGGCCGGTCCACCTGTCCTGGAGCGCACAGGGCTCCACAGGGGCCATGACCCACACTTTCTGACCAGGCTGAAGCTCTACCAGAGTGGCATTCTGGTCGTACCACCGCTTCATCTCCTCCTGGCTGGCTTCCAGATTTGCCTCAGCAAGCTCTCTGAAACGCCTAGTCTGGTTCCTGAAGGCCAGCATGTAACTGTATACATCCTGGGGAGGTTTCCTGGGAGATTGCTCCCAGCCTTCCTTGACCAAACTCAGAGGTCCTCGCACCGGGTGTCCATAGAGGAGCTCAAAGGGACTGAACCCTAGAGACTTCTGTGGCACCTCCCGGTATGCAAACAACAGGCATGGTAAGAGGACGTCCCATTTACGCCTCATGGGTTCTTCCAGACCCATAATCATGCCCTTGAGGGTCCGGTTGAATCTCTCAACCAGACCATTTCCTTGAGGGTGGTAAGGAGTGGTGAACTTGTAAGTTACACCGCACTCCTGCCACAGGGACTTCATGTACTTGGACACGAAGTTGGTACCTCTGTCAGACACCACCTCTTGAGGGAATCCCACACGTGAGAAAATTCCCATCAGTGCCCGTCCCACCACGGGGGCCGTCACTGTCCTCAGAGGGATGGCTTCAGGGTACCGGGTGGCATGGTCCACCAAGACCAGGATAAACCTGTTGCCCATGGCTGTCTTGGGGTCCAGTGGCCCCACAATGTCAATACCCACCCGTTCAAAGGGGGTGCTGACCACAGGGAATGGCTGGAGAGGAGCCTTGTGCTTCCTCCCACTCTTTCCACTTGCCTGGCAAGTCTGGCATGTCCTGCAGTGAGTGGCGGCACTCCTGCGCATCTGGGGCCAATAGAAATGGGTAACAAGCCTGTCAAAGGTCTTGTCCTGCCCCAGATGTCCCGCTAACGGTACATCATGAGCCAACCCCAGTAGGAAGGCTCTGAAGCGCTGGGGTACCACCAGCACACGGGCTGACCCAGGCTCAGCAACCTTAGGCTCTGAATACAGGAGACCATTCTCCCAGTAAACCCAATGTGATCCAGACTGATCA
This sequence comes from Calotriton arnoldi, assembly GCA_963921515.1. Classification (NCBI taxonomy): domain Eukaryota; kingdom Metazoa; phylum Chordata; class Amphibia; order Caudata; family Salamandridae; genus Calotriton; species Calotriton arnoldi. Next base: position 12,499 of record CAWUFW010014745.1, read on the forward strand.
CCTGCTGCCTGGTCTGTGGCCTGTTGCCTCAGACCCACGAGAGAAGGGCATGTGTTCTGCTCCTTGCAGAACTCTTCCCTGGAGGGTCCTCCTTCTTGCTGCCAATGGGTCAGCTCAGGTAGGTCCCCCAGTTCAGCTACCTGTTCCCCTGTAGGCTCCAGGGCATCCCCCTCAGGGTCTGCCTCCTCCTGGACCGTGGGAACCTCGGGGGCCGGTTTCCCGCGCCCCTGCCTCCTCTCTCTCCGGCAGGCACCTGGGCCTCCCTCTCAGGCTCCAGGTCCTCTTGAACACCTTTAGCTGCCATTGACCGGGTGGTCACACATGCCCAATCAGGCAAGCCCAACATTTCTAAATGCGCACTCCGCTCCACCTTAGCCCAAGGTGAGCTCTCCAAATCGTTCCCTAACAAACAGTCAACAGGCATGGCTGGCCTCACAGCTACTTGAAGAGTACCCGAGACCCCCCCCACTCAAAGGGAACCTGAGCCACCTTGCAGTGACTCTCTGTGTTGTCAGCGGCAACAACCGGATAGAATGCATCAGGGATAACCTGCTCTTTAGACACCAGGTGACACTTGACAGCTGTCACACTGGCTCCTGTGTCTCTCAGAGCCTCCACCCTATGGCCATTGATGGTCACCCACTGCCTGTATTTCTTAGTGTTCTCAGGCAGCGGGGTCCTAGGGACCATCTCAGAGTCTCCTAATGAGACAAGGGAAAACACTGTGGGATCCCCCCACCTTGGGCACCCAACTCCTCCCCCAGGGCTACACTAGCCAACTGCCGGGGGACTGCACTGGTGGGTGCTGGTTTTCCATGCAAAGGGCAACGAGGATCGTTTGCCTTGTGGCCAGGGGCGCCACACTTGTAACATACCAGTGGTCCCTGGTGAACAGGGGGCCTGTCAGGGCCACTGGCTTCTTCTCAGGGGGAGGCTGGGAACCTTTCCCTTGGTTCCCTTGGGGTCTACTTTGGGGCCCTTTATGGAACTCCTTCTGTTTACCCTTGTCCCCCCACTCTTCTGCTGGGGACCCTGCCCACCCTTGGCGGAGTCTCCCACGTGACCCTTGTGGACCCGGGTACTCACCCAGCGGTCCGCCTCCTCAGCAAGCTGCCTAGGGTTAGTCAGCTTACTATCAATCAGGTGCTGGCGTAGCTCAGGAAAACAATTACCGGACAAGTGCTCCCAGGCAATCAAATCAAAGAGCGCCTGAAAATCAGTCGCTTTGCTACCCTTTACCCAACCATCCAAGGCTCTGCAAAAGAAGGTCACATATTCAACCCAGGTACTGCTTTCAATCTTACTACAGTTCCTGAACCTTTGCCTATAAAGCTCAGGGGTCAAACCATATCTAGTCATTAAGGCATCCTTCATGTGGCTGTACGAATTATAGACTTCAGAGGGCAAATCCAACAAGGTATCCCGCCCTTCACTGAGGAACCGTCCCCACAACCCCGCTCCCCAATCCTTCTCAGGGACCCGGTGGGAAGACATGGCTACCTCATAGGCTTTGAACCACTGCCCTATGTCGTCATTTTTAAAAAACTCCTTCACCACATCTTTGGGAATATACACCCTAGCTTCAACAGGCACAGGCGGTACACTGCCACCAGAGGGAGTAATCTCTAAGCTCTTGGCCTTCAATTCCAACTCCCTCAAAACTTTCTCATGTTCAAACTGCATTTTCTTTTCCTCTAGGGCTAATTTCCTAGTTTGCATTTCGAATTCTAACTGCCCATTCAGCTTGAGATTGGTCAGCTCCATTTCGTGCATCCTACTCTCTTTCCTGTCCTCCAACTCCTCTGGAGACAGTCCTCTGGCAGAAACACTGCTACCTACTGGGGAAGGTGGTCTTCTAGCCCCTAGACCCAATAGCCCCTCCAGCTGCCCTTCTGCATTCTCAGCCCCCTCCACAGGGGCACTCCTTGATTCGACCCAGGCCCTCAGCGCCTTTTGAAGGTCCTCCTTCCTGGAGAGTCCGGTCATGGACACTTTAAACTTTTTGCAGAATTGCCTGAGCTGTTTGAGGGTGTAGCATTCTAGCCTCTCTTCTTCCCAATCACACTCAACAGAGGCTACTGATGCTGGTTTCTCCATAGTGACTGAACTTGGCATTTGCAAAAATAGGAAATCCCAGAAAAAATGCTATAAAAGTATGTGGTTGCGTTTTGGTCTGCACTCACTAAGTAGTGTTCACCAATCACTGTACATGAGTCACAAATGCAAGTCCAGAATCCTCACCGCTGACCACCAATGTTAGATTTGGGGGTCTCTAGTTGGCAGAGGTATGTACCTTTGTCCAAATAGGGACCCTTGAGTCTAGTCAGGGAAAGTAGGTACACTCCTGAAATAACCCCTGCTCACCCTCTTGGTAGCTTGGCACGAGCAGACAGGCTTAGTTCAGAGGCAGTGTGTAAAGCATTTGTGAACACATACAGTAATCAAGTGACAACACTACAAACGGACACCACACAGGTTATATATTTATAAAAATAGGTATACTTTATATAGATTTATCACAAGACCATAAACGACAAAAATAATCCACGATACTGTTAAGAAGGCTTAGTTCTGATCAAAAAGGCTTAGTTCAAGGTTCTGTGCGAGTCGGTAGCCTCCTCCGGCTACGGCGATGTTGAGAACAAACAGAGTCTAACAAATCCAGCTGACCGCGTCGAGACGGGCCAACACAGCGTAGACAGACTCGGTCACAGTACCTTTTACTTGAAGCGGCAGGCACGGGGGTGCGAGCCGGATGGCTGTTCGTCGCGGTCGCGATGCAAAAATGGAAGCGTTGCAGGACGCGTTGTCCCTCGATGCGGTGCAGGCAGCGGCTCGTTGACGTCGTCGAGACGGAGTCGGTGAGACCAGGGCCGTGCGTTGCAGGGCGAGACGGTGCTTCGATGCGGTGCTGGCAGGTTGCGGTGCGGCGACAGAGCCGGATTCAGGAGCTGGCGTCGATCAGTCCGGACAGCGGTGCGAGTCGGGCGGTGCGTCGCAAAGCGTGCGAGCGGTGCCCAACTCCGGTGCGGTCACAGGACTCGAACTCAGCAGCAGTGACCGTGTCGGTCGGACCAGTTCGATTCGGCGTAGCGAAGCGTTGCAGGACGCGTTGTCCCTCGATGCGGTGCAGGCAGCGGCTCGTTGACGGAGTCGGTGAGACCAGGGCCGTGCGTTGCAGGGCGAGACGGTGCTTCGATGCGGGGCTTACAGGACACCGAGTCGGTCGTGGGAGTCGGTCACAGCTCCCTACCTCTGTAGCCACTGAAACAGAGTTTCCAGCAGCAATTCACAAAGGGGGTGAAGTCCAATGGTCCTGGGACTTCGGTCAGGGGGCAAGCTCTCTTCCAAGCCCTTGGAGATCCTTCACAAGTTGATGAAAGTCACAGCAAAGCAAAAGTTCCTTTCTCCTTTCTTTGGCAGACAGGCAAACCACTGCAGGCCAATCCCCCAAGCAGCACTTCAGGCTTAGGGATAGTCTCTCCTCAGTTTCTTCTTGGTTCCGCTCCTCAGCAAAGGTTTCTTCTTGTTCCCAAAAGTGATCTAATTTTCCTGGGGTCTGGGTGCCCCTCTTATACCCTGATTCTCTTTGTTCTCTGGAGGCAGAGAGGCCTCTGCCTAGTCCAAAACCAGTTCTGGTCAGTCCTGGAGCACTTTGTTTTTCTGACTCCTTCTTTCCTTTCAGAATGTGGGGCAGAGTGCTCAGCCGCCCGGCAGGAGGTGGAGCCAGCATTGTGGAAGGCAGGCACAGCCCTATTCAGACCCAGGTGCAACTCCTCCCTCCACTCTGGATGCAGATCTTTCTATTCAGCCCTGCGCTGACTCACCCTGTCTCCTGTAGCCACCCCCAGCCCCTGTCACTCAATCTCCAGACAAGGAATACACAACCTAGCAGAGGCAGGCTTGGATAGTTAGGCAAGAAAATACCCACTTTCTAAAAGTGGTATTTTCGAACACAGAATGTTAAAACCAACTTCACTAAAAGATGTATTTTATCATCCTGAGTTCAGGCATACTAAATTCGTTTTTCTACCATGTTCCCTGGGTCAGTTCTGACTATAAGGTGTAATAGCCAGTCTGCCCATTCTGGCCTATGGGGAGCAGGTAGCCTTGCAATAGTGAAAAACGAAAATGGCTGTAATTCACTATTAGGACATGCCACACACACCCGGGCATGTCCTACCTTATACTTACAATGCACCCTGCCCTAGGGCCTACTTTAGGGGTGACCAACATGCAGTAAAGGGAAGGTTTAGGGACTGGTAAGTGGGTGTACTCACCAAGTCGACATGGCAGCCCTAGGCTGCACACAGGCTCTGCGATGGCAGGCCTGAGACACATTTTACAAGCCGCTTCTGTGGGTGGCACAACCAGTACTGCAAGCCCACCAGCGGCATTGGATTTACAAGCCCTGGGCACACTGAGTGCACTGTACTAGGGACTGACAAGTAAACCAATCATCCAATCACGGAGTCACTAATACATATATCAATTAACGATAGGGAGCACTTGCACTTTGGCACTGATTAGCAGCGGCAAAGTGCCCATGAGCATCTAGTCCAGCAAAAACATATCGGCAACAGTGGAGGCATTACGAAAAAATGGAAGGGAGACCCACGCCAAGGATGCCAGGTCTAACAGTATACATCTAGTAATCTAGGTGCCAGGATGTCAGGACATTCCTTATAAAATTCCAATTGGAGTCAGTGATTCTCCAGGGCTCTACCAGTAGCAAAAGTGGTTATTGCAATTGTAATATCCTCAAACATCTGAGGGGAGTTGACGATTGATCGCATCTCTCCCAAAACCCAGATGAGCACCACGTTTATTCTCACAAACGTTACGATCTATGAACAAGTAAATATACACTCTCTGCACAAGCATGCATTCAGTATCCATTGTAATTAAAAAGTGATTTCAGATAAAACCTATGTACGGATATCAATCCAGGCCATAAGCAAGGAAGGTGAGTAAAGTCTTCTCAGTTATATCCACTGAGTCTGTACTCCAACTTTGTAACAGTTCGGCATTCACAAGGGTCCTCTGAATTACCACAGAGATATTGAAAAAAGACATACTTGCAAAAAATCAAAAATTAGACGCGTAATTAAAGCTCAATGAATATCTTTGGGGGCTGAGGTCCATAAAACTTTTCTGGCAGTTGTTTGAGGGTAAAATATATTGAATCATTATGATTATTGAATTTGTATTTTTCTGAATTTCCCAATCAATGCCATTTCTTAGCCACATTTCTTTGGGGTTGCTGTATTTTATTTTTCTGTAAATATGATTTTGTCATCTTTGAGTCCTATAAAATGGGAGCTGCAAAACTCAAAACTCCACCAATTTAATCACATGCTCTGTCTGATGTTTACCCTTCAAGAGGTCTGTGATCTGTGACCGAGAAAGGAGAGCTCATTAGAATGTCAAACACACATCTTCAATGCCACTGGTTAATCATGGGCACCCAAGGCAACATGAGCCCCAGATGTCACTGCAAAGCGTTTATGGCCTCGCCAATAATGGCCTCTATATCCAAGCAAAACTTCAGACTGCAGCTCCAGAAACTGACACTATCAACATCCTCATTTTGGTCCATATTGCTGTTTTTCCACAAGAACTATGTGGCCTAGTTGTGCCTTCTATATGGGACTTATCTCTTGTCTTTTAAAGTGCATCACCTTCCTCAGTCACAGCTTTTCCTTGAATGGCACTTGTCCTTGACTAAGTTCCCTTTCCCATTTAGTGGAATGGAAAAGGCAATTAATCTTTGGATACAAGAGTTTTATTTTCAGTGTAACCTACACCTATATGAAGGTGAACTGAGATAATAAATGCTGTATGACAAAGCTAACACAACATGAATCTCTACTCAAACAGAGATGGTGGCACACACCTGTCACTATAAAACTGCGAATTTTTGAGGAAAGTGGCTGCATGTTAGGAAGAGGAGACTACTGAGACATTTCAATAAGCACAATGAGTGCGGCAACCAAAGTATCCAATATACTTTTGACCTAGCTATTGATTTACCTTGACATGACTGTTTCCACTACTGCATGGATGGTGAGGCCCTCTCGCCTTATATATTACTGAAGCACTCCCATGGGCTACACTCCTGAGATCGCACCTTCATTACTTTTTCTTACTTCACCCTGCTTGCTCAGTTCTCCCCAAACAATGTATCCAATACAAATACCTTGATAGGGAACCTTGACTGTTTAGCAACAATATGATATGAGGTCTTTGTGGAAATGGGGAGGAGACAGCAGGAATATGTTGGAGTGCAGAAGCTCAGGGAAATTAGTTGATATGGGCAAAATAGCAGAGCGAGGGAACAGGGACTGGGGTTCTTGACGTCTCTGTTGTGCCTCCTTAATACCCAGTGGGTATGCTGTAAACAGTCAAGGCAGTGGGTTGGCAGCATCAGGACTGACGGGTTGAAACCGACCACTTCAAAATTATTCTGAACCATCTTACCACATCCATGTAGAGCGCAGACATCAGATGTATTGAAGGGCAAGTATCAGAATGAAACAAGTCAGCTTCCCAAAACTCTAGAGTAGAAAGTGTTGCTCCTGAGACCCTGCTTCCATCAGGCTCTGCCAAAATAACAAAGTGAGCCCTCCTTCATCCTGGATATGGTTTATGATACGGCATACATTGCCTGAAGTAGGTTCCCATTCCAAACTCAACACACCCTGGAATACACACCCTCGAAATGTAAGGGGCTGAGCCACTGTTTGACACATACATTTCAGCAGGCAGAACAAACTCTGCACACAAAATAACAGAAGAAAGTCATGCCCCAGACAACCCTTCGTTCTTCTTTAGAAGAAGAACATTGTCTGTTTGACTTGTGAATCCACAGGGTAGCTTTTTGAGTAAATGCTGAAGACTGTGCCCGGAAGAAATGGGAGAAGATTTGAGGAGCATGGCCGGCATTTTGGGGGTTCTGATAGGGTATATCAGGTGTGGGTAAGCCATCGCTTCAGAGGTGGAAGATAGGTTGGTGGAGGGGTTTGATATTACTGATGGGCTGTAAAAGCACCCTTGTAGATCCGATTATTTCTGCTTGCAGTTCTGCCCTTTGTCATTCATATGTCATGTACGTACTATTCGATTCGAAATGCCTTGATGTAAGTCCTTCTGTGGTGAGCATGTTTGCAATAAAAAGGTTTTTAAAAAATGCTGAAGACGGCAAAATCCATTATAAGAACAGCTAGCCCCAAAACAGCAAGATATGTTTTTTTAGGGAGTGGGGGAGAAACTAAACCACAGCCAAACAGCAGAGGTTTTTTGTACTTCTCAAGTACGAAAAACCAGCACTCTTTTGTAATACAAATTGGGAACCTTCTGTGCCTTCATGTAGTGAGGAATCCTATGATAAAAAAATCGTCATTTACTTGGAATTCATGGCTAAAATAATTTTTCTTTAATTACTTTTCCTTATATGTTTGTGCTTAATTCAACCAAAGGGCTTCAGCAAACGAGCATAAGCCTGTTACTGGCAACATTGATCTCTGTATGAATGCTGTTGGTAAGCATCATTTCTTACATAGAGTTCTATAGTCTGTAACATTTATTGGGCTAGTCAGTCATTTTTAATCCATTAAGAAAAAAAGGAGAGGGAGTGGCTTGGAGCGTCAAGATGGCGGTCACACTCTAAGAGTGCTGCGGACCCCTCTGTCATCCTCTCTGGAATCCGCCACCATCGGCAGCCATCCATCCCCACAAGCAGTCACAAGCGCCTCACAGCAGCTCAAAGTGGGCATTAGTGGCGAGTGGAAGCAAGAAATACCAATACATCGGCCGGTTTCCACCCGGGCCTCCCAACCGCGCCAGAGCCAAAATGGCGGCCCGCACTCACCATGGAGCGGGGCTGGGGCTCGAGTCCAGGCTCCCCGGCGGCTGGTGAACGGAAGATCCCGCTACTGGTTGAAACCCCTGTTCCAAATGCTACCGACAACTCGGAGCGTTGTGTGGACCACCGGGGCGTGGATGTGATGCTGGGCCCTGTGGCCAGTGCCCGGCCTCCAGGACTACGCAGTGTGCCGACCTGCCGAGACGCGGAGGCCACCTGCCTGATCCTGATCCCCTGCAGCCCAGTGAGTGAGGGGGACTGGGGCACGCCCCTAAGGAGAGGCCCTCCCTTGACTAGAGCCTCCCAAACCTGGTGTTGCCGCGGCGGTGGAGTCGCAGGTCTTGACGAGCGTCCTTGAGGAGGAGCGGGTTTGGGGCTGCGACCGTCCCGTCTAACTGTCACGCAAGACCGGGGTGGTGGGGATCGGCTGCGACAACCGCGCAGCGGGAGCCTCGTGAGAGGTTTCCCCCCCATCCTCCATACCTGCCCGTCGCTGAAGTTCTCCGGGGCTCCCGGGGGCACCCTCAAATACTGTTGGGAGGTGCGGAACTAGACTTGTGGCTTGGCAGGGCTGCGCCCCGGGAGGGCAGCCGACCGATCGCGGGGGTGTCCGGCTGCGATTTCACACAGCGACGGGCTGCGAGAAGCCCCCTCCCCTCCCCTGGCAGATCTGGATATCCTGGCGTGCACAGATGAGATGGCGGCCCAAGTGCGCAGCAATGGAGCATAGGGGCCTGACTTCTCTCCACGGCCTCCATGCTGCGAGGTGGTGACCAGACGGCTCTGGGGCGGCAGGTGAGCTCTTGGGGTACCTTCGGATAAGCGACGCAGCAATTGGCCCTGAAGGTGTCCTTCAACCCCACTGAGGCGGCCTGTTGGATGGCCGAACCAAGTACACTGAGAGACCTATATAGGCAACCATATCCGGTCCCCAGCCACTGGTATAAATACTGGCTTTGGAGGAGAGCAGACCCCGGGGTGTCCCTGCCTCACATCGTTGAAGGCCTCGGTCCTTGTCCCCTCACTCTGACTGTCGAACCTCATTTGAGCTCCCCCTGCTGCTGCCCCAGCTGCCGAGGGGGCTGTGGGCTGGTTGAGGCCCCGCTTGTTGGAATGTGAGGGACTCCAGCCGCGGAGACACTCACCTTATAATTGAAGGACGGATGAGACCCGGGGGGAGCACAGGCTCTGGACTCCACTGGGAGAGTGGACCACCGCGCTGCCCCACTGTGCGGCTTGGCAAAGCGGCACCTAAACACCCACGGGCAAGGGGATCGGCTGCGAGGTCGCGCAGCGGCGGGCTCCCGGACCCTCCTCCCTTCCCCATTGGGCCCCGTGGCTCTACACGCAGGCCGCCCCGCCGGGCTACAGTGGTCACTCGCTTCCCTACCTGGCTACCCCACTGGTAAAACCTCCGCTGGCTTCTGGACGGTGGGGTGATAACCGGGTGCATTCATCCAGCGAATGATCCCGGGGTGATCACCTGCTCCAACCCCACCCCCGACCAAGTTACGTAGCCCTGCATACGACATAGTAGAGTGGCGCTTAATCCTTGGGCGAAAGTGACTGTACCTCGAGACTGGCCTGCCCTCATCCCTACTGCAGCGCAGACACACTGTTGAGGGAGCCTCCCCTGTCCGAAGTTGAAACTTACCTGGCCGCTACCAAGAAACCCAGCCAGGGGGTCGCAGGGGGGCCCCCATCACCCCGAGGGATCAACAGTGACCCACGAGCACATGCACGCTACTAAGTCTGAACCAGCTAAAATACTCCCGGTGAAGCCGTTCGACATATAACAGTACTACCACCATCTACTGATCATGCCCGGACTCGCCAGCCATGGGGAAAGACCGGGGTCCGAAACCACCCGCGACACAGACCAAAATCAACCAATACACTGTCAATGAGGCTGGGGCCCAATTTGAAGCCGTGGGAGGTCATACTCCAACGGGATGCGACCTTAACACAATCCTGCAAGCCATCAGCGCCTCACAGGCCTCGGTTGAGAACAAGATTGGAGAGGTTCGGGTTGATATGGCCCTGCTCCGACAGGACCTCCGTAATGCAACAGCCGGTATTACCGAAACTGAATCCTGCATCTCCTCTGTTGAAGACGACGTTCTAAGCTTGAAAGAGCAAATGACCCGCCTGCAAACCCAGGCCAAAGAACTCCACAGGAGGGCAGAAGATGCAGAGAACAGGTCCAGACGCAACAACCTACGCCTGGTAGGATTCCCGGAGGGCACAGAACATGGGCCGATGGAATCCTTCATTGAGCACTGAATCAACTCATGGATGCCCAAAGACACACTAGCCACCTGGTTCGCGGTAGAGCGAGCACATCGCTCCCTGGCTCCAAAACCCCCCCCCGGCTGCCCCACACCGACCCATTATAGCCAGGATCCTCAACTTCAGAGACAGAGACTTGATCCTGCGGCAAGCCCGAGTCCAGAAAGCCGTAACCTACCAGAACCACACCATCATGATATACCCAGACTACACCAGGGAAGTCCAAACGCAAAGACGCTCTTATGCGGAAGTCAAACAAAAACTGTGCACCCTCAACATAGACTACTTTTCCCAGCACGGCTGCGTGTGGTCTTTCAAGACAAAACATACTTTTTCGATAATCCGGAAGCAGCCTGGACCTGGCTGACCGAAGAACACCCTCTCAGACTTAAATCTACGGCTACGGCCCCCGGGGCCCGAGCCGCAACCGCCATTAACCCTGCTCCACGACGAAGGTGCACACAATCCCGCAGGGGTCGGAAGGCGTGCAGGGCCAGATCGGGCTCACCGGCGGCCGAATCCCCGACCTCCCAACGTCAGGACCTGTCTCCAGGATCCCACCTTCCTCAACACTCCAGTTCCCGAGATCACTCACCTGCAAGAAGCAGTTCACCCAAAATTATGGGCATAGACTCCACAGAATTGTATCTCTCCTGCAGCCTGGCTCTCCCCAACTGAAGCTCCTGAAGAACGCTACAAACAGAACCTGATAAACTGGAGTGAACTCTTGTGAATAGTCACAAGGCACCATGCCAATCAGATACTTCTGCCGATGTGCGTACTGATCCTATAATGAGAGGGGTCCACCACGATACCATGACTCTAAACGTTATAGTTTAGCTTTTTTCTCCACAGTTGTAGGGTGACAGATGCTTCTGTTCTCGAAGTATAGGGTGGGGGGTGAGGGGGGAGGGTTGGGACCGTTGTCCCGGATTCGTAGTTTATTCAGTAACTCAAGGTTCACAGCATCTAAGCTTTACACTTGCACGACATTATACCCCATTCACACACCAGCAGGCGAGACCCTTAACTAGCACAATCCACCCCCTAAACACATCCATCACAGGGCAGGTTCCCGGGGCTCTGGGGGCTCTTCACATTGACCATGACACAAATGATATATAGAGGAAACTCTCTCCGAGTAATGTCATGGAATGTCAATGGCCTGTTAGACAGGATCAAGCGAACTGCTGTCCTGCAGCATTCCCAAAGACATGCCCCCGATATTCTCCTGCTCCAAGAAACCCACCTCATGGGCAATCTCTGTCCCTTCCTTGCAAGGTACGGGTTTGATAGATCCTGGCACTCAGGCTTTACGCGGGGTTCACGTGGGGTTGCAATCCTCCTGAAGCGCAACTTGCCTTTTGTACCTACTCAAATCACAAGGGATCCCAACGGCCGCTTTGTTGCCCTCTCTGGAACTCTGGGTGAAGAGGCCTTCAATGTCCTCTCCATCCATGTTCCCGGCGCCACCCATACACAGACCCTAGACCGCATAGGTGAAGTACTCAGCTCCCTACCACCCGGAACAACGGTGATGGGGGAGACTTCAATGCCGTCATGCACCACAGACTTGACATCACAGGGACCCCCTCTGCCTCACGTATCCTACACGCCAAACAGTTGGTGAGTTGGACCAAAACCATGGGTATCTGTGACGTATCGCGGTCATGGAACCCGCAGGAGATCCAATACACCCACACCTCAGCAGCACATCATAATCAATCTCGCATCGACATGATGTTCATGCCAGCCCCCGAATGTCGCAAAGTTAGAGAAATACGTATCCTCCCCCGGGGCATCTCAGACCACTCACCTCTGTTCCTAACCCTAGGCGACCCCCCACTGCACTCCACCCAATGTGGAGGATTAATGCATGGTTTCTCCAAGACGGGAAATTTAAAGAAACAATTGGAGCGGAGCTCAAACAATACTTTCTCACGAACCAAGACTCCGTCTCGTCTCCGGGCACCCTATGGGAGGCGGGCAAGGCCACCATCCACGGATTCGCCAAGGGCCACCTTAAAGCCCAACGAGCAGCTCGGGATAGCAGGCTCACGCTTCTTGAGTCCCAGGCAACCCAGCTCGAGAGAGAGATACATCTGGAACACCAGATGAGGCCCAACTGCGCCAACTGGCATTGGTGAGGGATGAAATGAGACAGCTCTAACTAGACTCTGCAAAACTCCTATGGAGGTCCTCCTTCGCACGGGTATATGGTTGGGGTGACAAGAAAGGGAAAATACTGCATAGGTTAGTATCTTACCCCTTGGCGAACTGGATAATCCTGGAAATCCGGGACCCAGAAGGAAATACTCATCGCTCTCTCAAAGCGATGGCCCAGATTTTTGCAGACTACTACTCGGATCTATACTCCACCCGAAAACCAGAGCTCTCACTAACAGATTTAACCACCCTAGAAAACCTCCACCTCCCTAGGCTCAATGCAGCTGAATCGGATGAAATGGAGGGCCCAATCACATGCGAAGAAATACAAGGCGCCCTCTCACAGGTCGCTGCGGGGAAAACTCCTGGCCCGGACGGCTACCCACAAGAATATTATTCCGCATACTGTGACATACTTATCCCTAACCTTGGGGCCCTTTACAAGGAGGCCGTAGAAAAAGGCTCCTTCCCTCCGGAGACTGACACAGCCACGATAGTCATCATTCCCAAAACGCAACCACCCTCACCAACTTGTACTGATTACCGCCCTATCTCCCTAATCAATACTGAAGTCAAAGTTTACGCCACAGTCCTGGCCCAACGTCTTAGGCCGTACCTCAACAAGCTGGTCCACCCCGACCAATGCGGCTTCATGCCGGCACGGAGTACCAGACACTGCCTTTGGCGCCTTCACCTAGCCTTGGCCAACCGACAGTCACTACCCCCTACCTGGCGCTCCTCGTAGTCGACTTCGAGAAAGCCTTTGTCTCGGTCGACTGGGGATACCTAGAGGATGTCCTAACGGCTATGGGCATGGGCCCCGACTTCCGCCTTATGGTTCACATCCTATACTCCGAACCAACTGCAAGAGTGCTTGTCAATGGAACACTCTCCAACAATTTCCCAATCAGAAGAGGGACGAGGCAGGGATGTCCCCTCTCACCCCTCCTTTTTGCTCTGGCAATGGAGCCCCTGGCCAACCTCATCCTCTCGGACGATCGGGTTCAGGGCTGGAATTGGGCAGGCTCTGATGAGGGCAAAATCGCTTTATATGCAGATGATGTCCTACTCTTTCTCGCAGACCCTGCCCAGTCTGGTCCTAGATGCCTACAGATAGTGCAGACCTTCGAGCGAGTTTCTGGGTTACGCTTGAACTCAGCCAAATCGACTCTAGTTCCCTTGCATCTATCAAGAGAGTGCTTTGATTGGCAGTCTACCATCCCTATCAGACGGCAATCTTTCAAATACTTAGGTATATGGGTCGCCCTACTCCCGAGCTGGCTTGGACGCTTAACATTACTCCTCTTGTCACTAAGGCCAAGCTAGACCTCCAGAAATGGCGAAAACTACCACTCAACCCATTAGGGAGAATAGCACTTTTTAAAATGATGATCCTCCCCCGATTCCTTTATATTATTCAAAATACTCCATTCCATATCCCCCAGGCCTGGTTCAAAGGAATAGACCGTCTAATTACAAGGTTCCTCTGGAATGGTCTGCGGCCGCGCATGGTGCTTTCTCACTGCCAGATCCCACCCTTCGATGGAGGCATGGGTCTAACAAACTTATATCTATATTATCTAGCAACCCGTCTCCTAGCATTGCACGACTGGTTCAATGGGGGCTGGTCTGACCCTGCTTATAAAACCGAGCTCAAAGCCTTGGGCCTCTCTCAAATTCAAGCTATGATTTACGGGAGTCCCATCACCAGGGGCCTTCCCACAGTAACCCGAGCGGTCCTACTGGCCTGGCGCGCCTCCCTGCGTCACACCCAATGGAGGGACAAACTGTCCCAACAAACACCCCTCAGGCAGGGTACATGGCTGCGGGAGGTGGGGGGCCTGGAGGGATTCAGAGGTTGGGACCTTATCGGCATCTCACAGCTCGGAGATGTGTGGATTGGTGACCATATTCGTTCCTTTTCGGACCTGCAGACCAGGCACTCACTCCACCCGACCCAGTTTTATAAATATTTGCAACTCCGCCATGCCCTTGACGTGCATATAAAGACAGGCACATCACTTCCAGAACACAGCCCCCTTGAAGCTCAAATCACAATGGGCAACCTGGGGAAAGGGGGAGTCTCGCACATTCATCGCACCTTAACTAACAATGGTCCTACTTCCCTCGACCCGTTGAGAGCTAGGTAGGAGACCTGGTTGGGTGCTCTGGAAGACGAAGACTGGAGAGATGCCCTGATGGCCGCCAAAACTATCACTGTCTCGACCAGACTTCGCCTGGTCCAACTTTACTACCTACATGCCTCTTATCTCACCCCTGTCCGTCTACACAGGGCTTAATCCCACACCCAGCCTGTACACGATGTGAGACTGAGCCTGCGGATTTCTTCCTTATGGTATGGTCTTGCCCGCGCATAGCTTCCTACTGGGAGTCACTGGAAGCAGAGCTTACAGGGGTGCTGGGATGGGAGGTTCCTCACAACCCCCTGAACATATTATTGGGTGTTACTGACGGACTGGATGGGTCTAGAGCGGATAAAGTGTTCCTGGGTACCGCTCTTGTGGTGGCCAAACGTGACATTGCGATGGCGTGGAAGAACCCCATCCCGCCCACTATAGCCAAGTGGCGCAGGGGAGTAGACTGGTGCACCACACAAGAACTGCCACTGTATGAAGCCAGGGATTGTCTGGCCAAACACCGGAAAATTTGGGGTAAATGGTTGGGAATGGTGGATTAACCAACTCCTTTGTTTTTCTGAGGTCCAATCCTATATGCCTTTTAGAGGACGGAGACACGACAATGTATACTATCGTAAGAATGTTTCACTCGCCTAATGTCACATGCATTTGTGCTGCTGAATATGCTGTGCTGTTTATACTTAGGTTTTTATTATTGTCTCTTTGCAAAATCAATAAAATTGATTATCAAAAAAAAAGAAAAAAAGAAAGAAGATGGCAGTCAAGAAGCAGCTGGCAGCCATATTTCTTCTGTAAGCAGTTTCAAATGTAGTCACTGGCATCCACGGTGATGATTAAAGTCGACTAATTAGAAGGTTTTTTGGGTTTTTTTTTTTTACATTATCTAGTTTTGGCAATAAATGTTTGTTGACATTAAACTACATAACCAGAGAAAGACCAAAAGCCATTTACAGGATGAACAAATATACAATTTTTTTACCGCCTTTCCGGAGTCTGTTCTCGCCCTCCTGAACAACTCCTTATCCCAGGGCTGTGTCCCTAATGCCTTCAAAGAGGCAATAGTGGTCCCCCTCTTGAAGAAACCTGGGGCTGACCCCAGACGCTGTCAAACTACCGCCCCATCTCCTTGCTCCCGTACCTAGCCAAGGTGCTGGAGGCCCATGTGGCGAAATGTCAGTCCAACTTCATGGAACAAACTAATTTTCTTGACCCACACCAAGCTGGATTTCGTCCAGCTCACTCCACGGAAACGGTGATACTGGCGGTACTGGACTCCCTACGGGAAAAGGCTGACAGAGGCACTCCTCAGGCCCTGGTGCTGTTAGACCTTTCGGCCGCCTTTGACACGGTCGACCATGGTATATTGGCGGACCGTGTCAGAGAGGCAGGCATCCAGGGCTCAGCCCTCAGCTGGATCAGCTCCTTCCTTAAAGACCGCTCCCAGGCAGTCCGTATTGGCCAGTTTACGGCCCCCAAATTAAAAACTATGTGTGGGGTCCCACAGGGCTCTTCGCTCTCCCCGCACCTGTTCAACCTTTACCTTCTCCCGTTGATCAGGTCTCTGAAGGAAAGGAAAGTGGTCACCTTCAATTATGCCGATGACCTACAACTATTGTTCACAATCGACAACTCTCCCCAGTCAATATCTGACTTTCAGTCTACCATGCAATTCATCCGTCACTGGATGGACCGCAATCACCTAAAACTAAATCCAGGCAAGACCGAACTAGTCCTGACGGGTGGCGGTCGCAACTTGTGGGGCCCACATTATTGGCCAAACGAATTAGGACCCCCCCCAATTCCCTCCTCCTCAGTAAAAAGCCTTGGGGTCACTATAAACAATGACCTATCCCTAAAAACTCATGTAGGCTCTGTGATCTCCGCCTGCTTTTTTCAGCTGCGTAAAATTAAGAAGATAAGCAGGCTACTTACCCAAGCAGCTTTGACACAGGTCTTGATAGCCATGGTCCTATCGCGTCTAGACTACGCCAATGCAATCTATCTTGGTATACCACTCTGCCTTACAAAACGGTTACTGATGGTACAGAACAGCGGCAAGACTGATTTACAAACAACCCAGGTGGCAACATGCCTCCCCCCTCCTAAGGAAGCTGCACTGGCTTCCTATTTCCCAACGCTGTGCATTCAAAATTGGCTGTCTGGTGTTTAAATCCCTGAATGGCCAGAGCCCTAAATTCATAGACAGCCTCATATCACGTTACACCCCCTCACGCAACCTCCGCTCGGCTCATCTCCAACTTTTGACAGTCCCTACTTTCAAGCTGAAGCGCCAAGGGGGTTGTAGGTTTGCAACTCTGGCCCCCAGACTGTGGAATTCCATCCCGCTGGAAATCAGGTCAATCACTGATCTATTGAGATTTAGAAAATCCCTCAAAACATGGCTGAACATCCAGGCCTACGAATAATCTGCTCCAGGTTCGGCATTTCCTAGTATCAGCGCCATGAAACCAACCGGTGTACGAGCGCTTTATAAAACCCTTTTAACATAACATAACATAACAATTAGAACCAACTGACACCACTAGGCACAAATAAAGGCAATTCTTGCCAACTGAAATAATTTGAGTTTTTTTACAAGGCAGTTCCGTGTATGAACCAATACCCCTATGCCAACAGCTGCAGCCAGAAAAAGATAATTTTAAGAGGTCAACAAAGGCTTTCCTTCGGTGAGGTAGGTAGATTTACTACCGTGCAGCGAAGTGGGTTCTGGACTTTTTAGTCCTCAGCCAGCTCACTAGTGAACCCTTTCCTATCTGGAGCAGATAAAAGAGGGCTGCCTCGCCTAACAAACTTTATATATACTTTCATATTTTAATTCGTTCTGCAATGCATTTTACTACTTTTATAATGTATTTTCAAGTTAATAAATAAAGCTTTGTCAACTGAATGTTACATTGTACGCACAAGAAGGTCAAGAAGGTCTAATCTAATCTAACACATTAGAGCTGAAAGTTTGCCAGCCACGCTTGTTGCCAACTTTGTGTCACAAACATTCCCTTGGTCACTGGTAGTAAATAGATTTTTTTGAAAACCTGTCCAGCAGCGTAGAGAACTTTTTTGTCTGGCATGGCTTCTGAACCAATTAAAAAAACAATACCCCTTCCAAAGCGCCCATAATGGAAGATTTTAATTGATAGAATTGGGCATCTACAGGAAACAAACAAGTGACCTTTCTAAGCACACCTAATTTTCTGAGTCCATTAGGTGTATGGTAAAAAAATAAAACCTCTGTAATTCTTCACGGTACAATAATACGCCAGTAAATTATTCTGGATGTAATGGCCAATTTAAGAGCATTAAATGCTGTTAACAATCAATTTGCAGGGCATTATTGAGCAATGGTTTACCAACGTCTAATTACAGAGGCCATGCGATATTTAGCTCACCTCGAGGAAGTGTTAGTGTTTTCTGGCCAATAGCAGCACTCAAACAAATGCATTAAAAAGATAATCGCCTTGTAATTATTTTTTTTCTCTCAGATTCCGTATAGATTTTAGGCTACTAATTTGCCACCAGCATTGCTTCTAATTGTTTTTTTTTATCCAAGTCGGGCACAGGTAATTAAGAGAGATGGGAATCATAGGAGAGCAGGGCTCCACATGGCTCTGGCAAAGCCTTTCCAGAAAGTTCTGTCCCGTAGCTGTGAAAGCAAAGTCAAGCTGGTCGCGCGCAGACCTCCAGCATGTAGCTCCCACTACCCCATGGCACAGCCAAATGTTTCAGCAGCTGCCCTTTTGTCCTGTTTCTTAAGTAAACAAAGAACAGATACAAATTAATGACCTCAATTTATGGCAACAGCAAATTGCCTTTCAACAGCGGAAGGGCCTTAAAAGAGCAGATGTTAAATAACATTTCTTATGCACAGAAGCAGTGAACAGCGAAACAATGTGCCGGGGGAGCACGCACATCCTAGCAAGTAAAATAATTTGTAATTTTTTACATGCAGTATTCTTGCATTTTATTACGTGTCGATTCCAACAACTTGTTTGTTCCCTCACGCTTGCGCAAGAATTTGAAAAGTGACGCACCTGTGGTGCAAGAGGCTTGTAAATAAGACCCGTATTTTCTTAAACCTTGTGTAAAAAAACCATGGTAGTACAAGGAATAAATCGGTCAATTTGTTTTTGCGTTTAAGCTTCACATACAGAGTTGGACTTAACTTGTAGGGCATCTCTGGCAGTGCAAGAAGGGCCTTTCTGACAAGCCAGTGTGTGGGCTGTTTTTGTTTGGCTGTTTGTGGGCCTGTTTTATGGTCTTGTGGCAGTGTTTGCTGTTGATGTCCCTGCTATTACTACAAACATTGCCTTTAGCAAGCACAAATGCATACAATCTCCCATGCCATGCAAAACACCTATACAGAATGTCTTTACAAGTTAAAAACTGCAGATTTGCAGAATGTGGGCCATATTTTAGCTCTCTGATTCGCTAAGGAGCCCACTTTTATTTTGGTGCCTGAGCCTATTTTCTGTCCCAGCCTGACACTGTCTTCACCTATCCATTTAAGTGCACTGATGAGCGTTGTTGCACGGGTGAACTGCACCAGAGTGCATAGTTTTAATTTAACACATAGGGGCCGATTCCGATTTCGGCCGGAAGGGAACCGAACGATGGTCGGAGCCCTTCCGACCGAATCGGAACGTGCCGGCCGGATTCCTTTCCGACCGAGCCATTCCGATGGGCTCGGTCGGAAAGGAATCTGACTCGGATTTCCGGATGGCTTACGACGGGCTCAGAGAGCCCGTCCGCCGTCCAGGAATCCTTCAGTACTCCCCCGGCCGCCTCTTCACGACCGAGGGAGTACGATGGCAGTATTTCACTGCCTTTTCGTGCCGGTCTTTCCGGCACGAAAAGGCAGTCGGTAACTGTCTTTGGGGGCCCCCAGTAGGGCCCCCATGGGTGCGAGCCCGCCGAATGGCGGCCTGGGGGCACCATAGGTGCCCCTCTGTTGATCCCTGCACCCGGTGGCAGGCACCTTGGGGTGCCGGCCACAGGGTGCAGGGATGAACTGCACCCCTGCTTTTCACAATGCAAGCATGCATTCCGCTCGGAATGCATGCTCCCATTGTGAAGTATACGAGTGCGACCGAACAGGTGTTCGGTCGCATCGTACTTGCAGGGCCGTAACCGACGACAGCAGGTCGGTCGGTTACGGCTCCTGGACGATGTTGGACGGACCTGAGTCCGTCCGACATCGGAATCGGCCCCTCAGTGTTACTGGAACAGAGTTCTTCATTCCACCAAATATAATTAGAGACACCAACATATATGCAAGTATACTTCACTGAAAATAATTCTATGCAAATTTTCCTCATAGATTTACCTTGTGGAAATCTTCAAAGCTTTATTGGTGAAGGGCACTGAGCACATGCAAACCCTTCATTGGATGGGCCATACATGTTTAAAAGAAACATTCTGGAGGCCACAACTGTCAGAGCCCTTTTTTAGAGGGCCATAGGACAAGCAGGAGCTTTTGGGCCCAAGCGTTGGGGGTTCTGGCCTTTTACTCCTGACGTTCTGGGGCCTGATGGGTCCTGAATAGCTGGCCAAATACTACCCCATCAGCACTAGACTCTCAGTGGTAATGTGGGTCAAGCAGTCAATGGCTTTTCAGGGGGAAGTAGGTGCAAGGTATGTTTTGACCTCATAACTCAAAATACCCAAAGTGACCCCCAAAGACCTTTACTGTAAAAACCAGTATTTATTATTCACGCTAAACACAGCACAGTAAATAAACCACACAAGTAATCTCTAAAGACTAGTGCTCTCGTGCTTGTCAGGGCAGTGCTCCCTGCTGCAGGCCCTCTCACACCCCCTCTACTCCTTCACGATATACTTGACGTCCATGGTGGATTTTAGGAGGTGATCCCAGGTGCTGCCCACACTAGTGATGCACATCAAAGTCTGGCTTTGGTCTTGAAAGGTTTGAGTTCTCTGGGCAGTAACCCACTGAGCTCGAGCAAGTCTCAAGTGGGCATGAGGCCTTTCTTCACCTTACCCAAACTCGGCCTTTAGAAAAGCCCAGGAGCAGGGGGCTTCTCTACCTCGCCCCCCCAATACAAGCAGCTTGCACCACGTCCTTCCTACAGGTAGTGGGGTCAGTGCACGGAGGCGGTCGCAGACGGCGACGGCTTTTGGGCTCAGCTGCTCCATCGTCTTCTCATCTTGCAGGTTATTCCTTAATAAGAGTTCAAGCAAGCCAGAAAGACTTGATAACGACAAAGATGGGAAGACAATCATGGGTAACGAGGGCCAACAACGAAGATGGGTGGAGCACTATCAAGAACTGCTGAACCAGCCTGTGCTGCAATCTCCACCAGACATACAGCCAGCTGACAAGGACTTGCCAGTCAACTCTAGCAGACTAACCACGGAAGAAATACGGAAAGCCATCAAACATCTGAGAAATGGAAAGGCAGCAGGACCTGACAACATTCCTGCAGATGTGCTGAAGGCAGACATTGAAACATCAGTAGACATGCTCTATCCTATGTTTGTAAGGATCTGGGAAGAGGAAAAGTTGCGGTCAGACTGGACGGAGGGATAACTCATCAAAATCCCCCAAAAGGTGACCTGCGCAAACCTCAGAGGGATAACTCTTCTATCAACCCCAGGCAAAGTTATCAACAGAGTTATCCTGAAAAGACTGAAGGAACAAGTCGACACTCAGTTGCAAGATCAGCATGCTGTCTTCCGCAAAGATAGATCCTGTACAGACCAGATTGCAACACTGCACATTATCATTGAGCAGTCCATGGAATTGAACTCCCCTCGCTGTGTCAACTTCACCAACGATGAGAAGGCATTCAACAGAGTGGACAGGGAGACCCTTTGGAAACTCCTACGCTACTATGGTGTGCCAGATAAACTCGTAAGAATCACCAGGAACTCTTATGAGGGAATGACCTAATTAGATGCACAGGCAATGCCCCAAAAGTCTCAGTGCCACCAGGCAAAAGCCCAGCAGTCCCAGTGACCCCCTCCTGGCACACAAGGGTCACTGACACAGGTGTTTGTCCGCAGCTTCACCGCAGCCCCAATGGGAGGTTACCGACTTCTGCAAGAGAGCAGACAGCTCTCTTGATACACTGGTCCCGACTGCACCAATCACCTCTTACTCTGCTCTTCGGAATTCACTCATCAAGATCCTTGCTGATTCTCCCTCCCTCCAGGCTCTCTCATCCTCACAGGGAACACTAGTATTGGCAGGCAGGCAGAATGCTGGTGCTCCAGGCATAGGACAGGTGTTCTTGGCTCCTGGGTGATGGTCCCTCACCCACATGGGAAACTGGCACAACCTTGGTCCCCAGTCCTGGTTCCAGCAGCAAGAAGTCTTGTCGATCTTCCCTCTCCTGATGAGACAGTGCTGTTCAACAAAGTATGTGGCTCTTGCTCATACCGTTATAGTTAAAATGCAAACACATATGTGAATAATTGCTTGGTCTTTGAAATTCATGTTTGGGGTTTGTGTTTCTTTGGAGTGCTGTCTCCTCTGCACTGCACTTTGTCAAAGGGACAGTATGCTACAGCATGAATGGCTCCAATTCTGAGTGACCCACAACAGCCCTTTCATGAACTTAAAGGATGCTCTGCTTCTCTCCCTTGAGTGTGCATGTCATACCTCTTCCCTCAGGAATGTTAACAATACACATCTCCTGTCTGGTGTATGCAATCCTCACCTCTCCAGCCTCCCCAAGCCAGAAGCTACCAAAATGGAACCTGCAGGCCACCATGTCATGTACCATGTGTAGGCGCATACAAGCAATCCAGCATGCACACACAAGTATCACATGCCGTTCGGTGCTACATGAAATGCATGAGTCCAAGGGTGAGTTAAGTACACAGCCACAGAACCTTAGACATGGGGGCCAGTAGGTCCCACACCAGTGACACAGGTAAAAAAGGCCTGTTTACATTACTAACGCTAATGAATCCACAACGCTTGTGTCACTTAACTCCAGGTAAGGACAGAAGCCCTCTACCTTAATGATGGTAGTGCTTGATGCCTCTCTCCAGGAGGAATCAGATAAAAACAATCCCCTTGATTGCATGTGTGGGTGCTTTTAAAATGGGGCTGTGCATAACTTCTCTGACATTGGAGAGGTTCCCTGCACGTTTGTTGCAGGGGACCTGGTGTATGGTCAGCGGCACCTTTATGACCTGTGCCTGGCTGAACCTGAGGCCTGCAGCTAACTGAAAACTGAAGAGACCAGAAGTGAGCATATTGGGTGCCCCTGCTTTTCTTCTGCGCCGATCAGCATTTCCTGTGGTGACTCCTGCGGATGGGCTCGCAGCAATGATGCAACTCATAAGTCTGATGTTGTTTCTGATATGTGGTGCCCCGCCCTTCATTCTTCCACCCTCTAAGGTGAATAGGATTCCTCTTCAAACCCAGATTGAGATGGGGTCACCGAAGTCCATTCACCGCTTTTGGTCCGCTTATGGAGATTTTGACCACCATTACCAATATGTTGAGGCAGAGTCGATCCATCTCTGTCTCTTTTGGGATGTGTGAAGTGGTGAAAACCCCCATAACACTGGACAGTGCTCCTTGCTGGCCTCTAGTCCCTCTCCTGAAGGTGACTCCCAGTGTGCTGTTCAAAGAACAGAAGGTGGGTGAATGTCTGTCTTCACCTGCAGTAGATACTTGCTAGAATGATGGCAGTGGGGGTGACTCCTTGTGCAGGCTGTCAACTTAGTCCTTTGACGCACCAGATAGATTTCTGCTATTGTTCATTCACCATATGTTGCCCCACCATAGGAAACTGGAGGCCATCATGTGGCCATGTGGCCCTGGAGGACTTTACTCCCATGCTCTGGTTGTTGGGGCTTTCGTTTATAGCCAACAAACATCACAGGAATAAGCAGCAGCATCTTTGGAACCGCATTCTCAGGGATGATGTTGATGTCTGGTGTTCTGCTGGCTTCAACCCTCAATTACATTTTTGAGCTCACTGTTGCTGAGTTGGGCCCCACACTGACCTACTTTGGGACCATCTTAGTGACTGAATGTAGCTCAGGGGCAATCTGAAATAACATAGACATTGGAAGCTATTGGTCCCCAATTGCCTCTGCGAGTTGCGACCTCTGGAACAAATCCTGAAACTCATCCAACCTGTCATTTAAATGTGATGAGACACCTCTCATGATAGGTGATCTTTTCTCATGCTTCTAAGATCTACAGAAAAAGTAGAAATCAGACCTCAAGCAAAGAATGAATGAGGTGAGAAAGAGCTTTTCCAAGGCACTGTTGATATTGAGGAAGGGTGTAGATAAAATTGGCAGTAAGGTAGTGGAAGTAGAGGAAAGACAGCTAGAAGTATTGAGGAAAGATGAAATATATAAGAAAAGATTCAAGGACCTGGACCAGCATAGGCACCCTGCAATTGAAACATGAAGACCTTTAAAACAGGGCAAGACACGACAATGTAAGGCTGCATACTGTAACAGGGAAAACTGAAGG
This sequence comes from Calotriton arnoldi, assembly GCA_963921515.1. NCBI lineage: Eukaryota > Metazoa > Chordata > Amphibia > Caudata > Salamandridae > Calotriton > Calotriton arnoldi. Next base: position 36,458 of record CAWUFW010014745.1, read on the forward strand.
TAAAGGCATCCTTAAATATGTTTGCCCAAATCTTCAACTTCAAGAAGGTGGGCGTGCTGGAAATTGAAAAGTACACAGAGTTGGCCTGTGGAGGTTAGAAGATGATAAAGGACCCCTGGATACTATTCTCAAACTTTCATCATATCCTCAGAAGAAGGCTTTGCTGAGAGAAGTGAGGAGACTGAACCCATTGTTATCCTTTTTTTCTTTTACTCTAATAAAACAGAAAAAATTGGCAAATCTGCTAATTTGCCTGAAAATATCCAGCTTAGCTATAAAGTGACAGTACATTGCTATGATTAAACTCATCTCTACTAACCCAAAAAAATACATACAAGTTATACATTAAGTGAACCACCCCATAAAATGACAGTGCTGGCAAAAACAATTCAAATCTCAATTAGAGCTAAAACAGTGTTCCCAAAGCCTTCTATAGACCATGCACTATGATAATCCAAACGGTCCTTTTATCTGAGTGGGATAATAAATATATCATATGAAGCCTAATAAAACTACCTATCATAAGAAACCCTCGCCCATTTAAGAATACCATTCTAAGATCCCCACACAATAAGAGGAGGGCCAAAACTTTGCCCTAAAAAAGTGTAACTCACCCACTTTTAACATGCTCAGATTCCTCTATTTTCTAGAATATGTGGATGATCGGTTCAGCTTCGTGTAATACCAAGATTTCTAGCTGGCTGACTCTCTGCATTTTAATGACCCATTCCTCATATCTTGGGCAGGCTGGGGATTTCTAGTAAGTGGTGATCAGCGACCAGGCTAGCAACAGGGCAATAACATAGAGCGTTTTACGTATTGGTCCCTAAGCTAAATATGTATTTCTGTCCCAGAAGGTCAATTTTCAGGGAAGCCGAATTAACCTTCTGTGTCACCATACTCACAGCCTGAAATATGTCACATTAAAAATGCCTTTAAAATATTGCAGGACCAGAACATATCTAGCCAGTCCCCTTCTAAACTACGTTTAGGGCACTTTCTGTCTATGGGCGGGAACATTTGGTATGATTGTGTGGTTACTGAGAAGAATTATTTCCTCACAGAGGCAGGGCAAAGTGGTGCACAAAATGGCACCAGAGGTTCGTTGTGATACGGGCCCCTCGGGACCTGGGAAATTAAACAAAAGGAGAACCACCCATAAACGTGAGGGTTGGTGGCTGGAACCTCTGGGATCTGACTTCTCAGTATAGTACCTTTCAATCAAGTTGTCGTGGGCCACATGAGCGGGGACCTGCTTCGTGGCCTTGATCTGGGTCACAACAGCGACAGCGAAGGCTGAAGAACCTCGTGTCCTTGGAAATGCCCCTGGTTCACCAGGGCAACGCGTCATTGTTAAGCTGCACTGGAAGGCACTGCAGCCACTGGGAGTGTGGTGGTGCCCAGCCTAGATGTGTATTGGAGACAGGCTGTTAGGCACACAGAGCAGTAAGTGCAGAGAAATGTCCACTTTCTAAAAGTGCTATTTCTAAAATAGCAAAGTTAGATCCAACCTCACCAGTAAGTAGGATTTATCACTACCATTCCAAACATATAAAACATAAAAAAAATCCACTCCTTTCTGATCAGGAATTACAGCTTAAAAGTGTATTAAGGAATTCCTAATAAACCTATGAGAGGAGTAAGCCTCATACTAGTTAAAAACGAAATAGGCTGTTTGTCACTACCAGAACATGTAAAACATAAAGGTACATGTCCTACCTTTTACTTACATAGCACCCTGCCCTTTGGGCTGCCTAGGGCCTACCTTAGAGGTGACTTACATGTAATAAAAGGGGAATTTAGGGCTTGGCAAGTAGTTTCAAATGCCAAGTTTACATGGCAGTAATTTGCATACACAGACACTGTAGCGGCAGGCCTGAGACAGGTTTGAAAGGCTACTTCTGTGGGTGGCACAATCAGTGCTGCAGCCCACAAGTAGCATTTAATGTATAGGCCCTGGGTATATGGTATACCACTTTACAAGGGACTTACAAGTAAATTAATATGTCAATCAGGTATACACCAATTACAAACATGTTTAGGGAAGAAGCGCATGCCCTTTAGCACTGATTAGCAGTGGTAAAGTGCTAAGAGACCTAAAGCCAACAAAAACGAGGTCAGAAAAAGATGAGGAAGGCAAAAAGTCTGGGGTAACCCTGTAAAAAGGGCTATTTCCAACAGTTATACTTGTGCACATGTTCCTCAAGAACAAATGCAAACGTGAGTAAAAGCATGCATGATTACACTTTCAAATATGACTTTCAGAATATATGCAAATGTGACTCAAGGTATAAATGCAAACTTGAATACAGAATACATCTTCATGTTTAAACTGAACAGCGCACACATTTAAAAAAAAAAACTAGTTTCTACAGTAAATACATTTCATTAATGCATTTAAATGTTCACACTAGTTAATAAAGTTCTGGCACACTTAATATAGTGTCACATGTAGGTATATAAGGGCATTTTCTGTGACATGTAAGGGTAGAGTCTAAATTGCGCTACTCCAATCCCCCTCTGATGACGATGTTAGACATCACAATTCATACATGTGAATCCTTATCAGGTGAAATCCAGTCAAAGTCTTGATGTCCTCAACAACCTTCTTCTAGTGTTTTCCAGGTGTTTCATGTCATCATAAAATCTACACTGATTCTCCTCCATTTCCATATCCCTTCTAGTTCTATTCAATCCTTTCCCATGTTGTCCTTCCTTCCTTGCTTTTATACTCTAGTAACCTTTGGAGATAATGAACAGACATATCAGACAGATGGTGATAACAATAAGGAGTCTAAAGATAGAACCCACTGTTCCACTTCTTAGGTTTCCAAACCATTTGCCTATTGCAGAAAATCAATTTCAAATTGCTTGCCAAGCACCTGCAGCTTCAAATTCCTTCAACTCTCCTTTCAGATCAGTAATGTTCTTCATATATTTCTTAAAGTTCTCACTGTTGTCAGGATATCTAGGTACAACATTGCTTGACCTTTATTCTGCCCTCTTTCGCAAGAAGGATGTGTAACACAAGATGGTTCTGCAAAACCATGGATCTCATAGCTACCATTTCAGTACGTACAGCCAATAATGAACTTGCTGTATTTGTGGCCAGTTAATCCACTATGGTGGACAACTTTCTAATCTTGAGATCATTCAAGATTACACCAACAGATGGAACCATTCCACCAAAAATGTCTCCCACAATTTCAGCACCACTACTACCTCATTTAGTTCTAGTTTTCGTCTCCCACACAGGATCATTCAAATGTTCCACATGATAAATCTTCAGGAAAACTACACCTAAGTAACATGTACCATACCATCCCTTGAGCAATGTGAAGTATACATGCTCCCCACAAATAAAATAAACTCCTGGAATAACGGGATCTTGTCCTCCCAAGAACTGAAGCCAAACTCCCACATAATCAAAAATATGGTCACAATCACATTTACTTAGTGTTAACTGAGTGTTAAGAGATGATTTTTTCTGTACTCACACATCATTTCCCTTTGTGTTGGCAATCTAGAAGTAATACAGTCATAACTCCTGAGTCTCAATGTTTTGCTTGTTCCTTATCCCACGGTCCTTTATATCTCTGATCCCATCCTGCTTTCTCCCTTGCACCTATTGCTCTATTCCTGCCTTATGTTAAATCCAAAAATTTCTTCTCAACCTCAGTTAAAGAACAGGTCAAATTATTTCTGAGAGCAGAAGCCATGTCCAGTGTTATTTTTGGTCTAAGGAAACTGTTAACTGTATCCATTGTCTTAGCATGACAATGTCTATTCAAATACTTGAGCAAAGGAACTTCAGGAAGTACCAAATCATAATTCAATTAATAATATTGGAAATGTCCCTTTCCATAAAATAGACTTAACAGAAGACTGCACTTAACACCATATGTAAGAGGAATATTGTGGTAGGTAATTCCCTCTGCTGCTGAAGCAGGCAACTGCCTACAGACATAGCAGTCTTATGCATCCATAGTGTCAACGTATTCATAAAGCAATTTAAAATAGGCATTTGATGAGTAATCTCCTCTAGATGAATCTACAATCAAAGCTTTATAATCTATTGCGTGCAAACTGTTATCTGTAGGACACCGGGTCTTAGGGGTAACACTAGACTTTAGCACAGCTACCGTGGAAAATGTAGGTGAAGATAATCCTACAAGAAGAAGAATTAATACTACAACAACGGCAAACAACACCCCTACTAATATATATTTTCGTCTATTTGTGTTATTAGTTTCCATGACTTCTCTACAAACAGACCGTTAGGCAAGATTTGCAGTAAGTGAATTTCTTCAGTGCTTCTCTATCAGTGCAGATGCAAAACAAAGTTCAAAGATGTGCAATGAAATTAATTACTAATATTCATGAGTCTTCCTTAGCCCTACTCTGTGTTCTTCTAAATGATACCATTACGCTCCTTCAGCAGTCTCGGATGTAGATAATCTTCTTAATTCTTTAAACAAAGTTCACTCAAAAGTCTCTAATAAAACCTAAGCTGAAAGTTCAATTCAGAGATCAAACCAGTGACAACTCGGGTTAATCTATTCAATGGCAGAGCAATTTCAAAACACAGTTCATCAAGGAATGCTGATTCACGGAGGTTCACCTGTAATCTCACTGTTATCTTCCAAATCTCATACTCCCTGCTCATAGTTATTTACTGGAACGTATGTCCATTCAGGGAATGAGTAACTCCAACATGACACTCTAGCTCCTTTTGATCTCCTGAGTGCAGAATGTTCACTTTTACTGTCACTTAGGCCAGAATCCTCAGTATCCTCTAGGACAGTTCTCAATTCTGTAGGCAACTTTAATCTCTTTCTTTCTTGCCTTCTCAGCCTGCAGTCCTCAGTCTCTGCTCGGCATAACACAGCACTAGGCACTTCATAAGGGTCTGAGTCTGGCTCAGGTATTGGTTCAGGCCAAGACTTCTCAACTGTCAGTTCATCAAGACCCCTCTCAGGCAGAGGATGTGCTGTCAGAGGTTCTTGCCGAGTCTCAGTGCTGTGTGCACCCTCTTCTTGCTGTCTCTCAGTTGTGAGTTGCACTTCAGGAAGAAGTACTGTCACATCATCCAGAGGACACTCCACTCTATAAGTGTGGGCTGCATGAATTCAATTAGGAAGACTCCCACACTTATCAGCAGTGTTCATCACTAGAATGACCTGGTACAGTCTACACCATTTAGGCTCCAAACACGTTTTCTGAACATGTTTCTTCACCAAGACCCAGTCGCCAGGACTGAGGTCATGGCACTGCTCCAGACATGGAGCGGTGGCAACAGCTTCAACCTGGTGGGACCCAGAAAGGACCACATAATCTAGTCTGTTGCAATAGTCAAGCACCATGTCATCTGTAATGTTAACAAGTGCATTTGTGGGCACTGCAGGCAGTCCCATTGCTTTCCCCAGGATTATCTAATGCAATGATAATCCTGTTTTTCTGTCAGGAACACTACAAAGACTCATCAGCACAAGAGGCAAAGCATCTGCCCACTTCAAAGATGTTAATGCACACACTTTGACCAAACGGGCTATCAACGTTCCATTCCTGCTCCACAATACCAGAAGCCTCTGGACGATAACTGCAATGTAATCTCGGTTCCATGTACAATGCTGCGCACAACATTTAAAGGACCTCATTATTGAAATGAGTCCCTTGGTCTGACTCCAGCGAAGTCAGGAAATCAAACCTAGGTATCAACTCCCTCAACAACAAATTAGCTACTGTGAGACTGTCATTTCTCCTGGTTGGGTAGGCATCCACCTAATGTGAGAAGGTGCGCACAGTCACTAGAACATATCTTAGCCCGCTGCACACAGGCATTTTGTTAAAGTCCATCTGCATCCTGTTAAATGACCCTCCTGATCTTCATATATGACTCAGAGTCACTGGAGTTCTTTTCCCTACATTCATCTGTTGACACACAACACAGCTGTGGCATAATTCTTCACTCACCAATCTAAATTGTGGGTTAGGCCAATGCTGCGTAAACAACCTAACCATGGCATCCCTCCCAATATGTGCCAGTCCATGAAAATGTCTTGCCATTGGGGATAGCAGGCTGTCTGGCAACACTGGTCTGCCATCTACAGAAACCGATTTATCATAATCTCTCTTCCCACATCGTGCTCTGTCTGATCCAACCCTGCTGTTCTGCCTCTGACACTTCCTCCTGCAATCTCATCACTTCCTCCCAGTATCAGTTCTTGACAACAAAAGGTTATAGTTGGTTTCACCTTCGGATTCATTCATGTATTCACCATTGAATGTTCATGACCCATGAGCACAGGATCGTGCAACCTCATCAGTGCAACGGTTGCCCACTTTCACTTAATTATTTCCACTTTGGTGAGCAGGACACTTCACAACTGCAATTTTTGCAGGCAGCTGTAGTGCTTTAAGTAATCTCATGACATGTTCTCCGTTTTGGATCGGGGATCCAGATGATGTCATAAATCCTTTTTGTGACCATAACAGTACTAAGTCATGAACGGCACCAACACACTACTGACTATCTGTAAATATAGTCACTCTCAGCTGTTCAGAGACATAGCAAGCTCTAGTAAGAGCTATCAGTTCAGCCACTTGTGCAGAGAACACCCCTCCAAGCCAAGAGGCTACGACTATTCCTGAGGCTGTGCAGACTCCATATGCAGCTCTCAAATTTTCTTCATTGTCTCTCAAATATGACCCATCCACAAACAGCATGTAATCATTTTCTACTAGTGTCTTATCTCATATTTCTGGTCTTGGCGCATAGTTCAGTGAAATCGAGACAATAATCTTCAAACTCGCCTTCATCATTTGCATTCTCCGGGAGAGGCATCAAGGTGGCAGGATTCAAAGTAGCACATCTCTTAAGGGTTCAAGGTGGCAGGATTCAAAGTAGCTCATCTCTTAAGGGTTACATTTTCTGCAGCCAGTATAATCTGTTCATACTTTGTTAAACGGCGGTTGGTTAAGTGTCAACAAGATCTCAACTGAATGGGGCACAAAAACAGTAAGAGGATGTCCCATCACAATACGTTCACACCGTTCTAAGCTGACACCAACTGCTGCCACAGCTTTTAGACACTCAGGCAGCCCTGCGGTTACAGGATCAAGAGTAGCAGAAAAGTAAGCCACAGCCTTCTCGCATTTTTGTGCATTTGTGAAAGCACTGAGAGAGCGCAGCCCTTCTTCTCACTGCAGAAAATAGTAAAAGCTTTTATTGTATTCTGCCATTCTCAGTGCCAGGGCACCACAGAGACTTTCTCTCAGTTCTAGAAAGGCAATCAAGCAGTTGGGGGGGCTCCGAAGTGCCTCCAGTCCCTCCCTGCTGCTCACCTCAGACGCCTGCTTGCTGGGCTCCCTGCTCAACTCAGGAGCTAGCTCCAGCACCTCTATTGCCGCCAGGGAATCACAGTTCTCATCAGCCCCCTGGTAGCGGGTCTAGCCCATTTGTGTGCCTCCCAGTGCCGATTTAAGCTTCCTGCGGCTCCCGCCTCATGGGACTCCACAGTGCCTTCCTTCCCTAACTGCTGCTCACCTCAGACGCCTGCTTGCTAAGCCCCTGCTCCGCTTGGGAGCCAGCTCCAGCACCACTATCGCCGCCAGGGAACCACCGTTCCCATCAGCCCCCAGGAGGTGGGTCTAGCCCATTTTCGCACCTCCCAGTGCTGATTTAAGCCTCCTGTGGCTCCCGTCTTGCGGTATGTGTGCGGGAGGTGCCCAGGCAAAGCCAGGGCCAAGGGTGGGCCTGTCCGAGCCCGTCAGCACTCGAAAGAGGCTGGGCTGCACCACCCCACTTTCGCCCACAGATCAGGTACTTGGTGTGCCACTTTGCGCCTCCTGACACAGTGCCCGGTGCTCCCCCCCCTCAGTTCGACCTGGGCCAGGCTCCCAGTAGCTGACCACCCAGCTGTGTCCCTCTGCCCCTGGCAGTCTGGTCCAGCTACACCTGCCCTTGCAGTTTGGCTTCTTTCCATTTTACCATCTCCCTGCCTGTCCTGCTTGCTGGAGCCCCTGACCTGTCCCTTGTCTTGCATCTCTGCTGGGGACTCCCTTCTGCCCTCTGCAGGCCACTGCTTCCCTGTTCACACAAAAAGAATTGGGGACCGGGAGCTATTTAGAGAAGAAGGAGGTCCAGTACCCCTGCTCCCAAAGAACAACGTAGTATACACTAGGGGGTAGCTGTTCCTAAGGTCTCAGGAAAGTAGCAACCAAACTATGGTTGGTAGAGAGGAATAGTAAAAAGTGGTCAGTCTCAAAGAGGGTTGGGTTATAAACAGTGACGGGGGGAATCCCTCCTTTTGGATATAGTGCCCTCACACACCCTTGCGAGTGTCATGCTTCATCATCGGCCGTTGCTCCTCGTGGGGTGGCGCTGCAGTCCCCCACGGGCCCCGCGAGAGGGCTCTTTAGCGGAGATCTTTTAAGGAGACGCCGCAGTTGTGCATGTGGGTGTGTGGGCCTAGGGAGGTAAGTGAGTGGGTGAATTAAAATTACCAAAAGGTACCCAGAACCAAAGTTTATTCGGGGGTCCGAATGGTAAGGTTAAAAATAGATGTAGATCCTGGAGCACCTCTCAGAAACAAATAAAGAGGGCGGATGTGTAACTAGCCGCTGCTCTCAGAATCAGTGCAAGAATGAATTAACCACACAGAAATAGGTCAACATGTTTTGCGCTCTTTGTTGGTCCTTAAGGGATCCATAGGCGCTTCGTCAGGACCAAAACGTAGGTGAAATAAAAGAGAAAGGGACAGGTCTCAGGGGAAGAAGGTATTGTAAACCTGTAATACCTCAGTTTTTAGGTGTGTATGCGTCCTTGCGCAGATAGGAACTCTCAGTGTGGGTTCCTACCCCCAACCCCTTATTAAGGAAATCGGGCTTCGTCAGCGCGCTCTCGGTGAGCGGCTGAGTTTATTAGCTTGCCTCTCCCAGGTAATCGACCTACCCCTCCGTAGCAGTGCGCCGGAATCGAACTGCTTCCCTGTGCCTCGCCCCTGTGTCACTTCCCTGCAGAGACCACCACCACCCCCCCAGGGCCCCTGCCCTCCAGCATGGAGATCATAGCACACCCACGCAGTGGACACCCACAGAAGGTACACCTTCTGTGGGTGTACCTTCTTCTTCACTTCTTCGCTCTGTGCCAGGACTCCAACCACTATGGACCACCTTCACTTCAGTTCACATTAACTTCGAGCCCCGGACGTCAGAACAACAGCTGCGCCCAGGCCTCCCCCAGGACCACCGAAGGCCCCTTCTCCTGCCGAAACTGCCACTCAACCTGCATCACAAGGGAAACAACTGACACCACGTCCATCAGCCACACCACATCACTCACACCCAACAGCAATGCCGGCGCCAACACCTCCGAAGAGAGCAACTGCCTATGGATCAACGCATGCTCACTTGGAAAATACGCCACGGAAATATGGGACGCCATCACCACCTACCCCCAGATGCCATTTTCATCACAGAGACCTGGCTGAACAGCGCATCAGCATCCGACATTGCCACAGCCACCCCGGCCGGATACAAGATTTTGCACTGAGATCGCACTAATAGAAGCGGCGGCGACATAGCCATAATGTACAAAGAGACCCTCAAATGCGCAACCACCACAGATGACACCGCCCTCTTCATGGAGCACCTCAACTTCCAACTCCAAACGAATAGCAAAACCACAATCCACGGCACCCTCACCTACAGACCTCCAGGACCCCACCCTCCATTCTGCAATGCCATTCCTCACTTCATTGCTCCTATCACCATCAACTTGAATCTATACATGTTCCTAGGACCTTTTCACCTTGAAACACAGACAACACCAACACGGCTGACCTCATAGAAAGTATGGCCAAACTCGTACTCAAGCAACGGGTCACTGACCCCACCCACATCGCAGGATACACGCTCAACCCTATCTTCGCAGCCAGCAACAGAGTAAAATACACCCACACTGTAGAGCTCACCTGGACTAACCACTGGGAAACAGCCATTACAACGCGGCCATAACCACGCATGGCCATTACCACTAATCATTTACAACGAACATTCCTTTACCACGCATGTCCATTGCAACAAATCCTTTACCACCAATATGCCTTTACCACGCATGCCTTTACAATGAAATCGGCATGCGTAGTAAAGGCACGATTGTGGTATAGGATTCATGGTAATGGATATGGCGGATTCGTGTTAATGATACATACCTGAGGTTTTTTGTGCCCCTCTCTTCTGTCCGGAGGGGTCTCTACAGAAGACTACAGAGACGTGTGGCAGATGAGTGGCCAGCCAGGGAGCACCATCTCCTGCAAACGGTACTGGAGACGGGGAGCACTCCTGACCGCATTCATAGTTTCTGCAGCCCCTGGCGGTGCTCTGCGAGGCGGCAGAGACGTGCCGTGTGGCTGCCTGGGAAGGCTGCACGCAGAGGCGCAGATTCCTGGAAGCGGAAGTACCTGAGTGACTGGCGGCCCCTGACTTGAACTGGGTGGTGAGTGTGCCACACACCGGGGAAATTTCTGACCATTTACCGAGTGGCCTGAATTTGGGTTCATTCCTCCCCTCCATGCACTGCTGCTGGAGATCCCACTCGAGGATTGGCTCATGCTTAAGGAGGGCGCCGACTCGAAAAATTAGCTCATTGGTTCCCACACACGGCCAATCAGCTACCTCGAATTACAAAAAAACACCAATCCACTGAACCCAAAATAGACAGACTCACAGCTCAATTTCTTTCGGCTTGACTATGTTTGAAACAGTAATTTGCATTACGCGTAATAAAGGTAATCAATTAAAAGGTTTCAAAGCCGATCGTTGTTACAGAGCTTTGAATGATTCAATATGTGATCACGTGATATTAATATTCGATGTAGAAACTGGCGTGGTAAAGCCAGTGTCGTTATTAGGCATTCGTTGTAAAAGCCTTCGTTGTAAAGGCTTTTGTTGTTGCTTCATACATCCCTAACCACCACTGCATCCACTTTGTCATCTCAGAACCCCTCAACAGCCCCCCCTCCACTGCCAGCGAAACACGGCATAGTTGGTCCAAGGAAACAGAACAACGCTGGACCAACACCTTCAACTCCCACCTACACACCACCACAGAGGACACAGAAAAAGCAGTGGACAACTTCACAAACTTGATCACAGCAAGCGCTGACAAAGTTGTCCAAGGAAACCTACCTACACCAAGAAACAAACACAACATCCCTACTGGTTCACAGAAGAACTAAAAACCCAGAAAAGCAACTGCAGATAGACTGAAAGGAGATGGTGTGCCAGTAAGACCTTCGAGGACCGAATATACTTGAAAGCTACCCTCAACAGCTACCACCACCTCCTGAAAAACACCAAGAGGATCGCCCTCGTCACCTGCATCAATGACAGCTCCAACAACTCCAAGGAACTCTTCAACATAGTCAAGGAATTCACCACCCCTTCAGCTACAGAAAACAACATCACTTCCTTGCAAGATCTCTGCGACGCCCTGGAGGACTTTTTCCACAACAAAATTAACACCATCTACCAAGACTTCCCACCCCAACCCCCTGTTGCAGACAGCATCAACTTCCTCATGCCGATAGACGTCCACCCATACCAGCTCACCTCGTGGAGCCCCCTCACCAAAAAGGAAATGGCTACCATCATGAGATCTGTCCACTCTGGAGCCCCTGCAGACCCCTGCCCCCATGACGCTTTCAACCTCAGCAATCAGCTCATCAGCAAAGAACTCACCAAGGTCCTCAACTCCTCGATCACCACAGCCCACTTCCCCCAGAATTGGAAACATGCCAACATGAATCCTCTGCTGAAGAAGCCATCTGTGGACCCAGGAGAACTGAAGAACTACCGTCCCATCTCTTTGCTCCCCTTCCCAGCCAAGGTCATCAAGAAGGCAATCAACATCCAGCTCACCAAACATCTGCAGAACCACGACCTCCTGGAACCGTCCCAATCCGGCTTCAGAACAAACCACAGCACTGAGACAGCTCTAGTCACTGCCACAGATGACATCCGAATGCTGCTAGACCAGGGAGAAACAGTGGCCCTCATCCTCCTCGACCTCTCAGCAGCTTTCGACACAGTATTCCACCACACACTGATCAACAGGCTCCATCAGATCAGAATCCAAGGAGCAGCCCTCAAGTAGATCTCATCATACCTCACTGGAAGAGTGCAGAAAATCATCCTCCCTCCCTACTCCTCACTCTCTAAGAACATCACCTGTGGGGTACCTCAAGGCTCATCCCTCAGCCCAACCCTCTTCAACACATACATGCCCTCCTGGCCAACATCATCAAAAGCCACGGATTCAACATCATCTCCTACGCTGACGACACCCAACTCTCCTCTCTCTGACTAACAATCCAAGAACCATCAAAGACAAGTTCCAAAGATGCATTAAAGATGTTGCCGACTGGATGAACATCAACTGTCTCAAACTCAACACCGACAAAACAGAAGTACTCATCTTCGGGAAAGGCAAGGACACACACTGGAACAATGAATGGTGAACCCCGGAGGTGGTCCCAACTCTGATACCCACCAGACACGCTCGCAACCTCGGCATCATCCTCGACAGCCAGCTATCCATGAAGAAGCAAATCAGAGCAGTCTCCACCACATGCTTCCTCACGCTCCGTATGCCCAGGAAGGTGTTCAGATGGCTCTCCAACACCAGGCGAACTGTCATGCAGGCTCTCATCACCAGGAGACTCGACTACAGCAACTCCCTCTTTTAGCCCACCTCATGAAAAAGCACCAGACAATCCAGAACACAGCGGCCAGGCTCATCCTCGACCTCCCCAGACGGACGCACATAACCCCTCACCTCAGGAAGCTCCACTGGCTACCAGTCATAAAAGATGCCAGTACAAGCTACTCACCTACACATACAAGGCATTACACAACGAAGGACCTGCGTACCTCAACCAATGCGTGACCTTTCACCAGCCCACCGAGAAACTCAGATCCGGATCCCTCGCCCTAGATGCCACCTGTCGCATCCGCCAGACAAACAGCGGAGGCTGCTCCTTCTCCCATCTGGCAGCCCTAAAACAATGGCCCCTGCACCTCAGAGCCTCACCAACATTCTAGTATTTCAGGAAGGACCTGAAGACATGGATGTTCAACCGATAGGAGAACAGGCGGTTTATCAGACAGCGCCTTGAGACCCTCACGGGTGAAGCAGCCGGGCTCTACAAATCCTGATTGATTGATTGAGTTGTTATCCCATGGTATTGGATCAGACACAACCCTGTGTGTCAGCCTCTGCAGAGGCATGGCCACTAGGTAAAAGTTGGGTATCCACTGGCAACGGTAGCCCACCATTCCCAAAAACATCCTGACCTCTCTGGGTGGTTGTCCAATTTTAAGAACCGCTGAGATTCTTTGTGACACCTTCTTCGCTCCTTTCTCAATATAATGTCCAAGATACAAAGCTTCCTTCTCACAATACTGCAACTTACTCGGGACACTTCATGTCCATTCTCAGCTTAGTGGTTCAGCAATGCAATGGTATCTTGTTTACAAGCTTCCTGTGTATCTGATGCAACCAATAGGTCGTCTATGTACTGCACTCGTACTGAGTTACAAGGCGTGACTAGGGACTTAAGATTCTTTCTAAGAATCTTATTGAAAATTGAAAGACTTTCTGTATACCCTTGTGGGACTCAGAACCATGCCAAAACTAGGTTCTGGAACCAGAAAGCAAAGAGAAACTGGCTGTCCCTGTGCAATGCTATAGAGAAAAAGGCCTGAAACGAATCGATGTCAGTGAACCACTCAGCCTCACATGGAATTTGAAACAAAATCACAGCTGGATTCGGTACCACGGGACAACAGGGAATAACTATACTGTTAATTTTTCTCAGGTACAACACTATACGGTATTTACCACTAGCCTTCTGCAAGCCCATAATGGGTGAATTACATGGACTTCCCATTATCTCCTTCAAAATGCCTTGTATCACTGACTCAATCACTGAAGTAATCCCAGCAATTGTTTCAGGGGTCATATTATACTATGGGGTTCTTGGGTACTCAAAGTTGGATTTTACTTTTACAAGAACAGGCTCAACTTCCTTTATGAGGTTCAGTGGTAAGTCCTCAAATGTCATTATTGGATGCAACCCAACTTCTGGCCCTTTACTCATCAGTTTGAAGCCTACATCCTCATCATGGGTCTGAAATTCTACTCCTTTTGAAGTACAATAAAAAGTGCAATTTAACTGTTCTAACAGTAGAGCGGGTAGCACCAGTATCGATCAAGAATGATATGCGGTGGCCATTAACCTAACCTTCTATAAATGGACCACTCTGGCCTACCTCTAAGACTGCGCCTAATACACAAACTTCCTCCCCTCTCAGGCACTGATCACTGCTGTAGCCCTCAAGCATTTTAAACATAAGAAATTGCTGAAACAGATTCTGGCTTTGGAACTTGGGACTTTATTTGAATTAAGTTGGGGATCATTTGCATTTTGTTGGGGCATCGGGGCTTGTGGAACATGCATCACTGAAACTTGAGGCACATTTATACTCCATGACTGTATGGGGTTATCACTCTGGGGCTGTGTAAACCCTGAAATCTAGACCTGGTTCTCATTGATCACTCTGTTAGGATTAAGCCGACATTCCTGCTTCCAATGCCCTAATTTATTGCAATAAGGACAAGGATCCGATAGCTTCAGAGTTGCCACATCAATCCTGGTTCTTGGGTCAATTGGAATACCACTGGCTCTACCTTGTTACAGAAACCCATTTCCACCTTGTATCAAAGGAGCTCCCTGCTGATACACTGCTTCCATAGGACCAACGTTCCCTACAGAAGGTTGACTCTGACTTCCTCTCTGCGCAGCTTTCATCTGTGTCACCATGAATTTCTCCTTTAATAGCTCATGCTTCCTTTCCAGTTCATTACTACAGTATTTTGCATATCTCAAGATTGCATCAGCCGATTTATTCTGCCAAAAGACCAGATGCTGCTGAATCATCAAGCTAATCTCAGGCTTCAATCCCGTCACAAACCGGGACACAAAATTTCCCATGTCTTTAGCTTTAACAGTCTCCATTCCACTGTGCTGCTTAAACACCTACAACAATCTCTCATAATAGGCATGCACTACCTCTTTGGGCTGTTGGGCCGTCCTCTCAATCTTAACCCACTCTATGTCTTTAGTTGGTATTTTCCCTTTCAAAAATGTCATCACCTGTTGATACTTTTTCACCACTAATAGTTATGGGGCATGTGATATCGGATTTCTCGGAGGTTCCTTCTCCGGCCACTCTACAGCCACTTTACATTCTGCTCACAAATCACTAGGTACCACAGTTTCGAAGAAGGTATTCAAATCTACCCACAAGACTTGTGAAATTTTCACAAATCGCTCAACCTGTTTATACCATTCCACTGGCTTTTCTATCAACTTTGGGAAATCATTAGTGAATGACTCAAGATCGCTCCGACACCAAGGCACATGGACATAACCTCCACTAGGCACTTCCCTCAAAGAAAAATTTAAAGCACCCTCTCCATCTATTAAAGTCGGATGCGGCTCTCCCTTTGTTTTATTTTGACTTTTCTTCCTCGCCTATCTTCCTTCCCACTTATCTAGCTCACTCCATTTTCGAATGCAACTAATGAATTCCTTAATTTGCGTTTTCATTCCTGGTGTTCTCATACAGCAAGTGTCAATCCCATCAAAACATACACAATAATTTTTCTGCAGTGACTTGTTTGGGCTAAAATTTACATCATAAGTTCAGGCCAATTCAGACAATTTATCCTGCTCGTTTAGTGACATCTTTACACATGAATACAAGTTAGTGCTCTTGATAGGTATCTAGTTGGGAAAGATCAAGGGTTCCTAATATCATCCCAAGCAGTTCTAACTTTAGTTTGAAGACATCCACTGCATTTTCCCTCACCGGGGTCTGAATTATTTATTTGCCTACTTCTGAACCTTCACTTTCTCTTGGGGACCCATTGAAAACTCTAATCCAATCATCTAGTTCTTGGGCACTAATACCACTCTGTACTACAAAGGAATAATACACCATCCTTTCTCTGGGATTACTGTTGATAACACTCTGAGGTGAATGCCAAATAGACATGTCAAACTTTTGTGATCATTGAGCGGGCTCTCCTACAGAAGTAAATCCTGTATGATTCATAGTTGATGCTGTAATGGCAAGATTTGCGGTATTCACCTAAGTTGGGGCTAAAGGAGTACTTCCTATTCCTGTGACCAAAGGAGCATTAGCTGATATATCTACCTCAGTAGGAACTGCCAAAGTATGTGTCGTGTTTCCTGCCAACTCGGGTTTATACAAAGGAACTTCGGCACCAATAGTGACCGGAACAGTAATTGCATCTGGGGCCTTGGGAACAGTGGAGTTAACAGGGGCATTAATCCCTGAACTCTCTCCCATCAGGTTCTGAATCGTATTTACACCCCTATTTACTGGTGCAGGGGCTAGTCCAGAGTTTCCACTGGCAACTGCACTGTTAATTCCCTTAGGTTGAACCACATTATATTGAGTTGGAGGCGTTGATAACAAGACATCTAATAAATCATCGCTAGAATCACTATCACTGTCTTCGCCTATGCTCTCTGGGTTTACAGTCTTTTCCTCCTTCTTCTTCCCTTTCTTTTCTTTCTCTTTCTCAGGTTCTTCATTCATACAGGGTACAGTCTAATTCCCTCTACTATATTAGTTCTCCACCGCCGTTGTTCTGCATCCCAACTAGCATCGGCACATCTACGCACTGCCTTTTGGACACTTCACTGATATTTTTCCTTTTGCCTAACGTGAGTTGCACACTCTCAAGCATTATGTGCTTCAACCTGTGCAGGCAACATCAATGCACCCTCTTTCTCTGTGATCTTATGCCATTGATTCAGCCAAATACATGTGTGAATGCCCACATTTATGGACATATAATGACCTGGCGTATCTTCGGGTGGTGCCTTTTCCCCATCCCTAACAGGAAATCTCACATCTACCCTAATCATATTTCATATAGCCTTAAAGAATTTCATTTTTCAACAGTAATGTCAACAATCACAAGTAGAATGTAGTTTCAAACCAGAAAAAAAATTTTTACCCACAATTCTCATTCAGCATCAACAACCAATAACAGCGCAGCTCTCTAAGACGTAGTCAACCAATAACAGTGCGGCACTAATGCTAACCATCCAATCCCAGCGCTTTCTCACTCCTCACACGGCTCACCCTCTTTTACAATTTTCACGAACGCTGTAATATAAAAGCACGACAACAATGCCAAGCAAAATTCAGCAAGTATGTCTGCTCCACTAAGGAATCAATAGTATTCAGTCACACAACAAATGGTCCGGAGCGACACTTTCCGGCCTACTCATCCTCAGCCTCGAGTGAAACCTCGACCAGCATGGAATCACATGGATTAGTGTAGCTTCACTCATGCGCAAAAGGATCCACCACACCTTACTCTCACACAAAGATGTATGTCCTTATCTCAATTGTGCTGTCGACGGTATTCAGGACAAGAACCACAAAACTTAGCAGACAATTACAACACAGTGATTTTTACACTGATAACTTATTGCTATCCCGGAATCTTAGGCTACATCAAGCCCGATAACCACTTCAACTTCTTTGCATTAAGCGCTTCCACATCCGCACAACAACTTAAAACATCACCGCATCACACCATGCAATCTCCGCAAACCACTGCAAGCTAGACATAAGCAATTGCAACGTGCAACCCTATTGATATTCACTCCTCCGCTGCTACAACACTCTTCCGAACTGCTGGAACACTGCCGATCCTCTGACTCGAGACATGGGCTTTAGGGGCTTGGACTGGGTTTGGGCAAGACTGGGCTTTCACATTAATACAGTAACTCACTCTGTCTCGATAACTAAACCATCCGACCAGCTACCATCTGAGAGCACGCATGTGCTTGATTTACAATCTCTTGTCCGATGGATCTTTTTAAGTTGACTGAGACGCCGAGAGAGTTTGCAATAAGAAAACAATTCAATTTTTGTGAAGGCCATTTGGCCCCACAATAAGGACCAGGAATCAGTAATTGAAGTTAAGTAGATTTATTGCCAATTAATAATCAAACCAGTATATATGCATGTCAAGAGGATATGAAAAAGATACATGATTACAGCTGGCAAACTGAAATATCGCAATAATTTTAGTCTCAGTAGAATAAGATATGAAATAATTGCAGCCACAGCAATATAAAAACTGAAAATAGGAATATGTGTCCCTTAAAAAACCTCTGATTCTCTCTACTAAACGTGAATACATTCTAAAGTCATCTAATCAAGGCTCTAAGTTTAGAATAAAGATGATTCGTAGAATAAGGGTCTCAAGGATATTCAAAAGTGCGAGAAGGTGTCAGCATAGTAAAGACTCCAGTAGAGAAGTCTTCCAGAATTGAAATAAGTGTTTAGCATAAAGCTTCACACTTGCAAGAATAAAGGAAGCAGAGAGGTCTGTTCCCATCAAAGTCTAAGGGAATCTCCCTTAACTTCTAACAGTGTATACACTAATTAAAACCAGTAAAACTTCAACAATCATATCTCTACCCACACCACCAGGAATCAATCATTTTTCTTCTTGTGCTGTACATTTGCAACATTACCAGACTTTCCCATTCCACAGAACTTGGATAGTTACTGCAACCTTGAACATTCCTCATTCCTGATACTCAATGAATAGGAGTCTTCATCTACTCATTAGGTCTTGACGTTTCTTGCCAATATTTCTCTTCCCAGGCCTTACTATAGAGAAACTAGTACAGACAACAATACTCTTTTGTATAGCTAATGAAACCATGAGAACACACATGCAAAGGAAAAGAACACACTGGCAAAGCAAAATACATTTCAAAATCAAGACCTTTAGTCAGGCTAACATTAATTAAACATTTAAACCTGCACTTCAAAGACAAGGTTATACCTGTGCAAATGTAACTGAAGAACAAATGCAAACGTGAGTAAAAGCATATATGATTGTTGGAATAAAAATGTTTTAGCTGTGCTGCTTATGTATTGTACGTACGTCTTAAGTACCTATTGTGTAAGTGCTCTGACACCTAAACGAAAAATATCAGTTCATAATACTAATGCTGCGATCATGTTGCAAAAACACATTGACGACATCATGCAGATCGACGAGTGTATCTTTGAATACTGATTATGTACGCACCAGCTTACAGTGATGTTTCTTATTCTTGCAATATGTTATCTGTTTCTAGATAGTGACATAAAAATTGATAGCAGATGATAAAAGGAGGGTATGTTGGAATACAAATGTTTTAGCTGTGCTGCTTATGTATTGTACGTCTTAAGTTAGCATCCGCGGCACCATTTCATGTTCGGCTGCCATCTTAAACCAGGGTCGGAGTAAGACCTCCGACCCTCGGTCTAGGTCCACTCTCTCCCCGCAGGTCCGCTGTGCCGTCTCTTGCCTCTAGACCCCGACCTCCTCCTTGGGAGGTTCGAGGCTGCTGCCCGCTCCAACTGGGACCAGACTGCCTGCAACCACCGTAACCTTTCTCAGCCGTTTTTTTTTTTTTCCCTGTTGTGCCACTGTTATTGTGCCCATCTGTGTATTGCTCTAATTCCACCACTGTTTTTATTTTCTCATGCCTGCCTGTTCCTTTCGCCTTTCGCCGCTGCTTCCCCTGCGGCCCCTCCCCCCCAGAATTCCCCCCCGGAATCTACAGACCCCCGGCCCCCGAACACCCTTCGCTGCCACCATCACTGACTTCATCGCACCCCACGCCATCGCCTCAACAAACTACATACTCATTGGAGACCTGAACTTCCACCTCGACAACCCCAGCGACCCCAACTCCTCTATCCTTCGTGACAACCTCGCCAGCATGGGACTTAAGCAACTCATCAACACACCGACCCACAGAGCAGGACACACCCTCGACCCCATCTTCGCGGCAGGAAACAGCGTCCAATTCAGCCACACAACGCAGCCTCCATGGACCGACCACCACTGCGTACACTTCGCCATCAACAAACCCAAGGCACCCAAACCAGCCCCACGCCCACCTCGAAGGAACTGGAGCAAGGTTACCGATGAGCAACTTAACTCCACCCTCACCCAAGACAACCACACCTGGGCACCCAACGCAAACGACGCAAACGACACAGCCAGAGAACTCCACACCTGGATCTCCAACTGCGCAGACGAGCTCGCCCCGCTACGCAACCCCACCAGACAACGCCCCAGGAAAGCCGCCTGGTTCACCACCGCTCTCCAAGAAGCCAGACGCACCTGCAGACGCCTGGAGAAGAACTGGAGAAACACCAAGACAACCGAAAACCACACCACCTACAAGGACGCCATGACGGACTACCACAACCAGATCAGAGCCTCCAAGAGGAACTTCATCCACAACAAAATCCTGGCCAACTCCACCAACTCCAAGAAACTTTTCAGTGTCATTCAAGAATTCACCAACCCACGCAGTGAAGCCACAGACATCACCCCATCCCAAGACCTCTGCGACAAGCTTGGAACCTATTTCCACTTCAAGATCAAAAACCTCTACGACAACTTCTTCGACCATCCACCAGGTGCCACAGACGGCCCCCGCCCCCAGAAACACCAGCCAGCCCACCATCTCCAACTGGACACCGATCACGGCTGAAGACACCGCTTCGACCATGAAAAGCATCCACTCGGGGGCCCCCACCGACCCCTGCCCCCCTCACATCTACCACAGAGCCGCTGCCACCTTCGCACCCGAACTACAACGCACCATCAACACCACCTTCAAAACAGGAACCTTCCCAGACGACTGGAAGTGTGCAGAAGTCAGACCCCTGATCAAGAAGCCCACAGCTGACCCCACCGACCTCAAGAACTATCAGCCCATCTCGCTCCTCCCCTTCGCAGCCAAAGTTGCAGAGAAAACAGTCAACAGGAAACTGACACGATTCATTGAAGAGAACGCAGTCCTCGACCCATCCCAATCCGGATTTTGAAGCAACCACAGCACAGAGACCGCCCTACTCGCCGCCACAGATGACATCCGCACCCTCCTGGACCAAGGCCACTCCACAGCCCTCATCCTACTCGACCTATCTGCGGCCTTCGACACCGTCTCCCACCGCACACTAGTCGCCAGACTACACGAACAGGCGTACAAGGAACAGCCCTGGACTGGATCCGATCATTCCTCAACGGAAGAAGCCGAAGGATCAGACTCCCACCCTTCCTCACCGACCCCACGAAAATCACCTGCGGAGTCCCACAGGCTTCATCACTGAGCCCCACCCTCTTCAACATCTACATGGCCCCCCTCGCAGCCATCGTCCGACAACACGGCCTCAACATCGTATCCTACGCTGACGACACCCAGCTCATCCTCTCCCTCACCAAAGACCCCACCACTGCCAAACTCAACTTCCAGAAAGGAATGCAAGACGTCGCAGTCTGGATGACCAACAGCTGCCTGAAGCTCAACGCTGAGAAGACAGTAGTCCTCGTCCTCGGTACCACCCCTTCTGCATGGGACAGCACCTGGTGGCCGACCGTCCTTGGAAGCCCACCTACCCCCTCAGACCACGCCAAGAACCTCGGCATCGTACTCGACTCATCACTCACCATGAACCGACAGGTCAACGCCGACACCTCCAGCTGCTTCAACACCCTCTGCATCCTCCGCAAGACCTTCAAGTGGATCCCCCCTGAGTCAAGGAAGACAGTCACCCACGCACTCATCACCAGCAGACTGGACTATGGAAACGCACTCTACGCCGGCATCAACAAGTCCCTACTCAACCTGAGCTGACCAGAGGGTATAATCATCGGAGGCATATCCTGAATTTTAAACTAATCAAACTAAACAAAAGATAAAGTATCCAATAAATTCCAAAATGCCCCCTTATCAACATTCCCTCTATATACATTTACCCTCTGATCAATAGCTCTTAAATATCTCACTGAACTCCACCATACATTCCATGAGGGAGACATTGTCTGACGCCACAATTTACATATCTCTCTCCTGGCCAGCAGAATCAAGTAAAACATCAATTTCTGTTGTGCCGCAGTATAGGTAGGCCCCCCTGACTGTAGTACAATACCAAATAGAATAAGCAATGGGCTTACCTCCAGGGTGGATCCCATAGCCCCAGAAATGGTCTTACCCACGGCACTCCAAAACCCTTGAATGCTTGGACAGGAGGCGAATATATGGATATCATCAGCATTCTGGAAGCCACATCTCCAACATCTAGCTTCACCACCTCCACTTATTTTGGAAATTTTGAGCGGGGACCAGTAAATCCTGTGTAATGTGAAATAATGGTTCTTTCTGAGTGCAGCAGATTTAATCACAAGGTAGAGAAGATCTAGAGATACTTGCCAAAGTTCTTTCAGCTCCTCACTCGGCAAGTAGCTCTCCCAGACTCGATGTGGCTCTTCCATCTTATACCCTCTGGTCAGCTCAGGTTGTGTACATGGGAGATCCCCGTAAGAAGCAACGGCTGAGATTGGGATTACTAGCTATAAGCACCAGAGGTCGATCAGGTTGAAAGGTTGCTGTAGCTACAGAGGTCATATGAGGAAAAAAAAACAACAAAAAAAACAAGTCCCTACTCCGCAAAATCCAGACAATACAGAACACCGCCGCCAGACCCGTCCTCGGCATCCCCCGACACGAACACATCAGCCAACACCTACGAAGTCTCCACTGGCTCCCCGTGGAGAAAAGAGTCACTTTCAAAATCCTCACCCTCGCCTACAAATGCCTACACAACAACGGACCCAAACACCTCAACGACAGAATCAACTTCCACGTACCCAAAAGAAACCTCCGATCTTCCAACCTCGCACTGGCCGAAACCCGCGCATCCACAGAGCCAGAGCAGGCGGAAGATCCTTCTCTCACATTGCAGCCAAGACCTGGAACGAGCTACCGGCAGACATCAGACGCGCCCCCTCCCTGAAGAGCTTCAGGAAGACCCTCAAGACCTGGCTCTTCGGCTAAACAGATCTGCAGACCCCCCCTCAGCACCTTGAGACCCTCACAGGTGAGTAGCACGCTTACAATTCCCTAATTGATTGATTGATCGAAACTAATTTATTTCTGCCCCTGCTGAAAGCAGCTGTGGTAGTTTTCGTTTCTCCAAGGTTGGGTCTTGCTGTACTAATGAATACACTGTTCTTATTAGTGCATACCTTTGCCACTAGATAGAGGCCTGCTCCCACTAGTCCAGTGGTGGGCACGGCCAGTTAGACCATGGTTTAGTGATAGTGTGTGCCTGGTCTCAGGATTGAAACTCATCCTTCTGTACTTTCTTTATCTAGCTGCCTCCAACTGGAAATTTCCAGTCTGGGCGTGTCTTCATTGGTTCTGAATTGTACATAATGTATCACCATGTTTGCTGAAGTCAGTCCCTCTGCAGCAATCCCAAGAGGCTGGGTAGACTGGGCTCCGCTAGAGTGTATCTGAATAAATATATTTGGTTTGTATTCTCTACTGTCTGCCCGACTCTTCATTTGTATGGAAGGCTGAGAGATGATCGCGAGTGACCCGGCTGGCCGTAATCGGGTCACTTCCTTCAGTTGGCGCCCGAACAGGGACTCCATCGGGGGACCCATCCTCGCCCGCGGACGGGTGGGGAGGTCGGGGCTATCGTCGGGTCGGACGGGCGGTCCAGGGATCCCTGCACGAGAGAGTTCCTGAACTCGCAGCTGCCCCGTCTGTCTGACCAGTCGGTGCCTCGCCTAGCGGTCATCCAGACTAGGGTCCTGAACGGTGAAACCCTTGGATCTGACCGTTGGTCCAAAGAGTCGGCAGTGGAGAATAAATTTGTTTGACCTGTGTGCACCAGGTGAGTTTGCTTTGGTTCTTTGTGGATATAGTACCATTTTGGTTTGTATTTGGTATGATCTGAGGACCGTCTTTTGGTACAAAGTGTGTGTGAACACTTTGCCAGGCAACTTAACAAATTTGGCTTTCTTTTGAAAATGCCTGGGTTTAGTAAGTTTTTGGTTTCTTCTTGTCGTTGTAGTTCTGCTGATGCTCGATTGGAAGAAAGTCAGCCAGCGCCTCTAGAAGGCACTCCGAATTTTGATATGTATGTGAAACATGGCCTTGGCCCTATTATGTTTAGTACATTATGGCACAAATATACGAGGGACAATGCCGAGTTGCAGTGGCCTTTGACGGGCACTTATGACGAGCAAAAGATTGGGTATTTACAAGAACAGCTGTTTCAAAAAAAAAGTAGGCAATCCATGTTTGATTCCCTTAGAACGTGGCAAAAAGCAGCTAAACAAAGGCGAATGAAGGCAGAGAAGGAGGCCCGGAAAGACAGAATGCAGACGCTGACTCAGAAGGCCATAGCATATGACAAGGAAAAGCAAGAGAAGGGTATTGAATGTGAAGATAGACGGTTTTGATTGCAGGTTGATAAATGTTATGTGGCCCAAGAAGAAAATGATACGTTTGTGGAACATTTGTTAGATACTCGATCCCCACCCCCATATGCCCAGCAGAAGATATATCCCGCTCTTCCCTCACAGGTCCAGTTACCCGGTTCTTCTGTCCCCGCTGTTTCTGCTTCTGTTACTGTTGATCAGACTGCCTTGGCCACGGCACCTCCTATCCTTTCTTTGCCCTCGCCGTTGGTGGCAACTATGACTGTTAGTACTCCTGCAAAACCTATTGCTTCGGCATCTCTTTCGCCAGCTCTTACACCCGTGACACAGCCAGCAGCGACGTTAGTGCCTACTGCCTCTGTTGTCACTCCCACTGTGTTCTTCCATTCCCGACATTACAGAGTAGTGGGTCACCAGTATGTGGATTTGAGGATAGAGACTGGACGAAATTTAAGGAGCGCATGGGGCGGACGCTAGTCCGATCCGATATGGGAGATGAAGAGAAAAAGGTGGTG
Source organism: Calotriton arnoldi (assembly GCA_963921515.1). NCBI lineage: Eukaryota > Metazoa > Chordata > Amphibia > Caudata > Salamandridae > Calotriton > Calotriton arnoldi. The sequence continues at coordinate 61,397 of CAWUFW010014745.1, forward strand.
GCTAATCAGGCTGTGCAATGGGCCCGAAACACCATTTATAGTGTGGAAGATGTGTGAAGTGTGATGAAAGAGTATGAGCCCTTTGTACAACAGCATGCCCTTAAGCATATGTCGGCTACTTTGATTGGTCTTTGGGAGCAGTGTTTCAATGGTGCAGCACCGCAGATCATATATGATATTAGGGATCATGTGTATGTTACTGATATGGCCCCTGCTCATGTCTTTGGTAATGTTGCAACGTTGGTTGGTTATCGGGGTGGACTGCTTGAGAAGAGCCCCACCCTGGTATCTCAGTTTCCGATGCAGGAGGTTCATCCTATCTATCATCCTGAAATACCAGAGTTAAGGGATCAGCATGACAATGTTGTTAGACAAGGTGTAGCGGCCCGTTTCCAAGAACAATGGGTTTATACTCCGTGGAAAAGGAGTGAAGTTTTGTCTCTTAAGACTCAGTTACCTGACCCTAGGAAAAATCCTGCCGCTTATTATAAGTAATTGAATGAAGCAGCCTCTTCAACAGTAATGACGCTTGCGGATGTTGAAATGTTTTTGGGTTTACTAGATCCGGTCGATATTTGGAGACAAGTACACACACAGGATCACGTTGCAGAATTGGGTGGTACCTGGGATCAAATTAAAGTATGGGATCAGGAATGGAAGCCAGGTGATAGGCCTAGAGCGGAGATACTAGCTTTGCCCGGCCGTATCATTACGTATATGCATTCTCTTATCACTCTGAGAAAAGTTGATTGGGACAAGTTATCGGCTTGTCGTCAAAAGAAAGATGAGAGTGTGTCTGATTTTTTTACTCGGTTTGAAGGTGTCTTTCTAGATTATAGTGGACAGGATTTGTCGATTGAAGGTGGGGTGCGACTGTTTGTTAACAGATTTGTTTCCAAGTTGCTTCCTGAAATTGCGACCCAATTGCAGGCTTCCGAGAGCACCTGGTCCACATCTTCCCCTTCTGTTATTCTGAATATGGCGCAGTGTTATGAACACAGGGAAAATGAGGATAAGGTGAGGTCAGAGAAGAAGCACAAGGATTTGAAGACGAAGGTGTTGTTGCAGCAGGCTTCTAAGGGGAATGGTGGAGGATGTGGTGGTTCGGCCCGACAGCTTCCACGCACTAGCAGGCCTGCAAATATCACGCCTTTAGGGCCAAATCAGTGTGCGTATTGTAAAGAGGAGGTACACTGGCGTAGCGAGTGTCCGGTGCTTTTGCAGAAGGTGGCTGTCCCGAGAGGACGAGGTTCTCGTGGACGGGGTTGTGGAGCTGGTGGCCAAGACAGGGCTCAGAATGCTGTGGCCCGCAGGGTCATTCTGATCAGAATTATTTCGATGACCCCCGAGGAGGACAGTATTATCATGATGATTATGATACGGATGAGGTGACAGGTTGTCTTATAGCTAGACAGCCAGGGACAGAGTGAGGGACCACTTCTGATACCTGTAGATCAATGTGGTCCGTACGTTAGTGCGGATGTGCATGGTTCGACTAAGGAGTTCTTGGTGGATACAGGTGCAACGAACTGTTCTATGTCTCGTTCTTTGGTCCCTGGGGTGACTCTGTCTGGCCATAATAATGTTTCGGTAGGTTTTTCTGGTGTACCGGTTGTGAGCCCCATTTCAAAACCCCTTGCGCTGACTATTGGTCCCTTCACTGTGGAGTCGCCATTCTTGTTGACGTCTAATTATGGAGAAAATTTGATGGGTTTGGACTTGTTGAAGAAATTGCATGCCACGATTTACTGCTCCCTGGAGGGTGTCTGCATGACAATGGGTCCGAATGTTGTGCGCGGTAGGCAGTGTCTGTCCAAAGATGCGCCTCTTCCTGTGGAGTTTAAAGACGTGCCGCCCACTCTTTGGGCAACAGGTGACACAGATGTGGGACTGTTACAGATTCCGCCAGTTTCGATCCAAGTTAAAGACAATGCTGTTTTACCCCGCATCCCTCAGTATAAAATACCGCAGGCAGGTGAGCGAGCTTTATTGCAAATTGTACAGGACTTGATTGGGAAAGGAGTGATTGAGTACACGACTGTTAATGTTTGTAATAGCCCTATTCTTCCCATTCTCAAACGGACACTTTCTGGTTCCTCTGATGATCATACAGATGTTTATCGCTTTGTTATTGACTTGGGGGAAGTTAATAAAATAGTGATTCCCCAGTTTCCGGTGGTCCCTGACATTACGACTCTTTTGACAATGATCCCTCCTTCTGCTACATACTTTTCTGTCATTGATTTGAAAAATGCCTTCTTCAGTATTCCTATTCATCCTGATAGCAGATATCTGTTTGGGTTCACCCTAGCTAGTAGAAGCTTTAGATTCTGTCGCGCTCCTCAAGGCTATACAGATAGTCCCAGTATCGATAGTCAGGCATTGAAAGGTCAGCTGGATTCCTTGTCGCTCCCCACAGGTAATGTATTGCTTCAGTATGTTGATGACTTGCTCATCGCCTTGGATACAGAACAAGGTTGCAGAGACAGTATGTTTAAATTATTGCCACATTTAGCTCAACATGGCCATAAAGAATCCCTTTCCAAATGTCAGTATTGTCGACAGGAGGTCACCTATTTAGGTCACCTAGGGGCATATTTATCAAGCTATTTTGCGATCGCAAACACTGCGAATCGCAAAAAAACAGTGTTTGCGACCGCAAAATAGACTTGTGCCATGTATGACACATTTTTGCATCGCAAAATAGAAATTCGCAAATTCTGCGAATACCTTTTTTGCGAGGCCCGAAATTTGCGAATTCCCATTGCAAATTCGCAACCTGCGACACGCAACCAGCGAAATTCGCAAATAGAAAAATCGCAGAATGCGAATTCGCAAACCAATGTATGAAAAATTCGCAAATTGCGATTTCGGGAAATTCGCAATTTTGCACATCAATATTACCACCAACTCAAAGCAGGTGGTAACCAGGTGCAACCTATATAAACAAGCCCACAATGCAACAGGGACTTCCACAATGGCAGCGCTGTTTGTGATAGCCAGGAGGCTGCGAATTCGGGCTGCAGCACATAGAAGGAGGCGACAGGAACGGATCTTCAGAGTGCGCATCACTCTGTTCCAGCAGACTGACGAGGAGATCCATGAGAAGTATAGGCTGGACTCAGCCACCCTTTTGGACCTGATAGAGGAGCTGAAACCCCATCTGGAACACCCAACACGCAGGACCCAAACAATTCCAACCAATGTGCAGGTCCTGTGCTCACTGCACTTACTGGCCTCAGGGAGCTTCTGCTTTCTCTTTCTCCCTGCCTCCTCCTTGTCCTTCTCTTTCTCCTGGGGGTCCATTCTGGATGTTTGGAAATGCAGTGCTCAGTTCTCTGCCTCTCCTCACAGCCTCTGACTCAGCCTCAGGCAATCAGGTGCAGCATGGCACTCCCACTTCCTGGGTGTGATGTCATCAAGCTGCACCTGAATTGCAGATTCCCTATTTTTGCGATTCTTTATTTGCGATTTCGCAAATAAGGAATCGCTAATAGCGGGTTCGCAGTGTCATTCTGCGAATTTTTGAGAATCGCAATTTATTTGCAATTTTTTAATTACATCGCGGTTTGCGATTCTCAAAATGCGATTCGCTATAAATTGCATTTTGAGAATCGCAAACCTCTTTTTTGATACATATGCCCCCTACTGTCGAAGGAGGGTAGGAGACTGACCCCTGAGCGCATCAGTACCATTATTAAAATGCCTATTCCACAAACTCAGAAAGATGTGCGCGCTTTCATAGGTATCACTTTCTATTGCAGGCAGTGGAAACCTGGCTATTCGCTGCTTATTAAGCCCCTGCTTGCGTTAACATTAAAAGATGTGCATGAACCTCTGCCTTGGACGCCTGAATGTCAGCAGTCTTTTGAGCACTTAAAAACTGCGCTTTGCTCGGCTCCAGTGCTTGGTACCCCTAACGATGCTAAATGCTTCGTATTGTATGTCCATGAGATGGGTGGCTGTGCGCTTTCTGTCCTAACACAAAAATTTGGGGATAAGCAACGACCGTGTGCTTATTTCTCTGCTGTGCTTGACCCTGTCGCTTGAGCCCTCCCGAGCTGCCTAAGAGCGGTCGCAGCTGTGGCTGTCTAAATAAGACAATCGGCTGGACTCGTACTTGATACTGACCTCACAGTTATGGTACCCCATGCTGTGGATACACTTTTGAAAAAGACAAAGACACAGCACCTCACCAGTCCACGTCTGACAGGTTATGAGCTAACGCTCTTTGCAAAACATTACCACGTTACTACCCCTCCCTTCTGAGAATGAGGAGATGACATACATGATTGCATCTTCCGGAGGGAAGAAGGGACGAAAGGACGGGTAGACCTGACTGATGTTCCCTTATCTGACCCCCAAGGGGAACTATATGTCGATGGCCTTTGTTTTAAATTATCAGATGGCACTACAACTGCCGCGTACGCTATTACTACGCTGCGCACGGTAGTTGAGACATCACAAGTTCCCTATCAGTCGGCCCAAGCTGCAGAGCTTGTGGCCCTAATACGAGCCTGCGAACTGAGTGAGGGACTGGTTGTTAATATTTATACTGACAGCCAGTACGCCTTTGGAGTCGCCCATAATTTCGGGTTGCTCTGGGCAGAGAGAGGGTTCCTTACTTCCCATGGGACAAAAATTCAGCACGGTCCTCTTATATATAGGCTTCTGTCCGCTTTGACACCTCCCTAAGAAATTGGCAATAGTGAAGTGCAGCGCCCATAGGAAAGTTACTGACGATGTGGGTAAAGGGAACGCTTTTGCAGATCAGACAGCTAAGGAAACAGCCCGAACTAAGATGAAAAGAATGTTTGTAGTAGGTCCCGCTAGGTGGGTGCCCGAGGTCACAATGTTCGAGGATACACTTCAGAATGTGAAGGAGATTCAGAGTGAGGCCTGAGGCTATAGTGGAGGAATTAGCAGTGTGGCAAGAAAGTACCACACAATTGAACGATGAGGGATATTGGATTGACAAGTCAGGGAAGCAAAGATGGATGTTGCCAGATGCATATGTTCTTCCTGTAGTCACGATGGCCCATGGCCCAGCTCATATCAGTGCTAAGGGTATTTGCAAGTTGTTAGACCCCGTATGGCAAAATTACAACATTTCGAAGACAGCTGCACATTTAGTGAAGTACTGTATGGTGTACATGATGCACAATCCTGGGAAGGGTACCCCTACGCCACCTGGTAATTTTACACCACCCACTTTCCCTTTTGAGGTCCTTCAACTAGATTACATAGAGTTAGAAAGGGTCAATAAACTGAAGTACGAGTTGGTGGTTGTTCATTCAGTAAATGGGTTGAGGCTTACCCCACTAAAGAAAATACAGCCATTGCGACTGCAAAGGTACTCGTGAAGGAGTTATTTCCTCGCTTCGGCTTGCCCCGTTTGATCTGGAGTGATAACAGAAGTCATTTCAACGCCAAGGTTATCCAGTTAATTTGCGATGGTTTGCACATAAAACAGAAGTTTCATGCTGCAAATCACCCCCAGTCAGCCGGTTTGGTTGAGAAGTACAATGGTACTCTCAAACTGAAATTGGCAAAGATTCAGGAGACGACAGGGTTACAGTGGCCAGATGCTTTACCATTAGCTCTTTTGTCGACAAGAACAACAGCACATTCTAGGACAGGATTGTCACCGTACAAGGTCGTGTTTGGACGCCCGGCAAATGTCTGGGGCGTCCCACGTCCCCGACGGTTTTCTGAAATTGAGTACCCTTTATTGACAGACTACCTGTGTCAGTTAACTGAAAATTTACGTTCTATTCACCAACAGATCCGCGAGTCCTTTCCGCCCATACCAGAGGGGCCCGGACATGAAATTCGGCCTGGAGATTTCATCTTAATAAAGAATTTCCAGCGGAAGAAGATCTTGGAGCCCCGGTGGATGGGGCCCGAGCGGGTTCTCCTGGCTACTCGAACCGCTGTGAAAGTCGCCGGCCTAAAGAATTGGATTCATTCTAGCCATTGCCACAAGATACCCTTACCCTATGACCAGTGGGTGAGGGACGGCATTGGGGACGCTGAGGGTGAAAAGGTGGCTCAGTTCGTCCCCTTTGGTGATGCGAAGCTTACATGGACCCAAGCGGATGCAGAGAATGATGACGTGTTAAATGCAGCGGCCCTCCATAAATTCGAGCCATTAAGGAACCATTATTTGTTGACCCCTCTATGCCTGGAGTCACCAGGTACAATTTGCGCCCTCGGCTGAGGAATAGTGCACCAAAGGAGAAGTCAGACTAGTCAGGGATGGACTGTGCAAGTTAGGGTGCACTTTGCTATAGTACCAACTGTGTTAGTTTAGGGTGAGGCGAGACTGGTACACTGTTCTGGCATTGGACAGGATAGATCGAACATGCTCCCTCGGAAGGGGGTACATTATCCTGAGTGACGTGGGATTCACCGTGAGCTAGGACTGAGCAAGCTCGACCAACGGTGCTCAAGAGCGCCAACGTTGATGAACAATAGGAGCCTGTACCAGTGAGGCTCAGACGTACACTGGGAACAATTGCCTTTGCTATCAGTTTTATTGCATTCCCTTTCTTGCTTCATAATGCACCCGTTTGGTCGGCCTATTAATGAGGAGGAACTGCCATTTGCACCACTGGGTCTAGCGCGGGGTTGGTCCACAAAGAGTAAAATAGTTTTCGTATTAATAGTTGTGATTGCATTGATAACAGTACTTGGAATATCCTGGTTTCTGGAGGGAAAGTATCCTGTACATTGCTTGGTTGGTACAACACCCACTTCCCCTGAGCACATTTTTGTTACTTTGGCCCCGCACATAGGAGAGCATAGAAAGTCTTAAACAGACAATGTATTTATACAAATGTTGCATCAAGCCCATGATGTGTCCAATACAATCAATTGTTGGGTTTGTGGATTGCTTCCCTCAGTTACTCATAAGAGTGATAATTTGTTGTCCATGCCATTGTCATATATTGGTAGCTGTGAAGTTTGGTTTGGATTGTTCGTTATGGTGCACTATCATTTCCAACTCTCTACTCAGGTCATGACATCTGCTGATTCTCGCACTGTGGTAGAGTATATACGTTTTCATCACAGATTTACACCCAAAGGACAGGCAGGAAATGGGACCTCCGTTACATTGTCCCCAAAATCCTATATGAGCATATATAAAAAAGTGAAGAACGAAACATGGCTTAGAATGGAAATGGCTGATTTCCAAAGGTTCAGCACCTCTGAATATTTCCAAGATCGTAATGTTACTAAGGACCAACCGATGCCGGTGCCGTGGTCAACACAACAGCTAGTTTCTGTGTCCAGGGGACAGGGGAGGTAAAGGTGGGGGAAAGTAAATGCAATTTCACCTACAGACTGAGAACGATTAATAGTCCGCCCTTGATCCTACCCCAGAATGTCTATTTTGTCTGTGAATCCCAAGCTCATGTCTGGCTTCCGAGGCGGTGGTCTGGCAGATGTTACCTCTCTTTCCTCCTTCCCCCTGTGTATATTGCCCCGTCTAATTATCATAAAGATCATCAGTTGCAGCGTAGGAGTACATATTTGCCCCGAGTCAGAAGGGTTGTCGACACTGAGGATATAGATCAGACAGATGCCACCTGGCAACAGTCTGGGGATGCTGTAAAGGATCTTTTACTTTTCTGGGGCCCCATGGTCTTCAACTTCGCCGGCTAACAAGAGTTGTGGAGGGGGTTATTAATACAACTGCTGGGATACTGATGAACATCACTGCTGAGCTCCAGGCTACGGGATTAGTCACCTTACAGAAAAGGATGATGTTAGACGTCATCCTCGCAGTTCGGGGAGGGGCCTGTCGCATCATTGGCAGCAGCTGCTGCGTTTACATACCTGACCATGCCCCCAGTGTGTATACAGCTATACAAAAATTACATAGACTTTCGTCTGACATACACCAAGAGACAGGTACCTGGACACTATCGGGGTGGTTCTGGAATATGCTAACAACGTGGGGTTGGAAGATCCTTATCTTTTTGGTTGTAGTTGCCACAGTATTATCTTTACATGTTCCTTCTGCATACACTGTCTCCCGGCTTGTTGCACCTATTGTGTAAGTGCTCTGACACCTAAACGAAAAATATCAGTTCATAATACTAATGCTGCGATCATGTTGCAAAAACACATTGATGACATCATGCAGATCGACGAGGGTATCTTTGAATACTGATTATGTACGCACCAGCTTATAGTGATGTTTCTTATTCTTGCAATATGTTATCTGTTTCTAGATAGTGACATAAAAATTGTTAGTGGATGCTAAAAGTAGGGCCTGTTGGAATAAAAATGTTTTAGCTGTGCTGCTTATGTATTGTACGTCTTAAGTTAGCATCCGCGGCACCATTTCATGTTCGGCCACCATTTAAGCCATGATCGAAACTAATTTCTTTCTGTCCCAGCTGAAAGCAGCTGTGGCCGTTTTCGTTTCTCCAAGATTGGGTCTTGCTGCACTAATGAATACACTGTTCTTATTAGCGCATACCTTTCCCACTAGATAGAGGCCTGCTCCCTCTAGTCCAGCGGTGGGCACGGCCAGGACGACCTTGGTTTAGTGATAGTGTGTGCCCGGTCTCAGGATTGAAACTCATCCTTCTGTACTTTCTTTTTCTAGCTGCCTCAAACTGGAAATTTCAAGTCTGGGCGTGTCTTCATTGGTTCTGAATTGTACATAATGTATCACCATGTTTGCTGAAGTCAGTCCCTCTGCAGCAATCCCAAGAGGCTGGGCAGACTGGGCTCCGCTCGAGTGTATCTGAATAAATATACTTGGTTTGTATTCTCTACTGTCTGCCCGACTCTTCATTTGTATGGAAGGCTGAGAGGTGGTCGCGAATGACCTGGGTGGCCCTAATCGGGTCACTTCCTTCATGATTACACTTTCAAATATGACATTCAGAATATATGCAAATGTTACTTCAAGTATAAATGCAAATGTGAATACAGAATACATCTTCATGTTTAAACCAAATATTACTGCACATGTTTATAAAACTCTAGTTTCGACGGTAAATGCATTTCATAAATGTGTTTAAATGTTCACATAAGTTAACAAAGTTATGGCACACAGTAAATATAGTGTCACATGTAGGTACATAAGGGCATTTTCTGTGACATGCAAGGGTAGAGTCTAAATTGCGCTACTCCACTTCCATATTTCAAGAAGGTCTAAAACCTTCATCACTACAGTGTTATAATTGTTAGAAAAGAGGTTGTCCAGTTGCTTTGAATATTGAAGATATTGAACCCCTAGATATCTTTTCATACCACTCTATAATTTTCTTTCAAGGCTACTGGGAGAATTTCCGGAGTAGTATTAAACAATAAGCACTCCTTCTTCGTCACATTTATCTTGTAGCCTCCCAAATCGGTAAATGCTTTAATACCTTGCGATACAAAAGGGGATGATGGACGGAACGTTTGAGCCAATCAAACACTCACCCCCAGTCAACTGATCTGGGTTTAATCCATCATCATTCTTTAGCTCACTCCACCACCCCAGTTCAGACATGGCCATATGCAAATCAGTCTGACCCTGTGCCTCATGGGAACAGTCCAGCCCGAACTGCCAAGCCATGTCTTCCTGGACCGGAAACAAGCATCCTAGGACCGGTTTCTGGCATTTCAGCCGTCATCAGCCAGGCTTGCTTGAATCCAGTGGCAAAGTGAGCAAGGGACCCACGTCTGGGCATACCCCCGCCAACTTAGTATGCCCAGACGTGGGTCCCTTGCTCACTTTGCCACTGGATTCAAGATAGCCTGGCTGATGAGGGTTTTGAACCCGAAACCGGTCCCAGGATGCTTGTTTCCGGTCCAGGGAAGACATGGCTTGGCAGTTCGGGCTGGACTGTTCCCATGAGGCACAGGGTCAGACTGATTTGCATATGGCCATGTCTGAACTGGGGTGGTGGAGTGAGCTAAAGAATGATGATGGATTAAACCCAGATCAGTTGACTGGGGTGAGTGTTTGATTTGCTCTAACGCTCCAGCCATCATCCCCTTTGGTATCGCTTTGTTCGCCCTAAGTTGGCAGGGTATGCCCAGACGTGGGTCCCTTGCTCACTTTGCCACTGGATTCAAGATAGCCTGGCTGATGAGGGTTTTGAACCCGAAACCGGTCCCAGGATGCTTGTTTCCAGTCCAGGGAAGACATGGCTTGGCAGTTCGGGCTGGACTGTTCCCATGAGGCACAGGGTCAGACTGATTTGCATATGGCCATGTCTGAACTGGGGTGGTGGAGTGAGCTAAAGAATGATGATGGATTAAACCCAGATCAGTTGACTGGGGGTGAGTGTTTGATTTGCTCTAACGCTCCGGCCATCATCCCCTTTGGTATCGCTTTGTTCGCCCTAAGTTGGCAGGGTATGCCCAGACGTGGGTCCCTTGCTCACTTTGCCACTGGATTCAAGATAGCCTGGCTGATGAGGGTTTTGAACCCGAAACCGGTCCCAGGATGCTTGTTTCCGGTCCAGGGAAGACATGGCTTGGCAGTTCGGGCTGGACTGTTCCCATGAGGCACAGGGTCAGACTGATTTGCATATGGCCATGTCTGAACTGGGGTGGTGGAGTGAGCTAAAGAATGATGATGGATTAAACCCAGATCAGTTGACTGGGGGTGAGTGTTTGATTTGCTCTAACGCTCCGGCCATCATCCCCTTTGGTATCGCTTTGTTCGCCCTAAGTTGGCAGGGTATGCCCAGACGTGGGTCCCTTGCTCACTTTGCCACTGGATTCAAGATAGCCTGGCTGATGAGGGTTTTGAACCCGAAACCGGTCCCAGGATGCTTGTTTCCGGTCCAGGGAAGACATGGCTTGGCAGTTCGGGCTGGACTGTTCCCATGAGGCACAGGGTCAGACTGATTTGCATATGGCCATGTCTGAACTGGGGTGGTGGAGTGAGCTAAAGAATGATGATGGATTAAACCCAGATCAGTTGACTGGGGTGAGTGTTTGATTTGCTCTAACGCTCCGGCCATCATCCCCTTTGGTATCGCTTTGTTCGCCCTAAGTTGGCAGGGTATGCCCAGACGTGGGTCCCTTGCTCACTTTGCCACTGGATTCAAGATAGCCTGGCTGATGAGGGTTTTGAACCCGAAACCGGTCCCAGGATGCTTGTTTCCGGTCCAGGGAAGACATGGCTTGGCAGTTCGGGCTGGACTGTTCCCATGAGGCACAGGGTCAGACTGATTTGCATATGGCCATGTCTGAACTGGGGTGGTGGAGTGAGCTAAAGAATGAGAATGGATTAAACCCAGATCAGTTGACTGGGGGTGAGTGTTTGATTTGCTCTAACGCTCCGGCCATCATCCCCTTTGGTATCGCTTAATACCTTGCGAGGCCGAGTTTACATTGGTCAGGGAAGGGGTCAAAAACAGTGCAATACCATTTGCATTCAGCTTTATATAAGAAATACCAGGCATGGAAGCTGAGATACCTCTACTCTGGCAAATATGCTGAACTCAATAAAGAAAGCAAATAATAAAGGGGAAAGAGGACATCCCTGCCGGGTACCTTGCTTAAGGATTATTTGACCAGCAGCTGAGTTATTAATAATCAGTTGAGCAGTGGCGCCTTGGCGCAAGGCATATACTGACCGCTTAAGCTGGGATGGGAACTGAAGTTTACCCATTATTTGAAATAAACATGGCCAACTCATGAAGTCAAAAGGTTTGCCAGCATCCTGTAAAATTATGCATCCAGTATTGCATCAGCTGAGACATAAACTGGGAATTTGTATATAAACTCTGACCGCTAATAAGCACATTTTGGTCATTAGAGATAAGAAGAGGAGTGACTGTATTCACCTGATTCGCTAAAATTGTAGCATAAATCTTATAGTCAGAGTTCAAGAGTGTTATTGGCCTGTAAGACCAGTGATTTCCCCTATTTGAGAAAGTTAATCAATAACCCTCTGTGAAATGACTCGTGGGCCCGTCAATAGGAAATTAAAGAGGGTAGTCAAAGGGCCAATTAAAGAGGGAGCAAACATTTTATAAAATTAGGGGCCAAAGACATCCTCTCCAGGGGCCTTGCCACTTGGGAGCTGTCCTATAGCTTACTGCATCTCGTTCTCTAATATGGCACTAGTAAATGTGACAGAGGCTTCAGGTGTCAGGAAGGGTAATTTTAAGTCTTTAAGGAAATGATTGACCTGCTGTTCCAAACCCAAATCCCCTAACTGTGCATCTTCATATAATATACAGTAATAATCATAAAGAAATATGTTTAACTTCATTAGTCTCTTCCATTAATTGATTAGTACTTGGTTTTTAATTTGTGATGATAAAACTATTCTAATATTGCTTTTAAAAGCCTCCCACACAGTGGATGCATCAGCTGTCAATTCATTATGCGTAAAGTGATTCAAAATTTCCAAATAATTGAGGGCCCGATTCACAGAACTAACTTAAGACAAAATCCTAAACTTACTACCATTTTGGTATTCACAGAAGACACTTACTCATTTTGGTATTCACAGAAGACACTTACTCATTTTGGTATTCACAGAAGGCACTTACTCATTTTGGTATTCACAGAAGGCACTTACTCATCAATGAGTAAGTGCCTTCTCTGAATACCAAAATGAGTAAGTTACTCAAAATGAGTAAGTTACTCAAAATGAGTAAGTTACTCATTTTGGTATTTACAGAAGGCACTTACTCATCAATGAGTAAGTGCCTTCTGTGAATACCAAAATGAGTAAGTGCCTTCTGTGAATACCAAAATGAGTAAGTGTCTTCTGTGAATACCAAAATGGTAGTAAGTTTAGGATTTTGTCTTAAGTTAGTTCTGTGAATCGGGCCCTGAGTCAATAAGATCTTCTTCTAAAGAATGGCCTGATACATAATCCACCTATAAGATTTAGCAGCTGTGGGAAAGGTGCAGCAAAGGATTACTGCCAAATGGTCCGAAAATATGCAGACATGATGCGAAATAGATGTAGCAGAGAGTAAAGGAGGTCCTAATACATATCAATTCAAGAGGCAAAGCAGAAATGGTTTGAATAACAGGTATAGGATCTAGCTGTTGATGGGCATGCGGCCTGTCTGCGGTTGAGAGCGTACTGCAATGAGTGTGGTTGCTGTGCCGTTGGGGCCCGCTGGCTGAGTGAGACAAGAAGTGAAGCGGCGTGGTGCTACCCCGGATCTGGTGGCGGAGCGGCCCTGATTCTGCACCACAAGGTAGCAGTCCTCGGAGAGCTGGGAGCAGCTGGCCCCGGCTGGTGCAGCGAGGCCCTGGTGTGGCCATTGCCGGCATGGATCGGAAGAGTGAGACCTGGCATCTGAATGCAAAAAGACATTGACTCTCTGTGTGGTTATCACTTGCACTCTGAAGAGTGCGACCTGTGCCCGAGATATGCCTGTGCCATGCCAATGGGTGGGATGAGACCTGGGGCCGGTGCTGGGTTAGCGCGGGGCAGCGGAGGCTAATGCGGCAGCCTGGTACATCATGGGAATGATCGGGGTACTGTAGCGGCTGAGTGGGGTGCCACGGGCGCAGCGTGAAGCCGTGCTCTATCACTCCTGGCACAGTTGGATGCAGAGAACAACAAGGGGGGATCCCCAGGCTCCCAACTGCTGCAGCATTTGTGAACGATTGCCATGGTGGTGCACTGTCATGCACTGGATGTGCTTCACTGGATACCCCTATTGATTGGTAGGGCATAGACGCTTAGTGGTTAAGGTGGACTTACGTGGGGTGTTGCATCCGGACTACACGACTTCCATTCTGGGCAGTGACCTGCGATTGCTGTGAGACGTGGGGTACCTCATTGTAGAGCCCCGCTTGTGTAACTCTCCATCATGGAATGGAATGTCAGGGGGCTGAATGATTGCAAAAAGGTATGCAAAGTGGTGGCATATTTACAGCAGCATTGTATAGATGTAGCTGTACTGCAGGAAATGCATCTTGCCTCTGACAGCGGACTTACACAGCGGGGGGACTGCTATGCAGCAGGCTTTACTACACAGTTGCAGGGTGTGCTAATCTGGATGCAGAAGGGTTCTGGTATTAAATTTCAGGAAGTATGTGCGGACCCAGGCGGCAGGTATTTGGTGGTGTGTTGCAATAAAGATGATTTGGCAGCTCTGCTGGTAGGGGTGTATGGCCCCAATTATGACGATCCACAGTTTTATCATAGTCTATGCACCCGACTCGCTCAACTATGAAGCAGAGATTTTAATTGTGTTCTGTACCCAGACCGTGACCAGTCCAGGGGCATGCCAAGGCAGTCCTCGGGTGTGGCTCGAAACCCTTAAAGAAATCGATGAGCAGTGCGGAATGCTAGACATTTGACGTCATAGGTTGCCAACAGCAGCGGGATACACGCATTACTCCATGGTGCATGATATTTACATGTGCATAGATTATGCTGGGTTAGGGGGTTCTGGAGGAGATATTTCTAGGAGTTAAACACAGAGGAAACATTCATATCATTGGGACCAATACAGGGAACACGCTGATGATTGCTTAAGGTATTATAGGGCGTTCTGAAAGTTCTCCGGTGGTCGACAAGTGTTATCCTCATTTCACTAAGAGGGATTCCACTGTGGAACTGAATGGAGGTTACTAGCTACCCAGTGCTGATGGTCTAGCTGTGCACCAGGAAAGGAAGTTTGATCCTTGACATGTCTGTGCTGGGATGGTTGCGCCGTTGGCTGCAGGATACCCTGGATAGGGGGTTAAAAAAGACCTTTTTGTTTGCTAATGCTTTTTTCCTGGAGTTTCATTGTCAATGTTACACATTGTCAGGATGCTGTGGTACCACAAGTGCTGTGCTCTGCTGTCTTAGACATTCAAAGTCCTTACTCAATGTTGAGGGGTTTGAAACCATTGACAAGAGCAAGGCTACACACTTATCGAGTTCCATAAGGAGCCAAGCGTGTACTTCTTCTAGAGAACCAGGCAGGGTGGTTCAAATCAAAGGTATACCACAACCAGATTCACGTCTCAGCAGCCACCAAAACTTGAGAAATTGCATAGCTGTTTCACAGATCCTGTGAGTTTGTGGCTCTAGGGCTGATGGTTGGCAGAGAGGTGAGAAATGTATTGGTTTAGAGGAAATATTGGGATCATATGTACCAGACCAGGCCCAAGACCTTTTTTGACTGATTTTGTTGAGGGAAGCCTGATAAAGGAGGGTGACTTCAAATAGGTGATAAATCCAGAGATGGATAAATCTGGGGTTCAAAGACTGTTCCATAGTGGCATCAGACAGTTTTAGGAAAGTCCTTCTTGACTTAGACTTCACTGGTGTTTGTCAGGTTACGCATTCAAAAGATTGTGGCTGAATCTTTTACTTCCACATCCACCTCACATAGTCGCAAATCAATTTTATTTCTGTGCTTTGTTTTCCATTAGGTTTGATCACAAAAGGTAGTACAGTTAATCTTGGTATCTGACCAAATATAAGTCTCGACTACTACACAGGTGATTACAGGACACAGCCATAAGAGATCTCTATATCACTAGCTTACCAACACCCCTCATCTCCCTCACCCAACTCTCTGAAATGTCTTTAAAGCAGTAGATAGTGGTATAACATAAGTCTGCAGCCTGAGGGATGAAGAAAGCTAGACTTCTTTTTCAGATAAAACTTGAGAGGGAACTGCTAGACCTGGCCCTCTCTGCAGGGTCACCGCCAAACATTTTGCCTTTACCCTCCATTTTTTGCTTAATTTGTTTTTGCTGGTCTTAGGACTCTCCACACGTCACCACTGCTAACCAGTGCCAACGTGCATGTGCTCTTTCCTTAAAACATGATAACATTGGCTTATCCCCCATTTGCCATATTTAATTTACTTGTAAGTCCCTAGTAAAGTGGTACTACATGTACCCAGTGCCCGTAAATTAAATGCTACTAGCGGGCCTGCAGCGCTGATTGTGCCAGGCATTTCAGTAGCTTTTTAAACATGTCTCAGGCCTGCCATTGCAGCCTGTGCGTGTGCAATTTTAAACTGCCATTTCGACCTGGCAAAATAAACCTTTATGCCAGGCCCAAACCTTCCTTTTGTGTCAGGATATGAGCCGGGTGGTGCCTGCCTGGACTTCGGAACCATGGGACTGCAACTCCTAGAAGTCAGAGCGGGAGGAAGAGGAGGAGTGCGTATTAATTCACCCGCACACACCGGCCGGTGTGCGTAATTCTTCTTCAGTGCCAGACGCCTGCACGGCGGGTTCCCCGCAGGGTTTTCCTTTTCTCGACTCTTTGCTGTTTGTTCCGTTCTCCTGGATAGGAGAACCAGTGTTTCTTGATCGGGCGGTGACCGCTATCTTATCCCGCCCTTGCTCCACGGATTCTTTTGGAACTTCGGAGCTGCTCAGTGGGTGTGCCGCAATTTCATGGGCTTCTGCCTCGCAGCCTCCTTGAACGGTCTCCCTATTGGTTTCCTCCTCCTTACAAGACTGCCTTCCATGGAGAAATCGGGAAGGCGGTTAATCCAGTCTTTCGTCAGGCACCGCGCGGTGGTAAGAGGTATTATCACCCCTGGTGCCCTTCTCTGAACTGCTGCTTCCTCTTCTGAACTCTTCGGGACTTAATTGCCATCAGGTAGGATTAAGGATTTTGATTTCTTTGCCAAAGGATCGTGCTGTTTATTATTTGCTTCAGTAGTTAGTGGCCTATTGGATTATGGAGATACTCTACCTGACAGGCTACATTTTGGGTTGATATTCTCTGAGGATTGTTACTCTGGATTATTACCCTTGGATATCCAGCGGATATATAACTTGCTTCTTCCTTGACTTTTGGATTATATTGCGAGACAATGAAGTAATTGCTCAGTGTTTCTTTATTTGACTTTCTTGGATTGGCTCCTATTTTTTGGTTTCCTGGTATTTTTTTCCTATGGTATGTTTGAATGTGTTTTCTTAATGGGAGGTGGAAGGAAGGGGCGATAGAAAGAAAGAACGTTTGTAATATGTCTTTTTCTATCCTAGGAGTATGCCAAGAGGAGTGAGAGTCCCCGTTACTGTCATATGTGGTGTGAAAATATACAACTGTATGATTCAGGTATGGCTCAGTTGTAGCGAGACTATATGAGTGTAGGGTTATTGAATTGTGTTTCATGGTCTCTTTTCTCTCTTACAGGACTCCCATTCCCAGCTGTTCCTTCCCTATTCCCTTTCCCTCGTTTGATCGCCCTAATACTCTGTGTGTATTATCTGAGTTGGGGATGTCAAGAAGTGGATATCTTACTGCATCGCCCAGATTCTGAGGAGTGCTTCTTGGGGTTCCGGAAACCCTGACAGAATTACGCACCCAAGAATATATACTCCTCCCGATCCGGGTGATCCACTGAGATGGCTTCTTTAGAAGATGTGCTTCACGCACTTGTATTGGTACAACAAGAATTGGTTACGTCCAGAGCAGAAACGGCGGCCCTAAGGGAAAAAAGTTGAGCAGCTGACCCGAAACCCGTTTGATGCATAAGCCTCAACGTCACAAATTCAAGTAAATGTGCCTCCGCCCATACCCTTAGCTAACCCCGAGCGTTATTCCGGTGATCCCCTCAAAATACAAATCTTTTTGACTCAGGTCCTGTTGCATTTTTCATGCAAACCTGCTTCCTTTCCCACTAACCACTCTAGGGTAGCGTTTGCTATCTCTTATATGGTTGGGGATGCCGCCAACTGGGCAGTGCCTTTAGTAAAAAATAACGATCCTGTCTTTTCGGATTGGACTGCTTCCCAAAGAGAATTTGAAAGGGTGTTTGATCGAAGAGCCACTGCTTTTAGTGCAGATAAGGACCTGCTGGACTTACGTCAGGGAAAAAATGACTTGGTAACCTATCTCACCTCTTTCAACCGTTTGGTGGCCGAAACAGCCTGGCCGGAAGACAAAAGAATTTCCTTGTATTATCAAGGTCTTAGGGACGACATGAAGGACATATTGGCACAGATAGACCCACAACCGACAAATTGTACGGATTTAGTAAACTTGATGTTGAGATTGGATCATAGGTTGACAGAAAGAAAGGGAGACAGACCATATGCGCGGTTTGATAGAGGACTGAGAAGAACCCTGCCCATTGGGGAGTCAGGTACTGAGCCGATGGAAGTTGGAGCCATTCGGGCTCCATTGACCAGGGAAGAAAGAGAAAACCGCAGAACCCACGGATTGTGTATGTACTGTGGTAAGAGCGGGCACTTCGTGAGGGACTGTCCTACAAAACCCCGAACACAAGACTCTTCCTCTACCCGGAAGAGAGTAGCGGTTTCGGTTCTACAGACAAAGGTAGAAACAGTGGACTCAGATAACGAGTCACATTTGAATACGATGGTTAACCCGATTTGGTCTCTCCCCTCACTAGCTTGTACTGAGACGAAGGATACTGAATCTCACATATTGGTTCCCATGAGATTAGGCTTTCATCATATACAACACCAAATCTGGGTAATGATTGATTCCAGGGCCACTGGTAATTTAATTGATTATGGATTGGTAAAAAGGTTAGAACTGCCTAGCGTTGCTCGAGAAATTCATGAAATAGTGTTGGCTGTGGATGGCAAACCTTTGAAATCAGGTCCCATCACCGAGCAAACAGAGTCGGTAGAATTAACTGTAACAGATGAAACACAGGAACACGTTGAGCACATTACATTGAGTATTATAGAGGCACCCCAATACGAGGTCATCCTGGGTATGCCTTGGTAATGGCGGCCTAACCCAACCATAGACTGGAAGCAGAAAACCGTGAGGTTTGTGTCTGAGGAATGCAAAAGGCTTTGCTTACGAGACACCACTTCTCATGTACGGTCCTTGGCTCACCCTTTTTGTATTGCCACCGCGGCAGAGAAGGAGGTGGTGTTACCCTTGGTCTATGAGCAGTATCAGGAGGTGTTTTGCAGACAACAGGCGGAAAGGCTCCCTCCCCATAGGGATTACGATTGTCAGATCGACTTAGTGCCAGGTGCCACGTTACCCACTTGTAGAGTTTATGCTCTGTCTGAACCAGAAACCAGACATTTGCGGGAATACTTTGATCACTTTTTGGAGATTGGGTTTATACGACCTTCCCGGTCCCCAGCAGCTTCGCCACTTTTTTTCATCTCAAAGGCGAACAGAGACTTACGGACGTGTATAGACTTCCGCATGCTGAACAAAAACACAGTCAGGAACCGTTACCCTCTTCCACTCATCTCTGTACTGCTGGATCAGGTCAAAGAGGCCTCTGTGTACACCAAGCTGGACCTACGAGGAGCCTATCATCTAGTTAGAATGCGGGAAGGGGATGAGTGGAAGACGGCATTCAAGACTAGGTATGGCCTCTTTGAATATATGGTGATGCCTTTTGGGCTTTGCAATGCCCCTGTGGCCTTTCAGTTTTTCTTAAATGACGTCCTAAAAGAATATGTGGCCAAATTTGTGGTAGTTGCATAAAGCACACGTCCTTCTGATACTAAAGAAATTAAGAGAACATCATCTATTTTGCAAGTTGAGCAAATGTGAGTTCCAGGTTGAGGAGGTGGAGTATGATTTTGAGTCCATCAGGGTTGAGCATGGCTGAGAGAAAGATACAAGCAGTGCGTGAATGGCCAATCCCTAAGAATATGCGTGATGTGCAATGCTTTCTAGGGTTTGCCAACTATTATCGCAGGTTTATTGCACATTTTTCACAAGTCGTAGCTCCCATCACTAGGCTGTTGAGAAAGGGTGCTCCTTTTTTTTGGTCCTCAGAAGCTATGGATGCTTTCGCACTCCTAAAAAACGCCTTCACATCTGCACCGGTGTTGCAGCATCCCCAACCCAATATCCCATTCGTGGTTGAAGCAGATGCTTGAAATGCAGCAATTGGAGCTGTTCTCTCGCAACGAGACAGACTGACTGGTCAATTACATCCAGTGGCTTATTTATCCAAGAATCTGAACCCAGCTGAAACCAACTACACTATTGCTGAAAAGGAACTGCTTGCAATAAAGAAGGCCTTCCAGGAATGGAGGCAGTATCTATGGGGGGCACAACATCCTGTCCCAGTATACACGGACCATAGAAATCTGCAGTACATGAAGACCGCCAAGCAATTGTCTCAGAGGCAGATGCGATGGATGCTTTTTTTTACGGAGTACGAGTTTGTGGTCACTTTTCGACCTGGGTCCGACAACAGAAAGGCGGACGCCCTGTCCAGAAAAGACACAGGAGAAGGAACTAAAAAAGGGTTTCTGGATGCCATCATTGACCCTACCGAAGTGGTGTGCGGGGTTAAGGTAGAGGACTTCCTGGAGGAGGTAAAAAAGCATAAGTCCTCAGCCTTCTGGAGGAGATGGGAGGAAGGCGATAGTCATCGGAAACTTACACAAGGCCTACCCTTTTACAATAACAAACTCTACCTACCAACTCATGAGCTCCGGTTGAAAGCCTTTAACTGGTGTCACGAATCGGTTCTTGCTGGGCATCAAGGGTGTCTAAAGACCAAACACTTAATCCAACGTCATTTCTGGTGGAATTCATTGGGTGAGGACGTAAGGGGTTGGATATCGCGATGTGAGACATGCGCCAGGGCCAAAGGCGACCATGCAAAACAAACAGGAAAGTTGAGAACCATGCCCACTCCGGCCCTACCATGGCAAAATATTAGCGTGGACTTCGTCACAGGGTTGCCAAAAGTTCAAGGGCATACTGCTATTCTTTTTGTGGTGGATACTCTCACCAAGATGGGGCATTTCATCCGTGTAACAATTTGCCTACAGCAGGGCAAACAGCTCAGTTATTATTGACTCATGTCATTCGGTTACATGGGATTCCGAAGGTCATTGTGTCCGACAGGAGACCGCCATTCATTGCAAGATTCTGGAAAATGTGGTGCAAGGCGCTACAGATTGACTCAACACTTTCCACTAGCTTCCACCCGCAAGCGTATGGACAAACCGAGAGGTTAAACCAAACCCTCAAACAATACCTACGTTGCTATGCTAAGGAGGCCCATGTTTCCTGGGTGGCATTGTTGGGCTTGGCTGAGTTAGCCTACAATAATGCAGTACACTGTTCTACTGGCGAGACCCCGTTCTTTGCCAATTATGGGTTTCATGCTAGAGTGCTACCGATTTCTATTCCTGGCGAGGTGGAAGACCAACCTACAGTGCTGAAACATGTTAACCACTTGCAAGCGGTGCACAAACGGATTGGCATCCATTTGTCCAAGGCTAAACTTTCCTACAAGAAGTGGGCTCATCGACACCGTAAGGATGGTCCCCTTTATCAACCTGGAGACCGGGTGTGGTTGTCTACACGGAGTATACGCTTCAGGGTGAGAAGCATGTTCCATCCCAGATACATAGGTCCATACATCGTTCTGAGGAGGTTCAATCCAGTGGCCTACCACCTGAAACTGCCGGCCAATCTCCGTATCCATCCGGTATTCCATTGTTTTGTTTTTTTTTAGTTTTTTTATTTGAAGAGTTTTATATAGCGCTGGCTAGACCCGGAGGTATCAGAGCGCTTTACATGAGATCAGTTGTACAGAAGTTACATCAGTTACATAAAACTAAAATAAAAACAGATATGTCACTTGGAGCATGGGGTAGGCGGGGGGGATTGAGACAAGGGGTAGGAGGAAAACAAACAAAGTCAGGCAGGGCAGGGAGAGGGAGGCAGCCACAGGATCACGGAGGGAGGTGGCATGGGAGGGAAAGGAAACATAGCAGAGACGTGGAAAAACATTGTCCAAGGTCCGGCTGGGTAGGTGATGGCCAAGGGGGTGAAACCAAAGCCAATCTCCTCTATAGCTGCCTAAACAGCTCCACCGGGCATCGGCCATGGTTGCTCGGGCTCAGCAGTCAGTACAAACAAATAGTATCCGCCCGGGGGGGCATCGTCATATTTAAGTCAGCGGCATCAATCCCGGTGATACTGGTAAGGGTCGCAGTATGTAGTTTATTGAAGCCGGCTCGTGGGGCTAGATGTCGGTCAATCCCTCCGGTGGTGCGTGAGGGGCATCTGGAATATGAGGTCAGTCGTATCCTGGACTCTAAGTACAGATGGGGCAAGCTGTGGTATCTGGTGTCCTGGAAGGGATACTCCTCCGAAGATGACTCCTGGGAACCGTGCGCCAACGTGCATGCGCCGTCCGCGGTGCGCTCGTTCTATTTGAGGTGTCCTGGTAAGCCTGGCTCTAGGAGGCACCTGGTAGGGGGGCGTCCTGTCAGGATATGAGCCGGGTGGCGCCTGCCTGGACTTCGGAACCATGGGACTGCAACTCCCAAAAGTCAGAGCGGAAGGAAGAGGAGGAGTGCGTATTAATTCACCTGCGCACACCGGCCGGTGTGCGTAATTCTTCTTCAGTGCCAGATGCCTGCAAGGCGGGTTCCCCGCAGGGTTTTCCTTTTCTCGACTCTTTGCTGTTTGTTCCGTTCTCTTGGATAGGAGAACCAGTGTTTCCTGATCGGGCGGTGATCCGCTATCTTACGTCGCCCTTGCTCCACGGATTCTTTTGGAACTTCGGAGCTTCTCAGCGGGTGTGCCGCGATTTCCTGGGCTTCCGCCTCGCAGCCTCCTTGAACGGTCTCCCTATTGGTTTCCTCCTCCTTACAAGACTGCCTTCCATGGAGAAATCGGGAAGGCGGTTAATCCAGTCTTTCGTCAGGCACTGCGCGGTGGTAAGAGGTATTATCACCCCTGGTGCCCTTCTCTGAACTGCCGTTTCCTCTTCTAAACTCTTCGGGACTTAATTGCCATCAGGTAGGATTAAGGATTTTGATTTCTTTGCCAAAGGATCGTGCTGTTTATTATTTGCTTCAGTAGTTAGTGGCCTATTGGATTATGGAGATACTCTACCTGACAGGCTACATTTTGGGTTGATATTCTCTGAGGATTGTTACTCTGGATTATTACCCTTGGATATCCAGCGGATATATAACTTGCTTCTTCCTTGACTTTTGGATTATATTGCTAGACAATGAAGTAATTGCACAGTGTTTCTTTATTTGACTTTCTTGGATTGGCTCCTATTTTTTGGTTTCCTGGTATTTTTTTCCTATGGTATGTTTGAATGTGTTTTCTTAATGGGAGGCGGAAGGAAGGGGCGATAGAAAGAAAGGACGTTTGTAATATGTCTTTTTCTATCCTAGGAGTATGCCAAGAGGAGTGAGAGTACCCGTTACTGTCATATGTGGTGTGAAAATATACAACTGTATGATTCAGGTATGGCTCAGTCGTAGGGAGACTATATGAGTGTAGGGTTATTGAATTGTGTTTCATGGTCTCTTCTCTCTTACAGGACTCCCATTCCCAGCTGCTCCTTCCCTATTCCCTTTCCCTCGCTTGATCGCCCTAATACTCTGTGTGCATTATCTGAGTTGGGGATGTCAAGAGGTGGATATCTTACTGCATTGCCCGGATTCTGAGGAGTGCTTCTTGGGGTTCCGGAAACCCTGACATTTTGAATACATATAAGTCACCCATAAGGTAGGCCCAGAGGGCAGGATGCAGTGCATTTAAAAGGTTGTACATGTACCTTTAAGTTTTACATGCACTGGTAGTGAAAAACTCTTATATTCATTTTTCACTACTGCAAGGCCTACCTCTCCCACAGGCTAACAATTGAGTTACCTTATTACATTTATTAAGTAATAGTTTTCAAATGGGACCAGGTAACCAGTTCATGTTTGGTGTCTTTGGAATTGTAATGAAAAATCCTTTACATGGTGAAGTCGTATTTTACATAACAATTTTGAAAATGACACTTTTAGAAAGTTGGCATTTCCTGCCTTAGCCATTTAGTGCCCATAGCCTGTCTCTGCCATACATTACTAGCAGTTGGATTTTGTGTATTCCTCCTAGACAGCTAAACACAATAGATAGCTTTGGTGTGCTTGGATGGGAGGGCCGAGCTGGGCATAGCCCCACTTACACTTGAATGGGCTGTGTCCTGCCTCTACACAAAGAGCTGCACACCCCCTATAGTTAGTCTGGAGCCAGGGCAGGGAAGTCAGGAAGCCTGTGCACTTCAAAGAAAATTTCTAGAAGCTTCTTCCAACTTCCAGAGAAAGGGCACCAGGTATAAATATTGGACCACAGACACCACCTCCTCCGCACACTTCTGGACCTTCGGATACTTTGCCAGGAAGAAGGACTGCTGTGCTGCTGAAAGGACTGCCATTCTGCTGGCCTGCTGTTCTGAAGGAACAGCTGCCCTGCTGTGCTGACCTGCTGTCTGCTGCTCCCTTGCCTGGGTGAGAAGGAATGGACCTGCATCTGTTGATCCCCAGGACCCCAAGTTGACTCCAAGGGCTAGTTGGCTGCCCTCCTGACTAGAGCCTTAGGGAAGAAGGTTCCAACAACCTTGAACCCAGCAACTGAATTCTGCCATCTATGAATCCTTTCCTGCCAGGTGGTGCCACCCCAGTCCTTGACCCTTGGAAGTGGGCCTGAAGGTGCTCTGCCAATGGATCTCCCCTGCTGCGCAGCACATACCTGAACAGAACCGAAGCATCAACTCTGCTGCGAGGATTCTCCTGACACAATGTACTCAGCATCGACCCCACATGTGCTTCGGAAGCACTGCCTGTGTGAAGCTTTCCCGACACAGGCCCGTGCATCTCTTGTCGACAGCAGCCTCGATGATGCTACAGGTTCTCGCATCGCAGCTCCTCAGAACCGATGCATCTTCGACACCAGACTTTGCAACGCAAGCCAATGCAGGATCTCGCATTGCAGCTTCACCGCTCCTTGGAACCGACGCAAAGCCTCGGCTGCGCAGCTTATCCTTGGCACAGGACCTCGCAACGCTCTGCAAACCAATATTTATGTACTGTGTTCAGCGGGCTTAACTGAGTCTCTGTAGCTGGCCCACGCGCCATTGTGGTTGGCTTGAACGTGTGACTTTGAGCCTGATTACGATGACGGTGGGACCGCCACCGACAGCACGTCGGTGGTGGTCCCACCGCCATCGTAATTGGATTTTCCACCTGCCACATTAGGATGGCGGGCTGATGGGTGACGGTCGGAGAGACCGACGGCCACGCAGCAGCTATACGTCAGAAGAGCAGCAATACCTACAATGGTGGTGGTACCTACCAGGCACCACCGTAGGTATTACAATGTTCCTTTCCGCCAGCCCATCCATGGCGGTGAACCAGCCATGAAAAGGCAGGCAGAAAGGGACATTTGGGGCCGATAGCGGGCCACCCTTGCCCCTGGGCCTCACCTTTGGGTTTTGGAGGCACCTATGGTACCCCCAACATATCCCTGCACCATGTGGCAGGCATCGCATGGGGCCTGCCACGTAGTGTAGGGATATGTGTTATGTCCATATTTTGTACTGCCGCGTGTGCTGCAGCCTGCAGCACCCGCCACAATACAAAATATGGACATTGCAACCGCCGTGGTGGCGGTCACATTCTAATGTGCCCGGCGGGATCTCCGACTTGTAGTTGGGCGGTCCCATTTACGAAAGGATGGTGGTTGGACAAAAGTCTGACCACCATCCTAATCAGCCCTTTTGTCCCAGTCCAGAGTGACCAGATATCCACAGTTGGTGCTTTGTGCTTTTTAGCACTATTTTCACTGAAACTGTTAAAATTGCATATCTCCAGGACTACCGATTGGATTTTTGTAATTTGGTCTTATTTTATTTATTAAAAATCACTCTATATTTCTAACTTGGCATGGGATCCTTTTTGTGTGGTGTTTTTCACTTTATTACTGTTTGAAGTGTTGCACAAATACTTTACACATTGCCTCTAAGTTAAACCTGACTGCTCTGTGCCAAGCTACCAAAGGGTTGAGCACAGGTTAATTTAGGGTTGGCTTGTGTCTCACCCGGACAAGGATTGTGGTTGCTGCTTGACCAGGGCTCACACCCCAATCAACCAACAACCACATTTCTTACAGGAACTAAATGAAGCTGAGTAAAGTCATAAAGGTTCTGGCTCCAAGGCAGAACTTCAAACAGTAACTAGGATGAGAGGGCAACTACATAGTTTGTTGATCAACAAATTGAAGAGAATCTTACTAGCACTCAAACAACAAGTTTGTGAGATTGGGCAAGGGTCATGATGACTAACATAACTAGATACAGGTGCTGCAAAGCAACTGATTTTTGAAGAGAGATGAAAAGTGGAAATTTCTATTAGGAGAAATTGACCCAAACACAGGATACATTCCTTAATTGCTTATCATTCCGTTATACATCTTAACAGCAGAAGATTAAACTGAGCGGCCCAAAACAAGTTTTGGAAGTCCATGTGGAGATCGTAAGCCTGGAATCTTACAATGCCCAGTTCTGACTGCTTTACAAATGAGTTCTGTAACGCCTTTTAAATTAAATAGCCTGCTGCCATCTACTGTGCTACGTTCACTCCATTAGACACACCTGCAAATAAAATCTTCAGGTTTGGTAATAGTGAAAGTTTAATTGAATATATATTATTAAATCTAGAGTCCTGACACCGTGTTATTGACATGAAAGTTGAAAAAAGAATAAAGAGTGACAATGACCCACTAATAGCGAAAATATCCTTTCCCAAAAGCAAACTTGATTGCTATCTAGAGCAGGCTTCTCCAAGGAGTAGCTTGTGAGCTACGGGTAGCTCTCCACCTACCTGCAAGTAGCTCTCCTGTGTGCAACCAAGCTTACTAAACTAGACGCTTTAACTTGATTGAATTAATATATGTATACCGAAATTGAGAGTGTGCATTTGAGATGAAAATGTGTGCATTTTACAGAACTCATTAGCTGAGGTTTTGAGAAAAATAGCTCAATTTTCAAAACATATTTAAAGCTGATATTTGAGTTATAAATAATGTGGCTTTGCAGACTCATTACCAATATCATAACTTTGGTGCCAGAGGCATTGCAGCTATCGTTGCTATGTGATATGATGGTTGAAGCATTAAAAATTGATAAAGCCTTTTTTACAATACTGCTGGCAATCCTGCCTGATGTACTGAGGTGATCACTGCTAGTAATCTTGCATACTGAGGCCACTAATGTAATCTTGTCTGGTGTGGTCACTAATACAATGCTAATAATATTAGTAGCTTGGGATGATTTTCATTGAACATAAGTAGCTCTTGTTACAGAAGAGGTTGGAGAAACCTGATTTACAGCCTGGCAAACTGGCACTTAGCCAGATAGGAAAAACATAATTTGGGAGTTTAAGTTCTATAAACTGCATGGTCAAGAGGCACGTAAATGCTGGAATCGTGAATATAATGAACTATTAAAAAAGGAGCATACACTTAACAAAATCTCAATCAGGAGTTTGGACCCTCTTTTTAAATTTAGCCCTAACCTCAACTTCACCTAAGTATGCCATATGAAGTGTATCCCTTGCCTGGGTCAATCCTTGGATGACTCATATACAGTGGTTCAATGTGGAATGTCTAAATTATAAATGTGGTTTAACAAATGCACTGAAGACTTGGCACAGCAAATGAGATGGCAAAGAGCACCTGAAAAACCTCAGACAAACCTATAAACATTTAGTCAAGTTTAAGAAAGGACAGCTCTAAATTAAAGATTGGGGAGGTACTTCAAAATGCACTCAAGGAAAATGACCCAAGGAAATTCTGGGAAATGGTCAGATGGCACTGTGAGCACCCTACAAACAATTTTGAGATCGGAATTAGAAAGGCCGACTGGATAAAACACTTTTCTTCTATGTACCAGAAGACCTGTAAATTTGATTTGGCTTCTGACAAGGCCCTCAACAAGTATGGAACAGATGACCTCTCTAGCTCTGCTTAGGCTAGATTCATAGCCCCAGAGGGTACAACTGAACACTTTTGAGTTCAAAGAGGAAAAAGTTTATGAATTTGTGAGAAAGTGGATTATTAAGTGGAGTGGGTAGTAGACCGCCACAAGTAATAATTTTACTATTCTTGTTAGGTCCAGTCAAGGTTTCATTAATTTAAACCTGAGCTCAACTCTGGTAGCTATAGCATAGACCAGATCGGCTTAACTTAAGAAAATGTGTAAAACATTTAGAAGGACAGTTAAGCATTTAGAAAATAGTTCAAAAGTTCAAAACACAACACAATAAAAATCCCATTCCAATTTATAAAAATAGAGAATATATCAAATAACAAAATGACACCAAAAAAGGGGAACCAGAGATATGAATTTTTTATGTTTTAAATAAAAATAGCACCAAAAAGCATTAAGCGCTATCCGCGGTCATCTGGTTGCGCTTGACTGGGTCAATGGTAAGGTTTGTCTGCTTTGGTAAGAGAGCATCTTTTCTGGTGATTATCACCTGGGTGCCCGTACTGATAGTGGTTACAGGTTGTTCACTTTGCACAGGTCGCATGCTCATGTTTAGGACAACAGCACCCCATAGGGCACCTACCTTGAGGACCTTTTCCACAGAATAGTATGTAGGGGCTTCTAGTACTAACAAGTGTGGGACCTTGTTTTGCAGTTTTTGACTTACATGCACAATCAGCTGTGGAGTTCCATGTTTTTTACGTCACATTTGCGATTTATGCATGGAATATATGTGTTCAAATGCATTAATTATTTTATTTAGCCAGCCAGGCACTTTTATTCCAGCACTTTACTAGGCAGTGTAGTGGCCAGATAGAATTAACTATTTTTAAATATGTGTTTTGATGTTTGCTTTAGATTTATTTTCTTTCTATGGTCCTGAAGAGGACATTGTATAAAGGAGACCGAAATGCATCAATCCTTTACAACGAAGGAGTGTCTCTGATACAGATTAGTGTGTATTAACCCTGGACAATGAAAACAGTGTGAATCACCAAATAGATTTGTCCTCTGGTCAACCATACTCTTGGTACTGCCTCCAGGTGGATCATAGACTGAAATAATTATAAGAACCACCTATCATAAATAATATGGAGGGACAAGGATTACATCCTTTTCCTTGATGATCTATGCAAATTTGTGTTTGTTTATGTATACCTAAAGTATTGTGTAATTATTGGGTCAGCTTATACAGAAGACATACATGTTTGTTACAGTTTATGTACAAATATGGTCTAGATTTTTTCGCCACAAAATAATTTATATATTTCTTACAGTTAATGTTATATGTACACAATTGGTGTAGATTTTCTTGCCACTATGTTTCATTCATAAATGTTTAAGAGCAATTGGACGGAGATAAGTGTGGGTAACATCATTAAATTAGTTAAAACATGGTTCTGTCGTTTTAACATAATGCCACAATGCCAATTCGAAATAATATTGACATTGGTGTAAAGTAACATCGTTGTTTAATCCATCACAGCTAGCTAACCGCATTTGTTGGTGTACACGTTTATAACCCAGGTGTGGTGGGGCTATATGGGCTAACCCCTTGCTGTGTGTATGGTAAGATTTAAGGCTGTACGCAATGGAACGGGGTCAGATGCAGAGACCAGGTTCGTCCTACCAATGGAAGTCAAAACTCTCACCGGGTCAAGGCAGCAGGCTGTGACAAGATGGGTTCCAGCGGGCCAGATAACTGTTGGACAAAGTCCCAGTGAAGAAGCTGACTTTTAGAACAAAATTTGCACCCAAGAAAGATCCCTCATCGGCAGCATTCTTTGGTGCCCTTGCCTCGTGAAGGATTCTACCCTAAGATTTAGGGCCACATATACATAGCTTTTTATTGTTGCAAATGGCCCAATTCACAGAATCGGGCTTTTTGCAACCTCAAAAGACTTTTTGAATGTACAGAACCCTATTTTTCAATTCGAATTGCATAAATGGGTGAGTGAGTCGCTATTAGAAAGGGGCGTGTTAAGGGCATCCCATTAATAGCGGCTCGCAGTGCTATGTACAAATGTTTTGTGACCCAAATGCGGTTGCAAAACATTTGCATTTTACTGCCTACTTCCCCTTTGTGAATGGTTGTGAAAACATTTTTTAAGAGCAGGCAGTGGTCCCACGGACTCCTGCCTACTTTAAAAAAATGAAACTGAAACATTTCATTTTTCTTTTTGAAACACATCCCATTTTCCGTTAAGGAAAATGGGCTACAATAAAATAAAAATTGCTTTATTTAAAAGCAAACACAGACATGGTGGTCTGCTGTCCGCAGCAGGCCACCATCCCTGTGTTTTTAGCGACTTCCTATGGGTCGCAATTTGCGACCAACCTCATGAATATTGATGAGGTAGGTCCATTTGTGATGCACTGGGAGTCGCTAAATGTGTCTGAGACACATCAGCATATCGCTGTTTGTCACTTCCTAATTGCGAATCGCAAAGATTCACAATTAGGAAGTCACAATTGCGAATCGCAAAGATTCGCAATTAGGAAGTCACAAACAGAATTCTTTGTGCATGTGGCCCCAAGTAAATTATTTGGAGCTCAGATTGCTACAGTTGGGCAAGGGCAGCGCCGTCTTAATGCATGGGCAACCTGGACAGTTGCCCAGGGGCCCCACGAGCATAGGGGCCCCATGTAGTACAGAATTTAACACTAATTTTCTGTTAAACAAATTTATTCCTGTGAGTGGTTGGGTAGGCAGGGCCCAGTGCACTGCTTTGCTCGGGGACCTATAATGCTGTTAA
Source organism: Calotriton arnoldi (assembly GCA_963921515.1). Taxonomy (NCBI): domain Eukaryota; kingdom Metazoa; phylum Chordata; class Amphibia; order Caudata; family Salamandridae; genus Calotriton; species Calotriton arnoldi. The sequence continues at coordinate 91,863 of CAWUFW010014745.1, forward strand.
GACGGCCCTGGGCAAGTGTGCAAGCTATAGTCGAACAGAGCTTCACGAGGGAGAATACCTAATCTGTGATGTCACGTTGAAACAGGTTTGCTCCTGTGGAAAAGCTGAGAGCATGGTCAACCCGAATCTTTGGCCCAGAGGCAACTCACCTTGATCGTATTTTCTTGTCAGGGTTGTCCCGGTCTTCTGTTGGTTCTCCATGCAAAAATCCTTGAAAAGGTTTCTAAGTCCCAGGTTTTAGGGTTAGGCAGGAGGAGTACACTCTGACACGCACCTAAGGGCCCCAGGACTCACTCCAGTAGAAGCCACTGGCTGGGCAGGGTCCAGGAGAAGTCCAGTTGGAACTGGTCAAGAAAGTGAGCTTATTGCAGATTTTATGTGCCAGTAGCTTAACAAGAGGTCAGCCACTGACCCTTGGAGTCCACTTCTCAGACCTGGGTAGAAGTGGGAGCAGGTTCAGCCTCTCCTCACAGGTCAGAACAGCAGATACAATCCTTCTTGTGTCTTCCACTGGTCCAGAGAGGTTGAGAAGGGGGTACTGGTGGTGCACTGCATATTGGGAGAATGCCGAGCTAATGAATAGGTTGATCTTGGCAATAATTAAAAGGCAATATTGGGAGAAAACCCTCGCCAAGTCCAACATAAAAACAGGCAGCTTGAGAATTAAGGCCCAAAACTCCTATGAAACGCAAATGCATTGTATCATTCTGGAGGTAAAAAGGACATTGTACCTTTAGTTTATCCTGGGAGTATTGCAGTCTTGGCAGATACAAAAATATGGTTTTGTGCCAAGACTTGCTCAGATCTATGTAACTGTGTGGCAGCTGGTGAGGAAACTGTGCTCTACTTCTTGATTCTATTTTCTAAATTGGTGCAGGGAAGGCAGTTTCTTCATTTACTGTTCAAGAAGCAAAAAATCAGGCATTGTAGGGAGTCTATGTCTCAATTATCGAAAGGATTCTGACGCCTTCTTCATGCCGGTAGCCTCCTACATCTTTCTGGCTTTGACCCTTACTAGGCCTGGTAGCCCAAAAGGCAGGGTCCATGGTATTTAAAAGTAGGACATGTAGAAACGTAAAGTTAACATGTCCTTACAGTGACTAGCACCAAAAAGCTATTTTCACTGTAGCAAGATGTCTGGCCCATAGAGGAACACTGGAAAGTGATATTAAATATATAGGGCCTGATTTAGAGTTTGGTGGAGAGGGTACCCCGTCACAATTGCGACAGAGTACCCTCTCCACAAAACCCTTGGTCCGCCCACCTGATTTACAGAAGGGTAGACCTTAAGTATGTCAGTGACAGAGTCTACTCTGGCCCCGCAGCTGACATGCTCCTCCAACGGCCCAGAAGAATACGGGTTGTTCGAGTTTTACATATTACACCATCCACCCAATTTAGAGTGGACAGTGTTACATGGGTTTTTTGCTGTTCCTCACAAGAGACAGTAAAATAAAAAATGACCTCAGACCAAAGGGGACAACCTCTATGGTTTTTGCTTTGTTAAAAACTAAATCCCACTTTGAGGTTTTGTTTTAAAAAAAAGCCAAGACTTGTTCAAATGTTGAGAGCCTGTCATGTTTGACTGAGCCGTCCATCAAACTTTTAATACATTGACTGGGACTGCAATGATGGTGGTTCTTGCCAATGACAAGAGAGGACCGCAACGCCAGTGGGCATCTTTAAATGCAGAGGAAGGGTACTCTGTCAAAGCAATGGAGTAGTTTACTCCGTCGCCCTGGCGGACCACAACCCTACTCTTTAACTTAAATTAGGCCCTAATTTGTCTATTCCCGGTAATGGACCAGCTATAAAAAATTATTACACAACTATTTTTAAAATGTATTAAAAGCCCAACTTAATGGTGAAATTGGATGTTTAATTAATATTATTGAAAAGTAACTTTTAGAAAGTTATCTTTTCCCTGCCTGAAGGTCCTGGGACCCTTAGCAGTGTCGAACTGGACTTCTCCTATCACCTTTGAAAAGCTGGGACTTTGAAACTTTTTGGTCTCAAAGACCTTTGGAGGACTGAAACTCCTCAGGCTATCTTTCTAAGGCATGACCTCGTTGTTTTCTGCTCAGAGCTTCCCCGCTGCAGCAAATCCAGTTGAGCGGGCATTCGGCAGGAAGATATTTAGGGCCATATGTATCAAAGTTTGTGTTTGCGATTCTCAAATAGCGAATTTTAGAGAATCGCTATTTGAGAATCGCAAACGAGATGTATGTAGGATTCGCAAGAAAATTTGCGAATCCTACATATTCTGTAATTGCGATTCGCAAATTGAGAATCGCAGTTAAGGAAACCCTCCCCATTCATTCCTATGGGCCTAGAGGCCCATAGGAATGAATGGGAGGACATTCTCAATTTGCGATTAGCAATTAGAGAATCGCAAATTGAGAATGCAATTTCAGGTTGCAAGGGTGTCCTTTGGACACCCTGTTGCACCCCTGAAATGAGCATGGGTGCACATGTGGCGCACATACATGCCCTAAGGGCATGTATGTGCGCCACATGCCACTTTGAAAAATGCAAAAAATGCATTTCTCAAAGAAATCGTAAGTTACCACCAACCTGTAGTTGGTGGTAATTTGCTGATTCCTTAAGCCATAATCGCACAACTTAGGTGCTTCATACATTTCATTTAAGGAATTGCACTTTGCTATTCCTTAAGTGCATCATAAAATAGAGAATCGCAATTTTTGCGATTCTCTATTTTGCGAATGCCTTTTGGATGATACATCCCAAAAGGCTTGTTCCCGTTCAGCAAACGGGCCGATTCTGAGAATCGGCCCGTTTGCGAACGGGAAATGGGCTTGATACATATGGCCCTAAGTCTTGTGGCACTCATTGTTGGACACACCACAGCCTTGCTCAGCTAGAGGATTCCAGCTCCAAAAAAAGAGGCTAAGCATAAAATTAAAAATCTGGACCAGGCAAAGACGGTAAAAGCATTCGGGTGGTGAGAGGATTTCCCAGGGCACAAAACTTGAATTTCTCCCACTTTGAGTTTTTCCCACCAAAACCAACGGCTTCTGTGGGACCTCGTCCAACACCTATCCGACTTCATGATGACTTTTTCTCACCTGTGATCGGACACTGTTTGTTGTATTGTCTTCCCCTTCCCTATTGCTCCACCTCCAGCGTTTGGCTGACGCGGAGGTGTGTTAGCAGCCCTATGATGAAGCATGACACAGCTTGCTGTGTGTGAGGGCAGTTTTATCAATTTGGTGCATTTCCCCTACACTCATCCACCCTCACGTTGTATTATTATTCCTCTTCTTTTTGTGAAATCATCATTTTTCAGATACAGCCTGCTGCCTTGCCCCGCAGAAGGTTTTTGATTTCCATAAAAAAAGCCCAAGTCCCAAGGAAAAAGTGCAATTGGGTCGAACCTGGTGGAACCTTGTCCATCACCTTTCCGACTTTGTGAGGACTTCTTCGGATACAGCCTGCTGCCTTGTCCCGCTGAAGTATTTTGATTTCCAGAAAAAAGCCGACGTCCCTAGGTAAAACCTCCGATCAGGTTGAGCCTGGTTGGTATATTCAGACCGCGCTCTATCATTGTTGGCATGTCATCCCGAGGACCCAGTCTACCGCTACCATAGACTATCATTAGCACTGTTCGCTTTTGGCAGGATTTTTACTTAAATCTTTAAAAATTAGATCTCTGGTTCCTCTTATTTTTGTTGTTGTTTTGGTGTTGTTTTGTTAATTAAATTATACTCTATGTTTCTCTATTTGAGTCAGATTTTTATTGTGCTGTGTTTTTGACTTTTTATGATTGATTTTTCTAAGTGCATTACACAGTTTTTTCTAAGTCAAGCCTGTCTGCTCTGTGCCATCGCTACCAGGGGTTGAACTCAGGTTTAAATCACTGCAACCTTGACTGGACCGAATAACAATAGTGAAATTATTACTTGTGGTGGACCACTGTTCCTGAAAAGAGTAAGGCCAAAGAGGCATGGAAAAACAAAAAAGGGGGAAGAAGGTGTCTCAGGGTGGATGTGTAGGTGGGGGGAATTTCCTTATTTGGAAAAGCTGCCCTCACACACCCGTGAAGGTGTAATGCTTCATCATTGGGCATTTTTTCTCCTCGTGGGGTCGGCGCTGCAAAACCCCTCGGGCCCCGCAAGAGGGCTCTTTGGCGGAGATCTTTTAAAGTAAAAAACGCTGTAATGGTGAGTGCAAGTGTGTGGCGCTAGTGTGACAGTGGGTTAAAAATACCACGATGGTGCCCAATAAAAGAGAGTTTTCATTTGTGGGTCCACCGGATAGAGTAAAAACAGAAGCCAAACTTCTACTTTCCACTAATGAGGAAATTTAGTTTGGTCAAAAGTGTCAGTGAAGTGAATCGGGTTGACATGTTTCACGCCCTATTGGTCCAGAAGGGATCCTCTGTGTTTCATCAGGACCGAATATAGTGTGAAATGTGAAGTCCCTCCCTGCCCAGAGTGCGGAAAGGGAAAAATTAGGCAGGGGATGTCAAAAAGTAGCCCCCCTGTATCTTAGTTGGCAATAGACTAAGGGGCCGATTCCGATCTGGGCCGGAAAACTCTCCGACCGAGCCGGATCCGGTGAGTTTTCCGACCGAGCCGGACTCCAGCAGTCCGAGCGAGTACGATGCGGCTGCATGCTGCCGGACTCGACTCGGTGGGGCTCCCATTGAAGTCAATGGGAGCCGGTCGTACAATGCGTACACGGGCTCCCATTGACTGAATGGGCACGTCGCGAACAGGGGGGCCCCCTAAAGTGGGTACGCGTTCGTGCGACTCGCACGCACATGCATGTGTAGGGGGGACCCTTGGGTCCCCCCTGTGTGCGACTCGGGCGGCTACGCGTGCAGGGGGGTCCGACACGGATCCCCCAAGTCCGGCTCCGACAGCTCTTCTGAGCCAGACGCTATGAGTCCGTCGGGCTGTTCGAGGCGCGCATTGTACTGGCTCGGTCGGGTAACGTCTCCATTGCGTAGTGCGAGCCATGTCCATACGAGTCGGTCGGAGCGGTTCGGACCCGGGAACGAGTCGGTCGGCGATTTCGCGTGCGCTCGCATCGTACTTGCTCGCGCGGACGCCCGTACGAATCGGTCGGGAACTAGGCCTCCGAATCGGATCCGGTAAAGCCGAATCCGATTCGGTGCCCTACCGGCCGAGATCGGAATCGGCCCCTAAGTAGTTAGGTGCGGGAATTTTTTTTATCATCAGTCACCTAAGAAAAATCCAACCTGAAAGAGAAGGAAGAGAAAAAAAGGGGGTAAGGATGTATCAGCCAAAAGGAGTATATAGTGGCTAGGTAATAGTGGCACGTAATGGAAAAATGACGTGCTACATGTGTAGGGGAGTTCATATCAATGCTGTGTGTCACTCATACACAAAAAATTCAAGTGTGAGTGACCGGTGGTCACGTGCCCAGAGAAATGTACTATATCATTAGCAGGACCACATAGACTCATCCCACATAACACACACATAAATATATATAAAGGAAAGATGAGGAGTGGTATACTCGCTTACCCTCTCAAAGTGAAGGAAAGTGCCTCTGAGGTAATAGCAGACGTTCGCTACATGTGATCTGTTGGATGAGGTAACAGGAAGGGCCTCGGGGTTACAAGTTGAAAATGAAAGTTAGAAATAAAGGAGTCGGGCGGTCAAGGAGAAATCCTAGCCGCTCGTCAAGATGTACTCACAGTGTTATCTGGTAGCGTTCGGCATAGTCACCTACCCACGTCTGCTAACCTGGAAGGAACCGGTTCTTAAGAGTAGCGGCATTCAAGTAGTGTCGGCGCTGTCAATCAGTCTGCCGGCTCTGCGTCAAACGTGACCCGGAAAACCGGGCCTGGCGCATGGGTGGGGGCGTGGCCCAGAAAAGTCGGCTGATGGCTAAGTACTATCGCGGCCATCTTAGAGAGGTAAAGAGTGTCCTATAAAACTCAATGTAAACGCCTCCACGGGGGGAGTTGAAGTATGGCAAATAGGACGTACAGGTAAAGAGATTTGGAAGGGAGTATTAAAATCCAGTTGCAATGGGAGTAGTTGGTAGCGGGCAAATTACCTAGGGAACAAGTGTCCGAAGGCTTATGTATAGAATGGGACACAGGACGGGTGGTTAGTGTTCCTATAGAATTCTCAAAAGATTACTGTTGGAGCAAGGGTCATAAAGTGGAAGTGTGTGATGGAACACTGAAGGGGATGATGGTATACCCAGGGTGTTTGCAATGTTTGTGCTTGCTCATATGATCAGTGTGTGCAAGATCTAACCTGAAGATGAAAAATCAAAAAAAATAGGGTGTTAACGCAGTGGTGTCTCCTTCTAGGTACAGCAATATGATAAGTGTGTACTAGATCTCAGCTGGAAAATAAAAAAATATTTTGATTTTTTTTTGTGTGTGTGTGAACACAGTGGTGTGTCTTTCTAAGTATACATATGCTGGGTACCTCAAGGGGTTTACATAGTGCACTCAGACCAAGGGATGTCATCGTTCAGTCCGTGAATGTGTGTCTTAAGGAGGAACACCCACCGCTGTTCTCTAGAGAAAAGGCACCTCGTGTTCCATTTGTTGTTAGCCTCAATTATAGTCCATCTCAGATTATCCACTGTATGGTTGAGCTCTAGAAAATGGGAGGACATCTTAGTACTTGCCCTCCTGCAGCGTATGGTGCTACGATGTTCAGTTATTTGTGTTTTCGCCATTCTAGTAGTCCTGCCTACATATCTAAGACCGCAGGGGCACGCGATGAGGTATATGCAATTTTTTGTATTGCAATTGGTGTGGTGCCTTTGCTGCCATGGGTGGGGCAGGCCAATGTCAATTTCCTTGGTAGTTTTTGTGAGGGGGCATACTGTACACGACCCGCAGGGATAGTGTCCCTGAACATGAGGTAAACCCCAGAGTGTGGTTTTGGGGTCCCTCGGTAAAGTAGGTCATGTGTGAACAAGCTTGTCTCTGAGGTTGTCTGTGCGTTTGTATACAATGAGGGGTGTGTTGTACACCTCCAAAGTCCCTGTATTCAGAATGGACAAATGTTTCCTGATGATTTTCTGAATCTTATTTGACGAAGGGGTGAAGGTAGTGACACATGTAAGCATATCCGTAGATGATTTCACCTTGCTTTCCAGAAGGCTGTCCCAATGGTTATTCTCGGCTCTTTTGTATGCCTGCTTGATGATCTTCTGAGGATAGTGGCGCGTAATCAAGTTGGATCTTAGAGTGGAAGCTTGTGATTCATACTCTTTCATGGAGTTGCAGTTACGACTGAGGCGTAGGAATTGGCCCACCGGTAAGTTGTCACATAGGGCTTTCAGGTGATGACTTTCATAAAGTAATAGGCTGTTCCTATCCGTCGGTTTTCTGTAGTTGGTAGTGTTTATCCTGCCTCCTTCTCTGGAGATAAGTAGATCCAAAAAGGATATGGATTGGTCTGAAATAGTACTGGTGAACTTCAGAAAGGGGTTAAGTGTGTTGATCCACTCGCAGAATTCTGTACAGATGTTAACATCTCCTTGCCAGAAAATACGTATATCATCTATGTATCTACGCCAGGTAAGTATATTCCCTTTGTAGGGGTTGTCATCGGTGAGGATGTGGTTACCTTCGAAAGCTGACATGTAAAGGCAGGCCAGACTGAGAGTGAAGGTGCTTCCCATGGAAGTGTCCTGTACCTGATGGTATAGTTGTCCTTTAAATTCAAAGAAATTCTCCTTCACGGCTAGGGAAGCACAGAACAAGATGAAGCTAGGGGGTGTCTGCTATGTCTATGGTGTCTCTGTCATGAGGATGGTCTCCAGCAATTTTATTGTGGCGTCCTGTGGGATATTTGTGTACAGCGCTTCAACGTCTTAAGTGGCAAGGAAGTCAATGTTCTTCGGCTCCATAAAATTCTGTATGAGGTTCAGCACCTCTGTAGTATCCTTCAGGTAGGTTGGGGTCTTCATCACTATGGGTCCCAGAAAATAATCACAGAATTTGCTCAGTGGTTCGAGGAGGGAGTCGATGCCGGAGACAATGGGTCTGCCTGGTGTCGGCGTGATGGCCTTGTGGACCTTCGGAAGGGTGTAAAAGTAAGGGATCCTGGGTTGCGTATTATTCAGGAAATCAGCCTCATTTTTTGTGATCCATCCTTCTGTCTCAGCCCCAGATACAAGCAGCTGGATATAGGTGGTAAGTCTTGCTGTGGGATCCATGTCGATCGAGCAATAATAATGGGTGTTCTGTAGCTGTCGTAGAGATTCTTTGTCATAGGTTGATAGGTCTTGAAGGACAATCACCTCACCCTTGTCAGCAGGTTTTATAACAATAGAGTGGTCCTCCGTAATTCCTCGTATGAGTCCCTTCTCTTGGTTGGATAGATTGTTTTATGGTGGACGTGTGGTAGTCCTACCCACCTCCTTAAGAACTGCTTTTTCAAAGGTAAGTATTTTACTTGGCATCGTGGCAGACGGGGGAGTTAATTTTGACCGGTTGCGTAATCCTGTGTCACCCGACATGGAGGGTGGTTTGTCTTGAAAAAAGGCACATAGTCTGATCTTGCGTAAGAACTGTTGTAATTTGAGGTTAAGACTGAAAGGTCCTCCTTAGGGGTTGGAAAAAAACCTAGTCCTTTCTCTAGTACTTTGGTCTCATCGTTGTTAAATACACGTGAGGACAGATTCACTACTAGTGTTTTGTCGCAGTTGTGTGACTCCTCAGCAACATATGTGCTTCTGGTTCCTGCCAGTGCACACTTTTGTTGTATCCTCTTCTTCTGCCTCTTCCTCTGCCCCTCCCTCCGTTGAAAAAAGGGGGTTCGGGAACTGTTGATACGTTGGGAACTGTGGTTGTTGTAGCTGATGCATAGGTTGCCACATCGGTGGTGGTCCCATCCAGGGGCCCCCATATTGGTTCTGCTGAAAGGGGGGGACAGGAAGATTAGAAAAATGGGGGGTGGATTCCCTTTCTGCCTATTATAGCTGCCTCTACTGCCATTGCTGGAGTTACTGCTGAATGAGCCTGATTTCCTAGATGAGGATAAAGAACCCTCATCAGAGGAGTGTCGCCTATCGGGCCTGGAAATCCTCCCTGATATAGGAGTAGACTTTTCCCAGTCAAAGCGTTTCACATCTTTTTGGAGTTTTGTAATCTTTTGTTGTGTGAGATATTCTTTGTGTTCATTCATCTCTTCATTAATTTCGGCTAGGCGGGTTTTGAAAGCTGAGATGCTAATCCCAGCCTCCAAAGCGTTCTCAGCTATGGTGATCTGAATCAAAAGGGCCTCTGAGACGCATTTTGCTGTGTTAATAATTAGGACTAGCCAATCCTGTGTACATTTCCAGGCTATTTTTGACCATTCCTGCCAGAAAGTGATGTCGTTTAGAAAAATCCGGGGTGTAAGAGTCACTAATAGACCATTGGGGGCAATGTTGGCTCTCAGATACTCTGTCATAATAGATCCATGTAGGGCTGTCTTAATCTACTATCCATCCCACCTAATAATCCACTTTTAAATTACTGAAACCTTTAACTAGACCTAACAAGCTAGTGACTTTACTACTTGTAGTGGACTCCAATCCACCCCAACTAATAAACCACTTTCTTGCACTTGCCAAAAGACATGGACCACATAATTTATATTACAACCAAATCAGAAACACTCTTTTGATCTCTGGTGTGGTGTGATTTTCTTCCCATCACCTCACAGAGGGGGTGAAATTTCCTCATGACGTCATTTATTGCATTATCCATACAAGATACACGGTCATTAATAATGCAGGATACAGTGTCTCACTAACTACCTGTACTAATTACCTTAATGGTGCAACCCTTTAGGCCATATAGATGTTTTTGTTGTATGCATATTGTCTTAACAATATGATGAAACTAATAGATGTCAATGGTACAGAACGGCGTGACCACTAACCTCGATGTTGCACTGTCAATTCTACAGGAATGACGTGGAGTTCAGATATCTCACCTCCACCTTTCAAATCGAAATTCCTATGTTATATTGTCAAGAGAGTCTCTTGATTAGTCTGGGTAAAGGGGGTAGGATGAGGGAACGAGCATTGGAAGGAATCTGTCAGGTTTTTGGGTATGCCTTGTAGAACCAAAAGATGGGAGATCATAGGCACTCCTATTTCAACTGAACAGAGCCTCACCCTCCCTTCCTGGCCAATTTATTCCCATTTGCTTCTACTTGTACGTGTAGCCTGGATTGCCTGGTCTTAAATGCGATAACCTGGTGAACTCTTCTTTACAAGGCAGCACGTTTCTTCACAAAGATCACTGCATTCCTAAGCATTGGTTTGATGCCTAAAGCGCATGAACAAACAACCAGCAATGGATAGCACTGCATAGAACAAGTTCAAACACAATCTATCATGAGGAAATATGAGGGAAAATGCTAAGTACTTCAAAGTAAACTACTCTTAAACTACTGGGGACACTGGTGCAGATGAATTGCCCCATTCACTAATTCCGCTCTGCAAGATTGGCCTGCCTCCTCCTGAAGCTCTAAATTAGGGATGGTATGTCCCTAAGGAAAAATGTTTCATCTTTTTAGGTTTTTACGCTAAAATTTCTAAAACACAAGCTCAAAACGAAACCCAACGTTATTGAGCCTTCCATTATTCTCTGCAATTGTGTAACAGGGATAATAGAGTTTAAGTTGTATACACTGTAGTGATTAGCTTCACTACCCTTTCTTCAGGCAAGAAATCCTTTACAGTAAGAGTAAAGAGTAGAAGAAGATAAAGGCAACTCTGGGAACCTTCTCTGTGATCTGAGCAGTAAGAATAAAACAAGTAAGTACTTCTCAGGTTTTCACACTAGGCAAAGTATAGTATCACCCATTGGCATGGTTTAACACCACACCGAAAGCTTGCAGTCTCATGAAATCTCAAGTTAACAACATCTTGCGAAAATCCACTCATACAATACCACAAGGGGCCAGCAGAAACAGAGCCACAAAGTCCACACAAGCGCAAGAACACATTCAGTGGACACCGGGATCACCGGAAGGAGGGTCAAGGTGATAGCTAAAGGCATAAAGGGGGGCCATCTAAAATCTGCGGTGAGTGGCAGGGTATAGGTTAATAGTGGGCACTGAATTTCTGACAGGTTCCTGACAGTACTCCCTTCCAAAACCCTTCTGAAGACTAATTCTACAATCCAGGGTTTTTCTGGAAATTAATGATGAAAGCCTGGCATACCCTGTTCGTGGGGGGGGGTGCTATGGGAATGCAGGGGCGACTAGGCCTACAAATACAGGTAATGGGGGTGTCTGCCTCTGAAGAATCCTAATAAGGCTCTACTCAGGACAAATCCTTCAGCACTTAACTCAGGGTAGCGAGGGCGAGCAGTCACAGACTTCTCAGGGAGATAGCATGGGGGTGATCGAGCTCAGAGTGCAACCATCAGCCCACAACCCAATGAAGCGAATGTCAAGCCCAGTGCTCAGCTTTTCAAGAAAAAAATATTTTATTACATAATTATACTCAATACTACACACTACTGGCAGCTTGAAGCAAGTCAGTGTCTCTGGGCGCTCTTTGGAAGATGCTGAGCTCCTCCCTCGCCATACCCACTGTGCCCGTGGCCTCTCCCCGGTATTGTGTGGTCCATTCTATCTCTTGGAGAACAATAGTAGCGGGAATCTAGCACAGAAACAGTGCAATCACCTCCAAATAGTATGTGCGCCCAGTCTTGCAACTGTTCTTTCTTACCTGCTCACAGGTGAAGTCTCTGTCCAGCCGGTACTTTGGGGCACACCTGCACACACTGATGAGTGGCAGCCTGTTGGCCAGTAGCCTTTGAGTACTTCCTGCCTTGGGCTTTGGGCGAGCCTTTGCGGCATGCCTGCTCTGATTCTTCTGCTCAGGAGAAGCAGTAGACAATTATTACAGGAAATTCACAGATCATTTTTCTCATGTGGTTGCCCCGATAACTCAGCTGTTGAGAAAAAGAGTCACCTTTGTTTGGACTCCTGATGCGGAAGAAGCCTTTGTGTTTTTGACGGGAGTCCTCATCTTTGGGAACAACACCTCACCGTGGAATGACGCTTGGAGGCCTGCCGAGCTCGGCCCACCCCAACAGACCATGCATGCAACCTCGTCATCATACTGGACAGCAAGCTCTCTATGAAGAATCAAGTCAACGCAGTACCATCCACCTGCTTCTACACCCTATGTATACTCCGCAAGATTTTCAGATGGCTCCCAGCCAACACCAGAAGGGTGGTCACGCAATCCCTCATCACCAGCAGACTACGAGAATACACTCTATATAGGAATCACTTCACCCCTCTTGAAAAGACTACAGACAATACAGAACAGAGCGATGAGACTCATCCTTGACCTCCCCAAACAAACCCACATCACACCACACATCAAAAACTTCACTGACCCTGCACGACAAAGGACCAGCCTACATCAACAAACACATGACCTTTCACTGATGGACTGATTGATTGATTGATTGATTGAAGGGTTGGGTTGGGCACAGGGTCTGACAACAGGCCAGGCCCTGAGGCAAAGGCTATGCGCAGCGGGGGTAGATCACATGTAGTGCATTGGGCACAGAGCCTGGCTGGAGGCCAGGCCCTGAGACCAACTCTGTGCACACAGCCGAGGGCAGTGTGCAGCAGTGTCTGCCAGCAGAGGGTTAGGCACAGGCCCTGTCACCTACCCCTGCTGCACACAGCAGCCAGGGGAACCAAAATAAAAGTGGCCCCATTAGTGAATTTAATAGTTAAAGAATAGGCCCTTGTTTGCAAATTGGTGCAGTTCAAGCGTTTTGTAAGGCATGGAAGACTGCATGAATTTTAGCTTGCTGCAGTTAGTTTGTTTTAATATCAGGGGAATCAACAGTAAAAACTGGCAGCAGACCATAAAAGAGGCCCACAGGCAGCCAAACAACTGGCCCACACACTGTCTGCTAATTATATGCACATTGTTACTGCCTGTGAATATTAACTGGCGCCATATTGCCTGTTATTATTGTTGCAGTTTTTCCGTCTTTTACTTTTGCTGAGCTAGCTGATGGTGCCTGTAACACATGTGTTGCAACCTGATACTGAAAACCAAAATGTGAGAGCAACCCTTCAAAACAAAGGGAACTGGGTTTACAGAAACCAACCAAAATTATATGTCCCCTTTGTGCTTATTACTCTATTACTGCATTTGATCAATTATTATTTCATACACATTCTCATACAATCATCCCACACTCTGAGTCCTGTTTTTTGTAAAGAGTTTCTCCTCCTTTATTAAAAATCCAACAATAAAATCTTTTAAAATTCGTCATTTTTGATCACTTATAAAAAGAAAAAGAAGTAGTCACAGCAGGTTATTCTAATATGTAAAGTCATAAATGACTAACCATAATAATCCTCTTTTGTCAAATGATTTTCAATCTACTAACACCTAGATTTTCAATGTAAATAGAAAACCTTGTGTTATTTTGTTCATAATACAGATATTTTTATATTACTTTATTACAAATACATGTGTGTATCATTGATAGAGATATTCCAATGGTAACTTTGGCTGTGAATCACAAATAGTTAAAATCAATTACAAAAACAGTACAGTGAAGAACAAGTTGTCGACGCAGTGTTTCGGTGGACTTGTATTGATGAACACCACCTTCTTCAGAACAAGCTTATATTTAAAAAGACATAATGTTGTTCATTCTACAAATAAAACACAAAATAACTTCAATAAAAGAGGCTCACAGCGATATACAAAAAACAGGCTGATAATAACACCACCTACATACAACAATTCAAATCTTTCTAATACCGCTCTTATTCCTCTCTTTTAATCACTTTTCCACATTACTGACTATTTATTCTCACCTAGCAATTAAAAATACATCTGTGGAAATCATATACAGGAAAGTGTACTTTCATTCATCTTGCATTCACCTTCATGAGTATCCTACCCCACGTTATGTTAGGAGTTACTTACTCATAGTATGTTCTATACATCATATGGGTGTCTCCCCCAGTTGTTTGGGTAAAGGATCACTTCCAGTGTGTAATGATCACCAGGAAAGTTAAAAGGCTGAGAGTTCCTCACTCTTATTTCTTCATTCTGAAAGGATACATTGCTGTGTCATACAATTTATGTATTAACTAAACCCTGCTTTATTATTAGTTATAGATATTACAATACGACCTCTTACCCTTTATGTCAATCTTCTTATATGGCCTATCATTCGATAAATCAATGAGTTGTCATCTTAGTTTCTTTTAGGCTAAGGTTGTAAGGGCGTCAGTTGTTTCTTCCCCGTTAAAGATTTACCAGCCTATGTGGAATCAATTAGTATTCCTCCGCTCAAGAATCTGTAGGGTGTATGTATATATATAAAGTTAGGTTCCCGTCCAATCTTATGTTTTTAAATTTCTTGTCTACTATAACACAAATTGTACTTAACTGCTAGTATATTAATTCATATCTTATCGGGTCTTATCCTCTATTATTACAGTTCTCTTCACGGTTTTGACAAAGGAAAGGCACATTTTTAAGGAAACTCTACATTCAGAATTCATATGTATGGTTTAAGACCAAAAAATCCTTCTTTTATTATGGAGAACTCTTCTGGGACAGTATCCTAAGTATCGCGCTAATATTAGCGAGAAAAATCCCTCCTCATCTATGACTACACATATTGTTTATGTGAAGAGAGCTAGGGATACTATTATTTTAAACACAACATTTTGGCGGTTAAATTCCACAACTCGAGTGTCTTCTAAATGACTTTAAAAACTCGGCGGGTATGGACAACTCTCTATTCCCGAGTACATTGTCTAAGTACCTTCAGCAAATACGCTGTCACAAGACCAAGTCCTAAGGCGCTCTTACCGTCTCTGTGTTTTCTACTTTCATTCGATCGCGGATCACCCTCTTAATAATAATGTGGTGGCAGGATGCGGTCAAATATAAACGCCTCCGTTACAATCCGCGTCTACGCGCGCTCCTCGTAATGCATTGGCAAGTACTTCCGGGTCATGAGCTAAAGATAGGTTCATTTTCATTTGTGACTCTGGCGGCCATCTTAGAGTAACCAATCGATAGTACTCATCACTGTCACTCGCCTAAATATCAATATAAAAATATAAAATACGGGGCTTTCGCTGTAATATTTTCCTGTTTAGGGGGAAGTATTAAAATATATTACTAGTCAATAGCAGGATCCTCTGGCTTCTATTTAACCATTTTTTTCTAGTAAATGTAACCATACTATCCGATATCATTTGGGTAGATGATGTGAACCCTAGATATATTTATTGAAGAGAGCATGACTATATAAAGGGAATATCCTATAGGATATACAAATCTACTACTTTGTAATTTAATTTAAACAATTTTTGTTGTTGTTATCAAGTAAAAGGGAGATCAGAGTGCGTTGACCTATACAGCATATTCTTATCGTATTATTTGTTTAAAATTATTTTAGGATTCTTTCCCATTCCTACCTATTGTTAAGCCCATACATGTATGTTTTAAATTTACTCATGTAAAACTGTTCCCTACATTAGCACTTTTTATCAAGACTCTTGCCCCTCCTAGTTCCAGTTATTTTTTCCAATATACATCACTTGAGGTCCCCTAGCTGGTGTTTACAGTCTAACCAGTGCTCTGTCAGAGGGGCACTTTTTTTTACATATTCTTAGGGCAGATCTATGTTTGTTCAAACGTGTTCGTATTTCTCGACCTGTCTCTCCTATATAGCCTTTTCTACAGGGGCATACAACTAGGTATATGACATTTTTAGTTCTACAATTAAACATTGTGTTGAAGGAATGTTTTGTTCCATCCAGCACAATTTCCTTCCCTTGTATAATGGAACTACAGTTGATGCAGGTGTTAGGTTTGAAAATCCCATTCCTGCTATGCACTCGTATCATGCTACATTAGGTTAGCAATGTGTGGCTAAATAGATGCCATTTGTATTCACGTTATGCAACCCACTGAGTTATCCCTGCAACGTGCAAGCTTTAGTTAGCAAGTGTGACTCCATTTTGTATTTCGTAATCTCTATTAGGCTGTGTCTGAACTAGGCCTCATTATTCGTATTGCCTGCCTCAGCAGAACACTGTATTTAGTTATTATTTTTCTTTCCTGTTCTAGGCTGCTTCCCGACTTTACTAAGGAATAGGCCATTCTGCCCTCACATGCCTATCTGAGTGTGTAGGTCTGCTCCCACGTTAGGAGACGCTGAGACTCAGCGCAGTAACCTTGAGTTGCTGATAGCATGTACCCATCTGGCAGGTGGTAGCCCATCCTTCTGTGCCTTCTTTGTTCATGTTCGGCCTAGGCCGGTAACTTTCCACTGTGGTCGTGGTTGGGGGGTTCTTGGAAGAATGATCATGCATCGCAGGCCGTTGGGGAGCCAGTCCCCTCGGCAGACATCTTAGGGTGCAGGTCAGATTGGACTCCTCTGCAGAGTATTGCTAATAAATGTTTGTTTGTATTCTCTACTGTCTGACCGACTCTTCATTACTTGGGAAGGCATAGCAGGTGGTTGTATATAACCCTAGTGGCCCCTAAGGGCCACTTCCTTCAGTTGGTGCTCGAACAGGGACCCCGCAAGGTGATCCAGCTCGCCCGTAATCGGGTTGCAGGGTCGGGGTTGCGTCTGGTCGGTAGGGTGGATCGGGGTACCCCACACGATCGAGCTTGGTTCTCGCAGCTGCCCCACCCGTCTGATCGGGCGACTCCTCGTCTAGTGGTCACCGGCTGGGGTCCTGAGAAGGCGTAACCTTGGAGTTGACCGTTTGGTCCGAAGAGTCGGCAGTGGAGAATAACTTGACTCGACCTGTGTGCACCAGGTGAGTGATTTCATTCTTGAAAAAATGGCGCCATTCTTGAACGGCACGAGCTTACGGGCTGTGTCCTGGTACAGTCTACGGACTGTCTTGCTTGAACGACATTAGCCGACGGGCTGTGTCCTGGTACGGTCTCCGGACTGTCTTGGTGCAGTTTTCAGACTGCCTTGCTTGAACGGCACGAGCCTACGGGCTGTGTCTTGGTACGGTCTTCGGGCTGTCTTGGTTTGAACTTGGTGAGTTTGCGGACCCTTTTGAAAGACACAGAGTGTTTGTGAACAGTCTGCCAGGCCAACTGGAAATTTGGCCTGTTCTCGAAAAGGCCTGGGACTGTTTGCAAACAATCTGCCAGGCCATCTGGAAATTTGGTCTACTCTTGAAAAGGTCTGGGGCTAGAGCCTGTCTTCTTGAACTTGGTACAGTCTACGGACTGTAGGGAGCGGTCCTCGGACCGTTTTGGTGTGGTTTTTGAACAATATTTGTATTCTTTATTTTTTTCCTTTTATTATTTTGTTTGTTGGTGTTATATTTGTCCGTTGGGGACAGCGCATGTGTCTTATATTAAGATGCCTTGTCTAAGTAAACTGGGGTGTTTTGGATGTCGGTGTTGTTCTACTGAGGCTCGATTGGAAGAGAGCCAGCCTGCGCCTCCGGAGGGTACCCCAAATTTTGATGTATACGTCAAGCACGGCATTGGCCCTATTATGTTTAGCACATTGTGGAATAAATATACGAGGGACAATGCTGAGTTACAATGGCCACTTACTGGCTCGTTTGATGAGCAAAAATTGAATTTCTTGCAGGACAAATTGTTCGCCAAAAAGAGCAGGCAGTCGATGTTTGATTCTCTAAGAGTATGGCAGAAGGAAGCAAAGCAGCGGCGTATGAGAGCAGAGAAAGAGGCCTGGAAGAGGCAGACGCAAACTATAACGCAGAAAGCAGTGGCCTATGAAAGGGCAAAGATAGAGAAAGGCATAGAATGTGCAGATAGAAAGTTTCGATTGCAGACAGATAAATGCCATGTTACTAGAGAGGTAGGTGATGTTTTCGTTGAAGAGCTATTGGATTCTCGCCCTCCTCCACCTTATGCTCCTGAGCGGATATACCCAAGGGTTCCAACATCTCAGTCCCCGGCCTCTGGTGCCGCTCTTCCTAGTATTTCTGCCTCTAGTCAAACTGCTTCGGCCCCAGCCCCGCCTGCTCCCTCCCTGCTCACGCTAGGAACAGGGGTGGGAGCTGTTAGCTCTTCTGTTCCGTCTACTGACTCTGTATCTACTGCTACACCCCCTTTCACTCCTACAACACTGTCTCCTTTCATGATGATACCTGTCTCCTCATCTGCTCTTTCTCCCTCGAGTATGACACCCCTAGCACTGCCGAATGGCGAGACCCCTGTACGTAGGATACATGAAGGGAATTGAGCGGCAGCACGAGACCGTATGGACAAAGTGTTGGTGCGTTCTGCTGTGGGTGATGAGGAGAAGCAAATGGTGGCGAATCAGGAAGCTCAGTGGGCTTGGAGCCCGATCTATAGTGTGGAAGATGTGTGGAGTGTGATGAAAGATTATGAGCCCTTCATACAGCAGCATGCCCTTAAGCACATGTCGGCCACGCTAATAGGACTGTGGGAGCAGTGTTTTCAGGGTGTTGCACCGCAGATCATCTATGACATACGGGACAGGGTATATGCTGCAGATATGGCTCCTAATGAGGTTTTTAGCAATGTAACGACATTGGTGGGCTATCGGGGCAGATTGCTCCAAAAGGTTCCGACGATGGTGACCCAGTGCCCCATGAGAGAGGTCCATCCCATTTATCATCCTGAAATACCAGAACTGCGCGACTCCACGAATACTGTAATTAGGCCACGAGTCGATGCTCGGTTCCAGGAACAGTGGATCTATACTCCTTGGAAGAGGAGTGAGGTAATATCCCTTAAAAGTCAGTTGCCAGACCCTCGGAAAAACCCGACTGCGTATTACAAAGAGTTGACAGAGGCGGCCTCCTCCACGGTGATGACGTTAGCAGATATTGAGTTGTTCTTTGGCTTGTTGGTACCGGTGGATATATGGAGGCAAGTGCATACACAGGATCATGTGGTGGAATTGGGAGGAACATGGGATCAGATCAGGGCGTGGGATAAGGACCGCAAGCCCGGTGACAAGCCGAAGGCGGAGATATTGGCTTTACCGGGTCGCATTATCACCTATATGCATTCCCTTATCCCGCCGAGACGGGTGGATTGGGACAAGTTGACTGCATGTCGTCAGAAGAAGGACGAGAGTGTGTCTGATTTCTTTACTAGGTTTGAAGGGGTGTTTCTCGACTTTAGTGGCCAGGATCTGTCATTGGAAGGTGGTGTCCGGTTGTTTGTCAGCAGGTTCGTTACCAATTTGCTTCCTGAGATTGCGACTAGGTTGCAGGCTTCAGAAAGCACTTGGAGCACCTCTTCCCCGTCGGTAATATTGAGCATGGCACAGTACTACGAGCATAGAGAGAATGAAGAGAAGGAGAAAGTGGAGAAAAAGTCGAAAGACTTGAAGACGAGGGTGTTGATGCAGCAAGTTGCGAGGGGTAACAGAAGAGGAAGAGGTTCGGTTCAGCCCAGCGGCTATCCAGGTCTAACAGGGGTGGTTCCTCGAGTGCACCAATTGGGATCAACCAATGTGCTTATTGCAAGCAGGAGGGACATTGGCGGAATGAGTGTCCGGAGTTAGTCGCAGAAAGACGAGGCCCGAGAGGTCGGGGTTTTAGAGGACGTGGAAGAGGAGGAGGAGGCCGGGGGGAGACGCGATCAGAGAATACATCGTCTAATAGACAGAGCGGGAACTATTTTGACGACCCCCAAGGGAGGCAGTACTATCATGATGACTATGACATGGACGAAGTGACGGGGATGTCTCACAGCTAGGATAGCCAGGGACAGGGCAAGGGACCAGTTCCGGTGCCTGTAGATCAGCGCGGACCCTATGTCACTGCGGATTTACACGGTACGACCGAGAAATTCTTAGTTGATACAGGGGCTATGAATAGCTCTGTTTCCTGTTCACTGGTCCCGGGGGCGGCTCTGTCCGGCCAAAACAATGTTTCGGTGGGTTTCTCAGGCGTGCCAGTTGTCAGCCCCATTTCCAAACCTCTTGCTTTGACTATTGGCCCCTTCACGGTTGATTCACCATTTCTATTAACGTCAAATTGTGGGGAGAATTTGTTAGGGTTGGATTTGTTAAAAAGGTTGCATGCGACAATTTTTTGTTCTCCAGACGGTGTTTACATGACTATTGGACCACAGGTGGCCCGTGCCACACAATGTCTCGCAAAGGATGCCCCCTTCCCTGCTGAGTTTAAAGATGTGCCACGCACACTGTGGGCTACAGGAGACACGGATGTGGGGTTACTCCAGATCCCACCGGTCTCTATACAGATTAAGGACAACGCTGTATTGCCACGTATTCCCCAGTACAAGATATCCCAGGCAGGAGAAAAGGCCTTATTGCAAATAATACAGGATTTGATTAAGTCTGGTGTGGTTGAGGAGACAGCGGCGAATGTGTGTAACAGCCCTATTCTTCCTATTCTTAAAAAGGCACCCTTGGATTCTTCTGATGCTCACCCTGACGTTTACCGCTTCGTAATTGACCTTAGAGAGGTGAATAAAATAGTGATTCCCCAGTATCCTGTAGTCCCAGACATTACCACGATCTTGACAATGATTCCCCCGTCTGCAAAATTCTTCTCTGTGATAGATTTGAAGAATGCTTTCTTCAGCATTCCAATCCATACAGATAGCAGATATCTGTTTGGATTTGCAATAGCCGGAAGGAGCTTTAGGTTCTGTCGTGCTCCACAAGGCTATACGGAGAGTCCTAGTATCTATAGCCAAGCTTTGAAAGCTCAATTGGATTCCTTGGAACTTCCCCCTGGTAATGTGCTGTTGCAGTACGTTGACGACCTCCTTGTGGCTTCAGACACTGAAGATGGTTGTAAAGAGGCCACAGTTAAATTGCTGTTACATTTGGCACACCATGGCCACAAGGTGTCACTTTCGAAATTTCAATATTGTCGACAGGAGGTCACCTATTTAGGTCACCTACTGTCGAAGGAGGGTCGTAGACTAACACCTGAACGCATAGCTGCTATTACTAATATGCCTGTTCCTAAGACCCAACGCGAGGTACGCGCTTTCATTGGTATAACTTCGTATTGTCGTCACTGGATCCCTAACTATTCCTTACTAACGAAACCCCTCCTTTACCTGACCACCAAAGAAGTGCATGAACCCCTGCCTTGGACATCTGCATGCCAGCAAGCTTTTGAGCAATTAAAGGTTGCGCTTTGCTCTGCTCCTGTGCTTGGTACTCCTGATTACCAGAAGCCTTTTGTGCTCTATGTACATGAGGCGGACGGTTGCGCGCTTTCTGTTCTAACACAGGGTTTCGGTGGTAAGCAGAGACCCTGCGCGTATTTCTCTGCTATTCTTGATAACGTCGCCAGAGCTCTCCCGAGCTGCCTGAGGGCTGCCGCGGCGGTGGCAGTTTCTATCAGACAATCGGCAGGGCTCGTCCTTGATACGGATCTCACAGTCATGGTACCTCATGCTGTGGACACACTGTTGAATAAGACAAAGACACAGCACCTTACTAGTGCGCGTCTGACTGGATATGAATTAACTTTGTTTGCTCCGCACATTACCATCAAACGCTGTGCTACTCTGAACCCAGCCACGTTACTACCCCTCCCTTCGGAAGAAAAGGACAATGATGTCCATGATTGTTTATTTCGGACTGAGGAAGAAACGAAGGGACGGGTAGACCTGACTGATGTTCCCTTATCTGACCCCCAAGGGGAACTATATGTCGATGGCTCTTGTTTCAAACTACCAGATGGCACTACCACTGCAGCTTATGCAATCACAACGTTACACACTGTAGTTGAGACATCCCGTATCCCATACCAATCGGCCCAGGCTGCAGAGTTGGTTGCCCTCCTTAGGGCTTGCGAGTTGAGTGAGGGACTGACTGTCAATGTCTACACCGACAGCCAGTACGCCTTTGGGGTGGCCCATAATTTCGGGCGCCTCTGGGCGGAGAGAGGGTTCTTGACCTCGCATGGGTTGCGAATACAGCATGGTCCATTGATACATAGATTGTTGTCAGCACTGACACTTCCTGATAAGTTGGCAATAATAAAATGTAGCGCTCACAAAGCAGTAACAGACGATGTTGGAAGGGGAAATGCTTTTGCAGATCAGACAGCTAAGGAGACAGCTAGATCGAAGATGAAAAAGATGTTCGTGGCAGGCCCCGCTAGGTGGGTTCCAGACAATGGAATGTTCGAGGACACATTAGAAAATGTCAGGGAAATACAGAGCGAGGCGACAGTAGATGAACTGGCAGTATGGGAGGAGAGGACAGGGCGTTTGGACGAGGATGGGTGTTGGACTGACTTGTCTGGGAAACAGAGATGGTTGCTGCCTAACGCCTATGTGCTCCCTGTTGTTACTATGGCCCACGGCCCAGCACACATTAGTGCCAAAGGAATATGTAAGCTACTGGACCCAGTATGGCGAAACGATAATATCCCTAAGGTAGCCACACACCTAGTGAAACACTGCATCATTTGTCTGAAACATAATCCTGGGAAAGGTACTCCTACACCTGCAGGTAATTTTGCACCGCCTTCCTTCCCTTTCGAGGTTCTCCAGATGGATTTCATCGAAATGGAACGAGTTAACAATCTGAAGTATGTGCTGGTAGTGATTTGCGCATTCAGTAAATGGATTGAGGCTTACCCCACTAAGGAGAATACGGCTATGGCAACGGCGAAGGCTCTCTTAAAAGAGTTCTTCCCGCGCTATGGATTACCACGTGTGATCTGGAGTGACAACGGAAGTCACTTCAATTCAAAGGTCATTGAATTGGTGTGTAAAGGCTTGCATATTAGACAGAAGTTTCATGCAGCGAACCACCCCCAGTCAGCAGGCTTGGTTGAGAAGTACAATGGTACTCTCAAATTGAAGTTAGCGAAGATTCAAGAAAGCACAGGATTGCGATGGCCCGATGCTCTACCTTTGGCTTTGTTGTCTACCAGAGCGACAGCGCATTCTAGAACAGGGTTGTCCCCGTACGAGGTGGTCTTTGGGCGCCCCGCCAACGTCTGGGGCGTCCCAAGACCCAAGCGCTTTTCCGAGATAGAGTACCCCCTACTTGTGGACTATCTGTATGAGTTAACTAAAGATCTTCGTTCTGTCCACCAACAGATTCACGCCACGCTGCAACCAGTACCAGAGGGGCCCGGGCATCAGCTACAGCCCGGGGATTTCGTGTTCGTGAAGAATTTTCAGCGAAAGAACTGTCTGGAGCCTCGGTGGAAGGGGCCAATCTTTGTCCTGCTCGCCACCCGCACCGCGGTAAAGCTTGAAGGCCGGAAGCACTGGGTACACGGATCGCATGTCAAGAGGATCCCTCTCCCACTTCCGTATGACCAGTGGGTCCTCGACGGCATTGCTGACCAGGAAGGGGAGCGAGTGCCCCGTTTCGTTCCCTTCTCTGACGCCCGACTGAGGTGGGCGCAGACAGACGAAGAAAGCGACAAGGCCTTACTTGAAGCGGTCCCCCCAGAGATAAGGGCCGCCCCGGATGCTCCCGCTTCTGGTGCACAGACACCTGAGTCTCAATGCCCTGCTGAGCCTGAATTTCTTCCCCTTTTTGTTGATGAAGAAGTGCCTGGGGTTGCCAGGTACAACCTACGGCCCCGACGGAAGGACAGTGCGCCAGTAGGGCAGTCCAGGAGTTAGGGAAGGACTCGAGCTTAGGGCGTAGGTGCTGTGCCTAAGGTGCCTGCTTTAGATTAGAGTGAGTTACACTGATGCACTGCCCTGGACACTGGACAGGATTAGCTGAGGGTGTCTTCCAAGGAGGGAGGGTACCCTATCCTGAAAGAAGAGGACTTGTTTTCCAGCAAGGGGTGCGATCGCGCAGCTCCCCCGTGGGAGTGCTTCATAGCACCGTCGTTGATGAACAATAGGAGTCTACCAGTGAGGCTCTGAAGGACACTGGGTGATTTGTACCCCTCTGGTCGGTTGTATTTTTGTGGCTCCAATTCCTAAAGTTTCTTTCTATGTACCCATTTGGCCGCGCAATTATGAAGGAGGAACAGCCTCTGGTGGCCCCACCATTACAGCAGAATGGTCCTGTGTGGTCTAGTTGGTCTATTGGGAGTAGGGGTGGTAGTGGTCCTTCTCATCGTAACGATAACACTATTCGGGGTGGTGTGGTATTTAGAAGAACAGCATCCTGTGCACACATTGATAGGGACTACCCCGGCTCCACCTGAGCATTCGTTTGTTACACTGGCCCCGCATAAAGGAAGACATAGACAGACCTATGTCGAGAATGCGTTTCTGCAGATGCTTCATCAGGTACACAGTACAACTAATGCCACGAATTGTTGGGTGTGTGGGTTACTTCCCTCAGTTATGCACAGGAACGATCTACTGGTGTCATTGCCCCTGTCATACTTGGGTAGCTGTGAGGCATGGTTCCAATTGCTTTCTATGGTGTACATGCACTATCATGCTGACGCGATGAATATGGTACAGTCTGATTATGAAGCAGTGTTGGAGTATATAGTGGTACACCAAGGATATACACCTGGGGCAGATGGAAAGGAGGGTACCCTACATCCAGAAGCTTGTATGAATATTTTTGAGGATAATAAGAATGTCACTTGGTTACACAACGAAATGCTGGAATTTCAAGGATTTAATGTTACTGAATATTTTAAATGTTTCCAGGAACGAAATATAACTGAAGACAAAGCCATGCCCGTCCCTGTGATCAATACAACAGCTAGTTTCTGTGTTGAAGGTACAGGGAACATTCCAGTAGGTCAGAGCAGTTGTAACTATACATACCGATTGAACACTACTAGTAGCCCACCTTTGCTCACACCTCCCAATGTATACTTTGTTTGTGGGGAACAGGCTTATACATGGTTTCCCGGGTATGGTCTGGCCAGTGTTATGTCTCTTTTCTTTTGCCCCCTGTTTATATTGCACCATCTAATTATCACAAGGATCATAGGCTACAGCGTAGGAATCTACATCTGCATCGGGACAAGAGAGTTGTCAATCCAGAAGATATAGATCAAACAGATACTTCCCTACAGCAATTTACTGACATCATGAAGGGCATTCTGCCGTTCTGGGGCCCCATGTTCAATAGCCGTAGTATCCGTTGCCTTGCTAGAGTAGTTGAGGGAGTCATTAACACTACTGCAGGTATACTGACTAATATTACAGTCGAGCTTCAGGCTACGAGACTTGTTGCTCTTCAAAACCGGATGGTTTTAGACGTCATCCTTGCTGATAGGGGCGGAGCCTGCCGTGTCATCGGCAGCAGTTGTTGTGTTTACATTCCTGATAACGCCCCTAATGTATACTCCGCCATACAGAAATTACACAGGCTTGCTTCAGATATCCATCAGGATAATGGATCATGGTCCCTCACAGGGTGGTTCTGGGGTCTGCTGAGATCATGGGGTTGGAAGATACTACTTGCCCTCATAATTATCGCAGGTGTCATCTTCACATGTTGCCTATGTATTAATTGCCTTCCAGCATGTTGCACCTATTGTGTGAGCCAGCTCACCCCTACCCCTAAATTGCCAGGGCACGATACTAAGGTCTCTACTATGATGATGCAGGATATCCAGGATATGATGCTTATTGACGAAGGTATTTTTGAATACTAAGTAGATTTTGACATTAGTGTGCGCTTTATTCTTTATTCTCCCTTGTAATTTGACTGACTATGCATTTTCTTCCTTCCCACTTAGAATTGTAAAGACCCTACCGGATAGCCTCAATAAAGCATTTAGCCACCCATGCTAAAAGGAGGGTCTGTTAGGTTTGAAAATCCCATTCCTGCTATGCACTCGTATCATGCTACATTAGGTTAGCAGTGTGTGGCTAAATAGATGCCATTTGTATTCACGTTATGCAACCCACTGAGTTATCCCTGCAACGTGCAAGCTTTAGTTAGCAAGTGTGACTCCATTTTGTATTTCGTAATCCCTATTAGGCTGTGTCTGAACTAGGCCTCATTATTCGTATTGCCTGCCTCAGCAGAACACTGTATTTAGTTATTATTTTTCTTTCCTGTTCAAGGCTGCTTCCCGACTTTACTAATGA
The DNA here is from genome assembly GCA_963921515.1 of Calotriton arnoldi. Classification (NCBI taxonomy): domain Eukaryota; kingdom Metazoa; phylum Chordata; class Amphibia; order Caudata; family Salamandridae; genus Calotriton; species Calotriton arnoldi. Next base: position 117,858 of record CAWUFW010014745.1, read on the forward strand.
ATAGGCCATTCTGCCCTCGCATGCCTATCCGAGTGTGTAGTTCTGCTCCCACGTTAGGAGACGCTGAGACTCAGCGCGGTAACCTTGAGTTGCTGATAGCATGTACCCATCTGGCAGGTGGTAGCCCATCCTTCTGTGCCTTCTTTGTTCATGTTCGGCCCAGGCCGGTAACTTTCCACTGTGGGCGTGGTTGGGGGGTTCTTGGAAGAATGATCATGCATCGCAGGCCGTTGGGGAGCCAGTCCCCTCGGCAGACATCTTAGGGTGCAGGTCAGATTGGACTCCTCTGCAGAGAATTGCTAATAAATGCTTGTTTGTATTCTCTACTGTCTGACCGACTCTTCATTACTTGGGAAGGCGTAGCAGGTGGTTGTATATAACCCGAGTGGCCCCTAAGGGCCACTTCCTTCACAGGTACTACATGGATAGTTGCCTATCAGTTTTTTATTATCTATACCCATCTGGTAGGATTGCTTGGGTTCTCTATATGTATGAACTACACAGTTCCTTATAGTTCTATTTCTGTGAAATGCAAAAAGGGGTTTCTCTATTTTTTCTGTGTCTTTTTCTGAAAGAAGGGACCAATTCCTGTTGATCAAATTCTTTAATTTATTGTTCATAGTTGAGAAATTGGTCACACAGACTATTCTATCATTATTCGTAGTCTTTTTAACGTTAATCTCAAAAAAGATGTCTCTATTAAAATATTTTGCTCTCTTATAGGCCTGTCTAATTATCTTTTTAGGGTAACCTCTATTTCCTAGTTTCTCTTTCAGAATATCTGCCTGGGTTTCAAAATCAGACATATTCGTGCAATTTCTCCGAAGACGGAGAAACTGTCCATACGGTACGTTATCTTTCTGACATCTAGGATGGTTGCTCTCATAGTGAAGGGTTGTGTTTCTGTCAGTGGGTTTCGTGTAAAGTTCTACTTCTAAAACACCATCCCTTGCAATAATTTTGATATCCAGAAAGTCACAGAATGCCTGACTCATTTTAGATGTAAAGTTTAAATTGAGCTCTCCACAGTTTAACCATTGTATAAAAATCTCCAGAGTTTCTTTATCGCCTTGCCATTTGAAGAACACATCATCAATGAAGTGCGACCAATGTAAAACATTCTCAAAAAAGGCGCTGCTTCATTGAAGATGTGTTTCTGTTCAAAGGCTCCTACATATAAACATGCCAGACTGGGGGCGCAGGTGGACCCCATGCTGGTCCCCTTTGTCTGACAAAATAAGTCACCATTAAAGATGAAAATGTTATTTTTTAAGATAATTTCTGTAAATTCAATTATTAAATTGCCCCGAGGTGTCAAATAGCCCTCTTCATCCTGTAACAAATTTTTTATTGTCTCTACTGTATCTGTTTGGGGAATATTCGTGTATAAGGCTTCAATGTCCATAGACACGAGCCACTGATTATGAGGATCAAATCTGATCCCTTCCACTTTTTTTTCATCTCTGTTGTATCTTTTATGTAAGATTTTTGTTGGAATACAAATGGTCATAAAAATCGATCAACATAGTTACTGAGAGGTTCAGTTAAAGAGTCAATACTTAAAACTATTGGACGCATCGGTGGATCCTGTATATTCTTGTGGACTTTGGAAAGTCCATATAAGGCTGGGATGACCGGGTGTTCATTATTGAGGTATTCATATTCCTCTTGACAGATTATTTCATCTTCTTTGGCCAAACATAAGCATATTTTTATTTTTAACTGTAAATTATTCCATTCAGTCTGGTTAGATGGTCTATAGTGCTCCCGGATTCTTAAAAGTGCCATCATTCTATTATTATAGTCCTCTGTGCCCATGACAACAATGCTACCTCCATTGTCCCCCGGTTTAATAGTAATGCCTTCGCATTTTTCTAAAGTTTTCAAAGTGGTACGAAGATCTTGTGGAAGGTTGTTGTCATGGTAGCTCTGTTTCTTAAAGAGGTCCTCTAAACCTTTTTCAATCACCATCTCAAAAGTTTCTACTCCCTTATCTAACATGTGTCTGGAAGGAGTCCAGGTTGAGACTGGTTTCAGTCCAGAACAGTTTTCTTTGTAGATGGAATCCCTGTTAGCAAAGAATTTCTTTAGCCTGATTTTTCTAAAAATGTTTCTCACATCTTTCTCTATTTCAAATTTATTAGGGGGTGCTGTTGGAGCGAAACCTAGACATTTTTCTAGTACTGAAGTTTCTTCCCTAGTTAGTGTTCTAGTTGAAAGATTTATTATAGGTGCCTTCCTACCAATTAATCCCAGTTCTTTTTGCTCCGTGTTCTCATATACTGATTTCTGTAGGTTGTTTGTTGTCGTTGGTAATTCCCTCTGGTCCTCCCTCTCGGACCCAAGTGACTGTTCTGTCTTTGTTGCTGGTCTCAAAAAGATCTCTGTCCTTCTTTATTATGAACTACCCCATTTTCTCTCCTATTTCTTTGCTCTGAGCCGTTCACTTCTTCAGAATCAGTGCTAGTGTAGGATTCATCAGAAAAGGTTCCATGCTTTTTTTGCCCTCTTGGTCTATTAGGATACCATCTTTTATTATAGTTGCCTTCCTGAGTTTGTCCTTCATAGTAGTCGTTTTAAAGATAGGGATATACTTTCTCTATATTGTACCTATTTACATCCTTACGCAGTTTGTTAGTTTTTTTATTTACTAGATAATCCTTGTAACCCCCTATGTCTTACTGTATTTCCTCTAATTTCCGCTTTGCTTCTTCTAGGGCCAATCCGGGAGAGGTGTGGTGCAGCGGCCAGGGCAGCTGACTTCGGAGCACAGGGTTCACGGTTCGATCCCCGGCTCCGGCGGCAGCTCAGCTCAGCACCATGTGACTCTGGGCAATAGCTCACTTAATTTCCACTACGGCCCCCAGCGCCTTGAGACCCGTAAGGGTGAGTAGCTGCGCTATATAAAAACGGACTTACTTACTTACTTTCTTTTAGTTGTAATTACATTTTTTCAATTTCTCTCTTTTCTATAATTATTATTTCTTGGGCAGTTTTAATAATTAAAAGCATTGATTTATCGAATGATTGGCCATATAAGAAGATTGACATAAAGGGTAAGAGGTCGTATTGTAATATCTATAACTCATTAGAAAGCAGGGTTTAGTTAATACATAAAATGTATGACACAGAGATGTATCCTTTCAGAATGAAGAAATAAGAGTGAGGAACTCTCAGCCTTTTAACTTTCCTGGTGATCATTACACACTGGAAGTGATCCTTTACCCAAACAACTGGGGGAGACACCCATATGATGTATAGAACATACTATAAGTAAGTAACTCCTAACATAACGTGGGGTAGGATACTCATGAAGGTGAATGCGAGATTAATGAAAGTACACTTTCCTGTATATGATTTCCACAGATGTATTTTTAATTCTTATGTGAGAATAAATAGTCAGTAATGTGGAAAAAGTGATTAAAAGAGAGGAATAAGAGAGGTATTAGAAAGATGTGAATTGTTGTATGTAGGTGGTGTTATTATCAGCCTGTTTTTGTATATAGCAGTGAGCCTCTTTTATTGAAGTTATTTTGTGTTTTATTTGTAGAATGAACAACATTATGTCTTTTTAAATATAAGCTTGTCCTGAAGAAGGTGGTGTTCATCAATACAAGTCCACCAAAATGCCGCTTCGACAACTTGTTCTTCACTGTACTGTTTTTGTAATTGATTTTAACTATTTGTGATTTACAGCCAAAGTAACTATCCGAATATCGCTATCTATGGTAAACACTAGGGGTTGGCGGAATTTGCGTAGTCGCGCTACGCAAAATTCCGCGAAACGGTAAAAAATCTCAGCATGCACACAGAATTCCGCGAGCACGCGGAATTGCTTGTTCCGCCCGTTCGTGATGCGTTTTTCCTGTTCGGGGACGCTGTTTGCGTGCTCGGGGGGAAATATCTCACGAACTTGCCCATGCGGTCGCCAATTGGCGCGGCCATCTTGTTTCACTTGTCCCGCCCGCTCGCGATGCGTGTTTCCTGTTCGTGAACGCAGATGTCCGATGGCGCATCCGACTGACGTGTTCGCGATCGCACACTCTCGCGGGATCGCGCGAACGGATAGGAAAACTCGTCGGCAAACGCAGGAATCCCGATAAGTCGCTACCGCGCGCACGAACACGCATTTTGAAAGCGCGAACAAGGAAAAAATTCCGCTACGCCGTGGATCGCGGAATTTTCAGCAATTCCGCGTTCTCCGTGGAACGCGGAATTGCCAAAATTTCGCAAATTCCACGAGCGGAACGGAATTTACCGCCCAGTCCTAATAAACACTTGTATTTGTAATAAAGTAATATAAAAATATGTGTATTGGGAACAAAATAACACAAGGTTTTCTATTGACATTGAAAATCTAGGTGTTAGTAGATTTAAAATCATTTAAAAAAGGATTATTATGGTTAGTCGTTTATGACTTTACATATTAAAATAACCTGCTGTGACTACTTTTTTTCTTTTATATGTGATCAAAAATGATGAATTTTAAATAGATTTTATTGTTGTATTTGTAAAATTGTTTTAATAAAGGAGGAGAAACTCTTTACAAAAAGCAGGACTTAGAGTGTGGGATGATTGTATGTGAATGTGTGTGAAATAATAGTTGATTAAAAACAGTAATAGAGTAATAAGCACAAAGGGGACATATAATTTTGGTTGGTAACTTGATACTGCCCATTTGTGTTGCAGACTACTTTGTTCCCACATTGTGGTAGGCAAGTGAAACTGATAGAATTGAAGAACTGGACATTCTGTTTTTTCTCAACGAGCTTGATAAATATCATTGTTTTATGCCCATTTTTCAGATGGTTTTTATAGAGTGATCCCCTCTCTGCCCTGTGAGTGCTCTTAAAACTAATCCTGTTTTGCCCAATGTCCTTGCCAATTATACATGTGACAGACTGCACAAATATTCTTTTGGGGAAACTATCAAACACTCACTGCCCCATTTATGAGGAAGTAACGCAGTGCAGCGCAGCAAGTCACATTGCTGCACTGCACTGTGTGACAGAGAAAGGGCAGGAATGCTCTGTATTTAAGGCAATACGGCGCACCTGTCCTTTCCCTTGCACTAACGTCCTTTTGACAGCCTAGCGACAATGCAGGCAACCATGCAACATGTTGCAAAGGTGTCTGTGTTGCATGCAGGATTGTTTTTGTGCGGGTAAATCCTGGGAGGCTTATTCCTCTTTCTATGTTTGCTGCAGTGCTGGTTTTCGGTTCGATCCCCGGCTCCGGCGGCAGCTCAGCTCAGCACCATGTGACTCTGGGCAATAGCTCACTTAATTTCCACTACGGCCCCCAGCGCCTTGAGACCCGTAAGGGTGAGTAGCTGCGCTATATAAAAACGGACTTACTTACTTACTTTCTTTTTAGTTGTAATTACATTTTTTCAATTTCTCTCTTTTCTATAATTATTATTTCTTGGGCAGTTTTAATAATTAAAAGCATTGATTTATCGAATGATTGGCCATATAAGAAGATTGACATAAAGGGTAAGAGGTCGTATTGTAATATCTATAACTCATTAGAAAGCAGGGTTTAGTTAATACATAAAATGTATGACACAGAGATGTATCCTTTCAGAATGAAGAAATAAGAGTGAGGAACTCTCAGCCTTTTAACTTTCCTGGTGATCATTACACACTGGAAGTGATCCTTTACCCAAACAACTGGGGGAGACACCCATATGATGTATAGAACATACTATAAGTAAGTAACTCCTAACATAACGTGGGGTAGGATACTCATGAAGGTGAATGCGAGATTAATGAAAGTACACTTTCCTGTATATGATTTCCACAGATGTATTTTTAATTCTTATGTGAGAATAAATAGTCAGTAATGTGGAAAAAGTGATTAAAAGAGAGGAATAAGAGAGGTATTAGAAAGATGTGAATTGTTGTATGTAGGTGGTGTTATTATCAGCCTGTTTTTTGTATATAGCAGTGAGCCTCTTTTATTGAAGTTATTTTGTGTTTTATTTGTAGAATGAACAACATTATGTCTTTTTAAATATAAGCTTGTCCTGAAGAAGGTGGTGTTCATCAATACAAGTCCACCAAAATGCCGCTTCGACAACTTGTTCTTCACTGTACTGTTTTTGTAATTGATTTTAACTATTTGTGATTTACAGCCAAAGTAACTATCGGAATATCGCTATCTATGGTAAACACTAGGGGTGGGCGGAATTTGCGTAGTCGCGCTACGCAAAATTCCGCGAAACGGTAAAAAATCTCAGCATGCACACAGAATTCCGCGAGCACGCGGAATTGCTTGTTCCGCCCGTTCGTGATGCGTTTTTCCTGTTCGGGGACGCTGTTTGCGTGCTCGGGGGGAAATATCTCACGAACTTGCCCATGCGGTCGCCAATTGGCGCGGCCATCTTGTTTCACTTGTCCCGCCCGCTCGCGATGCGTGTTTCCTGTTCGTGAACGCAGATGTCCGATGGCGCGTCCGACTGACGTGTTCGCGATCGCACACTCTCGCGGGATCGCGCGAACGGATAGGAAAACTCGTCGGCAAACGCAGGAATCCCGATAAGTCACTACCGCGCGCACGAACACGCATTTTGAAAGCGCGAACAAGGAAAAAATTCCGCTACGCCGTGGATCGCGGAATTTTCAGCAATTCCGCGTTCTCCGTGGAACGCGGAATTGCCAAAATTTCGCAAATTCCACGAGCGGAACGGAATTTACCGCCCAGTCCTAATAAACACTTGTATTTGTAATAAAGTAATATAAAAATATGTGTATTGGGAACAAAATAACACAAGGTTTTCTATTGACATTGAAAATCTAGGTGTTAGTAGATTTAAAATCATTTAAAAAAAGGATTATTATGGTTAGTCGTTTATGACTTTACATATTAAAATAACCTGCTGTGACTACTTTTTTTTCTTTTTTATATGTGATCAAAAATGATGAATTTTAAATAGATTTTATTGTTGTATTTGTAAAATTGTTTTAATAAAGGAGGAGAAACTCTTTACAAAAGCAGGACTTAGAGTGTGGGATGATTGTATGTGAATGTGTGTGAAATAATAGTTGATTAAAAACAGTAATAGAGTAATAAGCACAAAGGGGACATATAATTTTGGTTGGTAACTTGATACTGCCCATTTGTGTTGCAGACTACTTTGTTCCCACATTGTGGTAGGCAAGTGAAACTGATAGAATTGAAGAACTGGACATTCTGTTTTTTCTCAACGAGCTTGATAAATATCATTGTTTTATGCCCATTTTTCAGATGGTTTTTATAGAGTGATCCCCTCTCTGCCCTGTGAGTGCTCTTAAAACTAATCCTGTTTTGCCCAATGTCCTTGCCAATTATACATGTGACAGACTGCACAAATATTCTTTTGGGGAAACTATCAAACACTCACTGCCCCATTTATGAGGAAGTAACGCAGTGCAGCGCAGCAAGTCACATTGCTGCACTGCACTGTGTGACAGAGAAAGGGCAGGAATGCTCTGTATTTAAGGCAATACGGCGCACCTGTCCTTTCCCTTGCACTAACGTCCTTTTGACAGCCTAGCGACAATGCAGGCAACCATGCACCATGTTGCAAAGGTGTCTGTGTTGCATGCAGGATTGTTTTTGTGCGGGTAAATCCTGGGAGGCTTATTCCTCTTTCTATGTTTGCTGCAGAATGAAACTTAGAAGCTCTAGTTGCGAGCACCGCTGCCGCTTTTATTTTGTTACACGGTGCCGACATTGCAGCACTGCTGCAAAACCGGCCCCCAGTGGCAAAATCGGCCGCAAAACCAGCCCCCACCTCTCCGGCCCACCGGGGAAACGCCCGGTGCCCGCTACGACCAGTCCGGCCCTGTATGTACCACTTTGCATGGTGCAAACGTGACGAAACCTTCTCATAATGAGGCCTGTATTTTTTACATAGCGCTCTACAATGAAGCCATTTTATGCGCTGCCAATACCAAATGCATCTAACATCTGATAAGCATATGCTGATTCGCACAGATTCATTAAAAACAAGTTTGTGTTTCTGATGTAGTTGACACTTTGGATCCGATTCACAATGCTATTTAAACGTGTAATTTTAGGTTACACATGCAATTAAACCTTTTAGGCGTGTAACCCCACTTTTCATTTGTATAAAAGTTGGATTTATGCTCGTTAAATATTTTACTCACATAAAGATTTTTGTGAGACTAAATCTGCTCCCAGGGTGTAGAAGTGGATGGGCATAACAGGGTGGGAATGTGAGAAAGTTTGTGCCTATAGACAAGACTTGTTTGTGAGCTTTCATAAACGTTTTTCCTAAACATCTCCCACCCTGGAAAAGGTCGGAAATTTACTCACGGCAAGGGCAGGTTTAAAATCCCTTTCACAGAAGTATTCCAGGAAATGTTAGTGAATTAGAAAAATATTGTAAATCTACTCCAGACGAAGGAGGCAACCCACGGGGAGTAAATACACATTTCTTCAATGTTTCAAATAGTTGCATCTAAAGGGGCAGCACTAGGCCCTCATTAGAGAACCCACCCTTGTGAGAGAAAAAAATTAGACTTCTGTCCACCCCACAAAAAGTTCCCGCCTTTGCCCTGTTTTATGCACCGAGTAAGGTGCTGCGTTGCACGGGCTCTCTGATAACTGGCCTAGCACTGGGAGGTCGGTAGCTCTGGAAATACTATTTAAAGAATGTCAAGTATTAGCGCAGCATTGTTTCAAAGTCTTTTGAATTAACTGCTCCTTCCAGCCCATTAGTACGCTCCGGCCTGCAAAGCTTCCCTTTGTTCTCTATTTCCTCTCCGGCTTGGATGGCGATACAGAGCGGCCTGGTTGGCTAGGTGACACCAGGCACAAAACTGACACGAGAATCCAGCCAAAAACAGGCACGGAAAAAATTCCCATCCAATGTCCCCGATTCAAATGCCAGGTTTGTTTTGCTTGGAATTGGTTGAATGCTGTAAGGACCCCCTCTCTCCCTCCCCATTTGTCTTCTAAGCCGTACCAACAGCAGATCACAGGAAACGTGTTTTGTTGTTGTTTTTCCCCCCTGTCTCTGGTGTGGGTCTATGATGCAGGATGCAGCATGCAAGGAATATGTGGCATTTACATACTCTGGGCGGTCTCTTTTTTGAAAACGAAATAACAGCGATTCTTCCACCTATTAAGGACACTGCTAATTGGTTACTTGAGATTTCTCGGTTTTATTTATTTTTAATGAAAATGATCTTTGCTTACGTAATAGCCTTATAATGCATGGTTTCAGCAATCCCAGTGTAAACAAACGCCTGCTTCTAATTATAATCTGTGACTTGTGACGCGTACAGTTGCCGATTATAAAGAAACGACGTCAGAACTCGACTGTAATAAGTTATTGCAGTCGAGTTCTGAGTCGCAAAGCCAGCTGCCAGGTGAAAGGCAGGTCAGGTCACGGAACAGCTGTTTAAAGCAATGAACATGAAATGTTGCTTTTCTTTCTTCTGCTTTATTTTTCTAGATTAAAGTGACCAGCAGAAAGAACATGATTATTTTTTGCATTCCTTAAATAATTTTTAAAAGTTAGAATCTTTCTGTATGTTTTAACACATTCAGAACTACTGCAGCTTTTTTTTTTTTTTAAACGGACTTTTGTTGAATTGTTTCTAATATCTTTTTTGCAGCAACTATCCAACAGGTTTTTGATGTGTTTAATTTTGCACTAGAGGTTCTATTTTTTATTCTTCATGTTTGCAACCATGATCTCTCTTTCATATAAAAGAGCTATGCGCGTAGGTATTAGGTGGTCTGTGGGAAAGGTGATTGTGACCACGTATTATATAGGATAAAGTACCCCTTGAAGTACATGATAAGGATATTTCAAGTCACCTCAGAGTTCCATAACCTTATAAAGAAATCGGCCTTCAGCCTTGTTCCTCTATCGGGTTATGGACCTCCTTTGTGTAGGGGGTACTTTATCCCTTATATAATTGGTGACTAGTGACACACTAAGTCGCTGATTATAAAGAAAAGACGTCAAAACTCAACTGTAATCAGTTATTTCAGTCGAGTTCTGAAGTCACAATGCCTCCTGCCAGAGCCAGAAGCCCAGGTGAAAGACAGGTCAGGTCACTGAGCAGTTGTTTAAAGCAAATGAAAATTTGTTTTTCTTTTCTGCTCTATTTTTTTAGCTTAAAGTGACTAGCAGAAAGAACATGCTTTTTTGCATTCTATGGAAGCAACGCTTTAGATCAGAAACACTGCCAATGCCAGCCGAGACGGTTCAAGCAGGTTTATTCAAACAGTAAAAGAAACTCCAGCTACAGCTGTCAGGGGAGTCCTGAGAACTGACATTTAAAGTCTGATAACCCAAACATAAACATTCCATGCAGAGCACTGAAGAGGAACCTACCCTATAACAATAGGAGGGGCAAACACATAGGAAATATATTTATAAAACAATACTATAATAACCCATTACCACACACCCTCCCCCTTAAGACGGAACAGGATAGAGAATCATCCCCCAAAAGTGAAACATACACAAATTCATCACCCCACAACAACAACACTGTTGAAATTCCAAAGGCGCCCATCATCCATTTTGGCTGCACCCCGGAACACTTTAGTTACTCTGCAAAGTTTGCTGAAGCGCATGATACCTTGATTTCTTCTGTGCAGTTGGACCTTTATTAAGTTCCCAACACAAACTGTCTTTGGTTTAACAGCTTTGCGAAGAGCAACATTTTCTTTCCTTTTAAACTGCATCTGCTCCTCTCTCTCCTTTAACTGCTCATTTGAACTGTAGGAGCACACAGAATTTCCACTGTATGTTCTCAGCCAGGGAGGACTCACAACAGTGTTGGGATTACGTTTCCTGCATAACACAAATGGGCTAACTCTTGTGGTGGAGTCAGGGGTAAACCTATACTCTTCCACCCTCTTCTTCACAGTCTGAACCCAACTGTTACCACTACACTTTGCAATTTGAATGGTTTCCTTGAGCGCCCTATTAAACTTCTCTACCATGCCATTGGTTTCGGGATGATAGTGAGTGCACTTTTTGTGTGTTATCCCCTGTCCCTCAGGAATTTTCCATCTCCCTAGAGGTCAACTGCAACCCATTATCTGTAAGGACACACTTGGTATTACCTACTCAGACAAAAATCTCAGACAAAAATTTTGTCACCACTGCAGTGTTAATTTAATTCGTGATGACATTTTCTGGCCACCTATACAGCATGTCCATGACCAACCATAGGTACTTGCTGGATCCCCCTGCATTGATAAGACATACAATGTCCAACCTTATCTTCTCCCAACCTACACCAAGTATCTCTGTACAAATCATGGGCGACGTCCGTTTCTTCATGGCCTTATCACATATGTTGCACTCACCACACGTTCAGTCGCTACATCTATCCTTGGCCACCAGCAAATGCTCCTGAGTCTCTCTTTTGTCTTACATATCCACTGATGTCCCTCATGCGAAAGACGTATCAGTTGATTCCTGACACCTAGGGGTGGAACCAATCTGGTCCCTCTTAAAACAAGATAATTGACCACAGCCTGTTCATTAGAAACTTTTACCCAATCATGAACATTTTGTCTTTTTCTTATCTGTTATTTCCAGCCAAAATGAATTGACTAACTTGTCTCAAATTCTAATCCAACTACAATTTACGCAACGACTCATCTTCTGATACACATCCTAGCACCATGCTACAAACCTTTACTTCATCGTCTTTCCACCAGGCATACCTCTCATCCTCCTGGTCACACACATCCACAGCTAACCTTGAGAGGCAATCTGCCACTTTATTGCCTACTTCAGGCAAGTATGAAACTACAAATGAAAAATTTTGCAGCCCCACCATCCATTTGCAAATTTTCAACGAGATGTTATCCAGACCCTTTTTACAAAACACTTCCTGCAACGGTTTGTGGTTAGTCTAAACCAGAAACCTGACGCCCCACACAAACCACCTGAATTTGTTCTATTGCCCAATACGCAGATAGGGCTTCCTTCTCAATGGTAGGGTGGCACTCTTCTGCTCCCTTCAAAGACCTAGATGCAAAAGCAATAGTCACATCCTTGCCTTCCTGTTTCTATCGCAAAACAGCTCCCAAGCCCAACTCACTGTCATCTGTCACAATTACACATGGCTGACCTAGTATAAACCCTCTCAATCTTTGTGCAGTTGAAAGTGCAGTCTTAACATTATCAAATTCTTTCTGACAAGTGCCAGACCACACAAATTGAAAAATTTTCCTAAGAAGAGCCCTAATGGCAAGAGTTTGACCTGCAAATTTCGGAACAAATCTAGAGCAGTACTCAGCCATTCCTAAAAAGGATGCACTTCTTATTTCTTTGCGGGAAGTGGTAAACTCACAACAGTCCTGATCAGGTTATCTTTGGGTCTCACACCCTCACCAGATATTATGTGTCCTAGGTACGTGATCTATGAGAGACCAAAACCACATCTACTAAATTTAAGTGTCATCCCTTTCTTTTCAAAGTTTTTCAAAAAATCCCTGACCTTGTTCTAATGCTCATCCAAACCATCACTAAAAATCAACACATCCTCTTGAAAAAACATGACATTTGACATCCCCTTAAACAGGTCCGACATTAGTTTTTGAAAGATAGATGAAGCTGAACAAAGTCTAAAGGGCATCCTATTGAAACAGAAAACTCCAAATGGCATAATGAATGATGTGAGGTTCCACGCTTGAAAGATTGGAAAGAGACTTTATATGGGGCAATGCCAGGCATAGAGTAGCACTGAGGAAGCTATATTTGCCCACGGACAAGGGAGGCTTGGCAGCTCCATGCTTTGACCACTACTATTTAGCCACTCAACTACAGTGGATAGCTCGGTGGCTATCAGACCGACATCGTGAAGACACAGCAACCAAGCAGCCACCCTACTCATTGGGGAGGATTATTAGGCTCTTCCACCCGGGCACAAAAGCAAGGCCTCCAGAGCCCCTGTTACTCGCCGTTGCATACAAATGATTTCGCAGGAGCCTATACATAACCCGGGGCATTACTCTGTACGCACCAGCAATACCCATAGAAGGGTCTCCCAGGGGCCAGACGACAGTCACGGCGGCTACAATCCGGGAATGGCATGAGGCGGGCATCCACACACTTGGGGACCTGTACAGAGAGGGGACACTTATACCATTTGCATCCTTGGTAGAAGAAGAGGGGCTACCACCAGGGCATTTCGTAATACATCATTCCCTGATAGCCATGCTCACAGTTAAGTGGGGTGACATTAACACAGAGCCACAATCACACCTCACCATGCAGTACCTGCATGTCATGTGGCAGGGCAGGCACCTTATGTGATGGTTTGCGGCCTCGTTCAGAGCACACGCAGCGTTGAGCCTCGATCCACTCCGCCGCAAATGGGAAGAAGACCTGGGCCGCGCACTTTCTGATACGGAGTGGGCTCGGGCACTGGAAATTCCAACGCGCATCACCAGAAACATGCGGTTCAGACAGATTCAATTCTACATAATTCAAAGGGCATACCTCACGCCGGCCAAAATTAACTGGTACTTTAGTCGGGAAGACGCTGCATGCCCGAGATGCGCTGAGGTGGGGGCTGATCTGGTGCACATGCTTTGGGGCTGCGCTGGGCTTGGCAGATACTGGAGGGAGGTGGCCACTATCCTACACGCCTGCATTGGACACGAAATACCCTTTGAGTGGCCGACATACCTTCTACACAGATTCCGTAGATCGCGCAATACCAAAGTAACTTCCAGTTTCCTGGATTTAGGTATGGTGACAGCTAAGAGGCTAATCACCAAGAGGTGGAAAGCACCAGACCCTCCCCATACACAGGCATGGCGTAATTCATTGCTGGCATGGGCCAAGGTGGAAAGTCTCACTATTAGACGCGAGGAAACCATGGGCTTACACCAGACCCCCATTGCAACACACTGGGATGCAATCCTAGCTGAGTTGCAGCAACATGCGAGGGTGGTTGAGGGGGAAACCTCTGTGGAGATGTACCGCAGGTGGACATCACACATGTGCGCTATAGATCCGATCATGCCGCGGCACATGGACAATAGTCACACATTGGTTAAAGATGCTCACATATCCTAATGTAAATGTGGGAAGGTAACAGGTGGGCAACAGACACGGAAGCAATAAACAGATTCGACATAGGGAGATGGGTGAGATGCCACGGACTGGGCTAATGGCTTGAATGTTTTTCCCCTTCCCCTTGTTTTTTCTTTTTCGTGTTAATACCACAGTTCTAGTAAAGTTACGCTGATACTCACAAAGATCTGTTTAAATACTGCATGCACCTTATGGAATGTAATAACAAACTTGGTCTACTTGATAGTAACACGTTCACACTTGCAAAGGCCATCATGTTATATCATTCATGCGCAAGGTACTTTATGCTCCAAAACTGTCTGAGATGGAACCAACAGTGTATGTATAATTGATCTGCACATATATGAAATACCCAATGTATCTTCGCAACAAAATAACGTATTGAAAGCGCATGTATCAACAAAATTGAAATGCTTAATAAAAACAGATTTACAACAACAACAAAAAAGAGTTGGGGCTTGAAAGGGTGACCATTGTGGATTGATGATAAAATGATGTCCTCATTCCTATTGTTCATGTTACAAGCTCTGGGTTTGGCTAGTGCACGTTTGTGCCCAATTGTTCTAATAGATATTGATAATAAATATTTGTTATATGATTAAAAAAAAAAAAAAATGAATGATGTGAGGTTTTTAGAGTCATTATTCACCCAAACCCGATGATAGGCATAAGTCAAGAGTGGTGAAAAACTTGGCATTACAGATCATCGTTGTCATGTCCATGATGTTGGGAAATGGAAATTTGTCTTCAACCACCTCTTTATTAGAATGTCTGAGGTCAATACATAAATGCATGTCTGTGGAAGACATGGGGACATATGTACAAAGGCATTTTGCAATTCCTAATGGTGAGAATCACAATTTCGGGCTGTTAGGAAATGCAAAATGTCATTTTGGTATGTAGGTAAGGCATTTGCGGTGGTGCGATTTCTACCCAGTAAAAATCACATTTTGGAAATAGCAATATAGGAAATCGCAAATAAGGATTTTTTCTAAATTGTGAATCGCTAATCATATGTACAAAGGATTTACTAATTGCAATTAGTTGCAAAATAGTCATTTAGGAAATGCAACTACCATCAGTTTGGATCTGGAGGTAACCAGCTGCAAACTATAAAAAGGCACCCAAAATACATATTGCTCTTCCACAATAGCGTCCCTGCATGTTTTGGCAAGGAGGATGAGGATTTTGGCTGGTAGGCAGAGAAGGAGGAGGAGACAGGAGAGGATACTTAGGTTGAAGATCACCCTGTTTGAACAGACAGAGGAGGAGATGTTTGAGAAGTACAGGCTCATGGGGAGGTAATCCTAGACTTATTAGCTGAATTACAACCCCAGCTTCAGAACCAACACTCGGGAGCAATGCAATCCCACCACATGTACAGGTATTGTATTGCCTACACCTCTTAGCTTCTGGCATTTACCAGGGGTCATATCAGTGGCGGGGGATGTCACAAAGTGCCTTTTCCAGGTTTTTTCACAAGTTCCTAGACTTCCTGGTTAGCAAGGTTAACCAATACATATATTTCCCAAATACACCCCAATCATTGCAATAGACCAAATTAACGTTCTACCGAGTAGCTCAGTTCCCCAATGTCATTGGCTGTGTTTGATGGTACACATATTGCCATATGTCCCCCCTCAAATAATGAATTCATATACAGAAACAGGAAAAGCTCAACTCATTCAATGTGCAGGTACTGTGTGATGCCTCGTGTATCATAACAGACCTGGTAGCCAGATTCGTAAGCAGCACCTATGAATCCTTCATGTTTCACCACAGTGGAATACAAAACTGACTGTCACAGGACGAATTTGGGGATGGTTTTCTACTAAGTAAAAGAATTGCGGACTCAATGAATACAGTGCCCATGACTGTTTGTGTAATGTGACCTAATGGTTTTCCTTTTCATGCTCTTAAGTAGACAGTGCAAATACCTTGTGTCCCTGGATGCTCACACCATACCTGGCTCCAAGGACAATAAGTGAAAGGCATTGCAACAGGGCACACAGGACAATGCTCTCCATCATTGAGAGGACCTTTGAGGTACTGAAGTCCAGGTTTCGCTACCTCCACAAGAGCGGCGGAGCACTACTGTACAGACCTGTGCTGTAAGATCATCGCCACATGTGCCATCCTGCACAATATCTCAATGAGGAAGGGTCTGCACAACATCGCCATTGATGATGAATTACCACCACCACAGATGCAGAAGGATGGGATATGTGCAGCAGAGGATCGTGCACGATGCACAAAGATCACCAACAACTATTTTTGAGGTAAGAGTGAGTACAACATGTAAGAAATGGTAAACAGTCTAAATATCGAGTTTTTAATTTCGACCTACAATAATATCGAGTTTGAAATATCGTAGGGACACAATATCGAAGTTAAGAATATCGACAACCAGAATATCGACCTGGAGGTAAGAAATATCGTTTTTGTTAATATCGAAGTTAGTAATATCGATAGCAAAAATATCGATGTTACTAATATCGATATTTATATTAGTTTTATAGGGGAATAGGGTGGGAAGTAATTTAATTGTAATTAAGTAATTATTTATTTTTATTTATTGGTATTGATAAATAATTTTATGTTAATTAATTATTAATTGGTAATTAATTTTAATTAATTGGTAATTAATTTTAATTTATTTATTAATTGGTGATTATATTAAGTGTATTAATTTATTATTGAAGTGTGTTGTGAGTTTATAGGGCAATAGGGTGGAAAGTAATTTAATTGTAATTAAGTAATTATTTATTTTTATTTATTGGTATTAATAATTAATTTTATGTTAAATAATTATTAATTGGTAATTAATTTTTATTAATTGGTAATTAATTTTTATTTGATTATTTGGTAATTATATTAAGTGTATTAATTTATTATTGAAGTGTGTTGTGAGTTTATAGGGCAATAGGGTGGGAAGTAATTTAATTGTAATTAAGTGATTATTTATTTTATTGTTGAGTATTGATAATTAATTTATTGTTAATTAATTATTAATTGGTAATAACTTTTTAATAATAGATATTTTTATGTTTTGGAAATTAATTTGTTCATTAATTAATAATTGGTAATTAATTGTCATTAGTTATTATTTATTGGTATTTATCAATAATGTATTGTTAATTATTTATTAATTGCTAAATTCTTTTTAATAATTATTGTTTTGGGGTATTGAAAATTAATTATTTTTTATTTTATTATTATTTGGTAATTAATTGTTAATAATTATTATTTAATTGTATTTATCATCTCTTTAATTGTTAATTAATTATTATTTGGTAATTATTTTTAAGTACTTATTCATTGTTAATTAATTTATTGTTATTTAATAATTAAATTATTATTTATTTAAAAAAAATTATTTTAATTATTAGTAAGTTATTTTTACCCTAACGCTATCCAACACTTTCCCTACTGTTGCACTCTCTGGAGATGGAATAGTAATTTTAACCTCTACACTATCCAACACTTTCCCTACTGTTGCACTCTCTAGAGTTGGAATAGTAATTTTAAACTCTACGCTATCCAACACTTTCCCTACTGTTGCACTCTCTGGAGTTGGAATAGTAATTTTAATCCCTACGCTATCCAACACTTTCCCTACTGTTGCACTCTCTGGAGTTGGAATAGTAATTTTAACCTCTACGCTATCCAACACTTTCCCTCCTGTTGCACTCTCTGGAGTTGGAATAGTAATTTTTACCCCTACGCTATCCAACACTTTCCCTACTGTTGCACTCTCTGGAGTTGGAATAGTAATTTTTACCCCTACGCTATCCAACATTTTCCCTACTGTTGTACTCTCTGGAGTTGGAATAGTAGTTTTAACCCCTACGCTATCCAACACTTTCCCTACTGTTGCACTCTCTGGAGTTGGAATAGTAATTTTAACCTGTACGCTATCCAACACTTTCCCTACTGTTGCACTCTCTGGAGTTGGAATAGTAATTTTAATCCCTACGCTATCCAACACTTTCCCTACTGTTGCACTCTCTGGAGTTGGAATAGTAATTTTAACCTCTACGCTATCCAACACTTTCCCTCCTGTTGCACTCTCTGGAATTGGAATAGTAATTTTTACCTCTACGCTATCCAATACTTTCCCTACTGTTGCACTCTCTGGAGTTGGAATAGTAATTTTTGCCCCTACGCTACCCAAAACTTTCCCTACTGTTGCACTCTCTGGAGTTGGAATAGTAATTTTAACCCCTACGCTATCCAACACTTTCCCTACTGTTGCACTCTCTAGAGTTGGAATAGTAATTTTAACCTCTACGCTATCCAACACTTTCCCTACTGTTGCACTCTCTGGAGTTGGAATAGTAATTTTAATCCCTACGCTATCCAACACTTTCCCTACTGTTGCACTCTCTGGAGTTGGAATAGTAATTTTAACCTCTACGCTATCCAACACTTTCCCTCCTGTTGCACTCTCTGGAGTTGGAATAGTAATTTTTACCTCTACGCTATCCAACACTTTCCCTACTGTTGCACTCTCTGGAGTTGGAATAGTAATTTTAACCCCTACGCTATCCAACACTTTCCCTACTCTTGCACTCTCTGGAGTTGGAATAGTAATTTTAACCTCTACGCTATCCAACACTTTCCCTACTGTTGCACTCTCTGGAGTTGGAATAGTGATTTTTACCCCTACGCTATCTAACACTTTCCCTAGTTTTGCACTCTCTGGAGTGGGAATAGTAATTTTTACCCCTACGCTATTCAATATTTACTGTTTTACTTAATGTAGTGTATAATTTATTTAACAATTTTTTTTAAAAATGTGTTATATATATTTTTAATATTTTTATTTATATTATTGTTGTATGTGTATGTATGTATTTATAATTTATAAAATGTTTTTTAACAATTTATTAGTTATTACAATAATTAATTGTAAATATTATTAAGTAAGTATATATATTATATTTTATATGTATAATTTATTTTTTTTACATTATATATATTACTTATAATTTTAAACATATTTTTAATCTGTTTATTTTAAATATATGTATCATTTACTTTATTTTACATTATTGTTTAACATTAAAAAAAACGATATTTTTAACAACGATATTTTTGACAACGATATTTTTTTCCGATATTTTTGTACTTACCATAATGTAGATAGGACTTCGATATTCTTGACATCGATATTTCGGCTCTGATATTTTTGACGTCGATATTTTTGACGTCGATATTCTGTCAGTGATTCGTAAGAAATGGACACCAGACATGATGGCAATGCATGGTGCATAACTGTAAGATCACCTTTTATTCAGGTTGTAACAAAAATGTATCTCTCCTAAAACAACAGTCTCCATTGCGGATGTTACATTATGTCAACTAGGCAACAAAGTATGTAATTACAAACAAAAATTCTGTACACTCATGACTGCGTGTTCAGTGGATTCACTTCTTACGGCCGCCTCTAAGGTTGGGTGCCTTGTCAGCATCAGTGGCCAGTGGAAGAATGGACATGCCAGACCCAGAATTGTATCGGAATGTACACCTGGTACAGCATCCTCCTGCATTGAAGTACCACTGGGGCTAGAACCCTTTCCACTCTCAGGTGGGGGCAGAATGTTGGGGACACAGAGGTTGTGTGTCTGAATATTTTACAGGGCTATGGTTACCTGCACTAGCCACGTGCAACATCCTGACTGCATTGCCCCATTTCAGTCTGTTTGTTTACAGTTCTCCTTGCCAGGGCTGTTGTGGCCACTGCCAAACTGGTAATGGAATGGGTGAAGGCATCAAAGCATGCCATGTACTGCTTGTGCCTCTGTCTCTGCACATGGTGTTCTTTCTCCATGACAGCACTCCACCTGTCTTGCCTTTTCTGCATTTGCTATATGGAGCTTAACATTCTTAGCAGATGCATATTGTCAGTCTTGATTTGTTTGGTTTGCAGGTGCTGTACAGAGAAGATGGACTTCTCAAGCCCACCAAACAGAGGAGAACTCTGTGCCATGTCCTCTGACACATTCTCATTGTGGACTGTTGCTGGTTGCCCTCCACACTGTCTGTGTGTCCTGCCCACAGGTGTGTTGTGTCCCTGCTTTGGGATTGTTCCTCATCACCGTCCACAAAGTCTGGTAGTGGTGCAAAGGTTGTTATTCGAGCAGTTGGAGTGGAACTGATGGGCATAGGGGTTGCTGATGTGCTAGCCTCCATTTCAATCTGTGTGTCAGTAGCTTCTTCAGCCTCAATTGTTTCTGACACATCCTGGGTTTGATCTCTGGAATTGCATGTATATAGTTAGTGTAAATTAATGGTTAATGTCTGATCACAATATTGTTATAACAGTGCTTCATGTGTGTGACAAGATGGTGATGGACAGGTGTGTGTAATTTAGTCTTCAGATCACAGGACAGCATGTAACTATTGTGTACTACAACTCCTATGATGCCTTGCCAAGGAAGTAAAAGCATCTCAATGGAGCCAGATTTGCTCTGATCTTTTTTTTTTTAGGAATTACAAACCTTAAGTTATGTGGAGTAAAGGGAAGTTGACCTACTCTGGCTGCTGCCTGCAGCGCTAGAGGTGTCAGACACTCCCACCACCCACACTTTCTGGTTCCAGTGTACCCTCGATGAGTGTCTCCATGGGAGTGGGAGGCGGGTGTTTGGAGGGTCCACCACTTGTGCCATGACCCTCAGCCATCCTGCTGGCCACTTTCTCCTTTGTGCGGGATCTTAGGCCATACCACCTTTTACTGATCTCTGGGATGGTCCTCTGTGGTATGCCAAGGGAATTCACCTTCTTCAAGATGCTGGTCCCTATTTTGGTCTTCTGGCTCCCAGGTACAGAGAGAGAGGACTTCCCGAATAGCTGGTCCAATTGGGCCACACACTCCCCTGTTAGGAGCTCCAGCTCCTTTTCAGAGAATTTCCCCTTCTGCTTCCTGCTCCCAGTTTCGTTGTCCTCATCTTTTTTGGGCACGGTGCAGTGCCGTGCAGTCAGAGGTATTCCCTTGCCAGTAGTGAGATAGGTGCACTCCTCACTTCCTGCACCTTTCTAGCCCTCTGGGTTGTGGCCACACCCTTTATTTGTAAACTCCCTTGTCTGACATCATCCTTCTGCATCCAGAATGCACTTTTCTAATTTTCAAATTCCTATTAGGAAATCGCAATTTTGAAGTTTCCAAAATTGCAATTTCCTTATTGCAAATGCAAATCCGTAGGAATCACTAGTAAGTGGAATTGGCGGTTACATATATCTTGTTTTATGATTCCCTAAAAGATCTCTATGGATTCGCTATTTGAAAATCGCAAACCTGAAATCTTGTGCATATGGTCCTTAGTTGTCACCAAAACAGGTGCTACCCATTTTGAGGCTTCCACTGGCTCAATTGTTCCTTCTCTATTTAACCTATTGGAATCTGTCTCAACTGCACCAAGTAAACCCAAAGGAGTATGCCTCACTTTGCAAGCAATTAGTGTGCCATTATCTTTCAAAATGATACGGTGGGTATATCCCTTGACACGTCCTACTTTATTGGAAAAAACTTGAGGAAACTCTTGAGAAAAAGATTTGATATGAAGTCTACATTCCTGATTTGTACTTGGGGATTGAGATTAGGATCACAAATATCCCCAGGAGAATTTGTTGTAGCCAGCTTAAAAATGTGTCACCAACCACAGGGACATGTACCTTTCTTTTGGCACAGTTCCCTCTAAACTCAAAGTCTACCTCAAAATAGCCCACCAACTCTATAGTTTCTCACCATAACTGAATGGATTGACATACGGATCTAAAAGAACTACTTTCCACTCAAAATAATGAGGATAGGCCTTATCGGACACTAAGGACAATCTTGCCCCTTAATCCATCATCATGAATACTTCAATGCCATTGACTTTAACCACATCAGCAGGATTCTCACAACGTACACTCGTTATCCATTTCACATCATTGACGATTTGTAAAACATCAGCATCCCCCATATCCACTTCATTTACTTTTTTCTTTGACAGGAGTGGACCTGCACCATTTTGTGCAATGCCCCTCCTCCCACATAGTCTGCACATGACATGGAAAGCAGGGCAATCCTTACTAATATCTAGAAAGTATTTTGTTGCTTTTTGTGAAAAGCGTTAATAGTTTGAACAGAAGACACACTTTCTTTGGATTTTTGCAGATCTCGTAAACATTGCATGGAATGCTCTATTTGTTTTGCTATACTTAGCACTTCAGAGAGACTGGGATCATTTTGAGACCACAATTCTTCCTGTATTTTGTCACTCTTACACTCAAGCATGAACTGATCTCAGATGCTCTCTTCCGTGTATTCTCCAAACTACACAACAATGCTAGTTTTCTAAGAGCAGTCACAAACTCTTCTGCAGATTCACCCTCATCTTGCTTTGTTTTCCTAAAATAATAACTTTGTAATAATATAGACATTTTAGGTAAGAAATGAGTATCAAGTTTCTCAACAGCAGCTTCAAATAATTTAAAGCATCAACATCTCCCTCTAAAGCCAGATCAAGAAATGTTAAAATATTTCCTGCCCTTCTGAGTCTAGGCAGTGTATAAGCATGGATGTCTTTTTTTCAGGAGAGAGATCAGAACCACATACCTTTAAATAATTCATAAATACTTTTTTTCCATTGAGACCAAGGCAGAGGAGGGGTTACCTGGTTTTGTTAGAAAGAATGGGGGCCGTGAAATATGTTGCATTATCAAAGAAAGAATAAGAAAGGTAGAAAGTAAAAAAACTTACAGATAAGAAAGAAAAAGAGCATAGCATAAACAGGAAGAACAAAGAAAAATACAACTGTTAATAAAGAGTAAGACACAAAAAGAAACTGGAAAGAGCACAATAAATCTCCAATACACAATACTGCATCCAAAATCCCACCTGTAAAACATGGTTCTCAAGCATTAAAAGATGGGCAACTAAATAGTCCTCTTTCAGTTGTTAATGAGGAGTGGATGAAGAGTTGTCCTTCTTCTATGGTAGTGGTGACATCAATAGTCTGAGATGGAAAAAGTAGAGAAAGCGATGTCCGTAGAAATTGAAGAAGATTTATGACAAAATCCGCCAGTAGCACGTCGTACTGGCAAAGCAACGAATAAATGCTGTCAATGGGCCGGGAGCAGGCGGAAGAATGAAGAGTGCGTGCAGCGCTATGCAAATAAGGAGAACATTTGTCAGTGACACAGTTGACAGCACGAGCCCAGGCGGGTCCAGCTAAGAGTGAGCAAGCTCTCATGAAGCACAATGGTTAGTGAGAAGTGGGAGAAGCTTATTGAGAACGAACTCTTGGAGTTGAACTGGTAAGCTCACAACCTTCACAAGAAAATAGAAATTCCAGCGGATAAACAAAATAAAGTTAAATAAAATTAAGATGAATGCCAGGGGCCCTAAGAGTATGCGAGAGGGCGCTGTAGCAGTCAATGAAGTTGGCTCAAAAACATACAGAGTGATAGCAGACCAGCAAAATAAATTAAAAAACCACACTTGCTTAGTAGCGAGACATTACCTGTAGTATGGAAAATCGCAAAAATGATGAATGCAAGCCGGCTTGCAAGGCAGGGTAACAGAGAAGATCCGGTATATGTATAAAAGGTGTGGAAGCCGTGTTGAAGTCTCTGTCCGCACGGGAGGTTGCCCAGGAGTCGCCAATGTGGAAGCAACGCTTTAGATTAGAAAAACTGCTGATGCCGGCCGAGACGCATCAAGCAGGTTTATTCACACTAGAAGAAACTCCATCCACAGCTCTTACTGGAGTCCTGACAACTGTCTTTCACAGTCTCCTAATCCAAACATAAACATTCGATACAGAACACTGAAGAGGAACCTAACATATAACAATAGGAGGGGAAAACATATAGGAAATATAATTCTAAAATAATACTGTAATAATGCATTACCACACATTCCTTAGATAAATATAGGAAAGTTAGAATCTTTCTGCATGTTTCTACACATTCTGAACTACAGCAGCTTTTTTTTTTTTTAAACTGACTTGTATTGAACTGTTTATAATATATTTTTGCAACAAATGTTTTACAGGTTTTTGATGTGATTAATTTTGCACTAAAGATTCTATTTTTATTCTTCATGTTTGCCAACATGCTCTGCTTTCACATGAAACAGCTACACACCAAGGTTTTAAGTGGTTTGTGAGAAAGGTGATGGTGTGATCACGTAATATATGAGATAAAGTACCCTCTGCCGTACATGATAAGGATCTTGCAAGTCACCTCGAAGTCCCATAACCTTATATAGGAACTCGACCTTCGGCCTCATTCCTCTCTATGGTTATGGAATGCCTCAGTAACTTGCAATATCCTTAAAATGTATGGCGGGAGTTCTTTATTCATTATTTATTATCTCATATATCAAAATGTAGTTGGCCATCACTTTATCACTGGATTTTTTCTCCACCCCACTTCTAATAATAGTTTTTTTATTTGCACTGTTTTAGGAGACTTGCAATTGTAGAAAAAAATACTTTATTTTTTTAAAGTAAACTGCATGTCACCATAGGATGTAAATTATGATTGGTGGCATAGGGAGGAGAAGGAAGGAAAAGCATATTTTTCAGTCTTGAATCCCAGATAACTATTTTTAAACAGCTGGAGGCAGTGCCCTTGGTAAATGTTGCTGGCAAACCACGAATGATTACAAGAAAGCCTGGTACTTAAAAATTGATGTATCACCAACATTGATTAACCTTTTAGGTGCAGCAGTCGCACGTCTGCACTACCTCCCCAGTGCGGGTGTCGACCAGCCTGATTTCTTTTTTTTACAGCAGTGATGATCGGTGTGCAGGGCTTTCTGACATCATTGCAGTAAAAGTGAAAGTAAAAAAGGCTGACGGGATCATTTCACTTTCACTGAAACAGTGCTCGGGACATAGCTCAGACCCCAAGTACTGATTCTCACCGAAGAAATATCGTTGGAAAGGAAAGAATCTCCCCTTTCCAATGGTATGTCTGCCCAGTGGATCCCTGCTTGGGGATTGCAACAGGAGAGTGATCCCCAAGCAGAGATCCACCCACTAGACAAGGGTAGGGGGAGTGGCCCCTTGGGGAAGGGCCTTTTCTCCTCCTTGACAATTTGAATATTTTAGTCTTTCTGCCCCCCCACCCCACCCGGGGGGCAGATGAGGAAATTATTCCTGATCTGGCCCCCTCTGGGGGTAAGAAATCCCACTAGACACCAGGGTTTTTTTTGTGACATAAAAATATAGGGGTGGGGTTGCCCAGCATGGGCATGGCTATACCCCCACCCCAAATTTGGGGACCTTCAGTAGTGTTCTTGCTGCTGCATTTTGCAGAGACTGGAGCTTCTTTATCAAGTATTTGGAAGTCCCCAAATATAGGGCATTGCAGTAATTTATCTTCGAAACAATGAGTGCCATCATCATCGTCTTTTGTAGATCGAAAGGAATGAACGGTAGAATTTTCTTAAGTACTCTTAGCATAAAAAACCCTGCTGACGTCACAGCATTGATTTGTTCTGAAAAACATAATTTAGTATCAAAGTTAACACCCAAGTTTCTTGCCTTCGGCACTGGTCTTGGTAAGGCGCCCAACTCAGAGGGCCACCAGGATGCATCCCAGAAGGAGGTGTCCTTTCCAAAGAGCAGAACCTCCGTTTTATCCGAGTTCAGCCCGAGACAATTCCTTTGCATCCAATCCACAACCTGGGCCATGCATCTGCAAAAGTTATCTGCCCCCTTTTCCACCTCCGATGAGATTGATACCACAATCTGTGTATTGTCGGCATAGGAAAATACCGCCAGGCCAAAACTATGAATGAGATTGACAAGGGGGGTGACATATACATTAAATAAGGTAGGGCTAAGAGCAGATCCCGAGGCACCCCACACGGGAGAGAGAAAGATCTGGAACTGGTGTCTCCCATCTCTACCCACTATTGTCTTCCGTTGAGAAACGAGCTCAACAGTGCCAGTGCAGTGTTCCTGAAGCCTAGAGAATGCAGTTGTTTAACGAGAAGTGTATGATGAACCGTATCAAAGGCGGCAGAGAGATCCAGCAAGATCAATGCCGCTCTGCCACCTTTGTCGACTAATCCTTTTAGTTCCTCGGATGCTGCCACCAGCGCTGACTCAGTACAATGGTTTGCTCTAAAACCGTATTGAGACGAGTCAAGCAGCTGGTTGATATTGAGGAAGGAAAGTATTTCTTCGTTCATTGCCTTCTCCAGAATCTTGGCTGGAAACGGAAGACGGGAGATGGGCCTATAACTTTCCACCTGCTTAGGGTCCAAAGAAGGTTTTTTCACCAGAAAGCTCTCTTCCAGATGATCGGATATTGTCCGGAGCTAAGAATCCCATTTAATAGATTCGTAAGTGGTCCAGCCACCGTGCTGGCCACTGAATTAATAATCGAAGGAGGACAAGGGTCCGAGGAGGCCCCAGATGTGATAGAACTTATAAGATTAAGGGGTCGATTCCGATGTCGGCCGGAAGCGCACCTAACAGTATTCGTCCGGAAAAAATACCAGCCGAACGCGTGTTTTCCGACCGACTCGAACACTCTACCGAACGAACAAGTACGATGCGCATAACAGCCCAGATTCCGAGCGAGCCGTTCTTTCCCATTCCAGCTCCTGTTCCCCGCCCGAGCCGGATCCGTAAACGCTGAATCGAGTCGCACGGAACCAAATACACTGCACCTTCCGGCCGGACTAGTACGATGCGTCTTCCGTACGCGCCGAACTCGTCGCTACGTCCGGCACGTTTGAGCATCCGGGAGAGCTGCATATAAGCTCCGATTCGCGCCACAAGACGATCCACGGCGACGAGACGAACAATCCAGCGACGAGTACGAGTCGAAGCCACGAGAAACCCGAACGAGACGACCCAACCATGAATCCTATCGCGCAGGTCCTACCAATACTCAAGTAAAAAGGAGAAATCCCTTGGTGAAAAAATATACTATAACTGGGTCTCTAAGTTTCCCAGTACAAAGGATTTTTATTGCCCATATATTAGAAAGATACTGAGTTAAGGTTATTCCTACACAACTGTAGATTGTATTAAAAATATTGTTTTATTTAAAATTTATCACTCAATGTATACAAAAAACAATTATAAAAGCTCATTACACTCAAAATAGCATCAATTTCATATACCAATAAAAACCTGTGTTACAAACATTCAAATAACAACACAAACTGATAAAAGCAACACAAATGTTAGACACACATAAAAATCATTACAGGGATTATAGTCACTAAAATAGGCCAACACACACGTAACGGAGAGACAAATATAGACAATACAATTTGTCATTTACAAACACATCCAGTCGAAATAATTCAAATACAGATCCTAGATAAAATTTCTACTCTTTATCTATAGGATAAGCTGTTTCCACGGATTGTGTTGAATGGAGCGTCGACGCGTTTCGATGGTTCTAACAATTTCCCATCTTTTTCAAGACAAACAATTGGTCTCTCTTGGCTGGCACTGTATGGTTGCCTTTAAACTCAATCCTTATTTCATTTTCCTGCCAACTCCATATATATTGATTGGTTGGTCATATTAGGATACTCTGGTCCTGAGAACCTTGTAAAGTTAGTGATGGGATCTTTATTGTAATTTCTAGGCAGAACGTTATTTATAGTTATTTCACTGAAAGTGTTGCATTAAAATCAATAATTTTCAATCTGGGAGAGAGTCCTCACTCCCTCACTTCTTAATTAACCGGCGTACTCCTCACTCAAAGAGGGATTTATTTACTGTCTTTTACAGTCTCTCAATACAGCTATCTTAAAATTGATGTAGAGAGCCTGCAAACACGTCCTTCCGCCGTGGGTCATCAAACTACCAATACTCTACATCTATTACCGGGACCGGTACGGACGCGTACGGCGCAGACGGTAAGTCAAACACCCACAACACAAACAAACGACACGTACCCGAAATATGTCACACACACATAGGGATGCACAAATGACGTACACAAGCAACAGCAGAACCATAGGGGTGGGATGGCCAACACCAATGCCATACACACCCATAGGGGGATGGATGCCTACCACCAACACCACCCTACAACCACCCCTACTCATGGGTGGCTAGATGCCTGCCACCACCACCACCCCCACTCATGGGGGGCTGGATGGCTGCCACTACCACCATCCCCACTCATGGGGGGCTGGATGCCTGTCACTACTGCCATCCCCACTCATGGGGGACTGGATGGCTGCCACTACTACCATCCCCACTCATGGGGGGCTGGATGCCTGTCACTACTGCCATCCCCACCCATAGGGGGATTGATGCCTACCACTAACACCACCCCCACTCAGGGTGGGCTGGATGCTTACCACTACTACCATCCCCACTCAGGGTGGGCTGGATGCCTGTCACTACTGACATCCCCACTCATGGGGGGCTGGATGCCTGCCACTACTGCCATCCCCACCCATAGGAGGCTGGATGGCTGTCACTACTACCATCCCCACTCATGGGGGGCTGGATGCCTACCACTACTACCATCCCCACTCATGGGGGGCTGGATGCCTACCACTACTACCATCCCCACTCATGGGGGGCTGGATGCCTACCACTAACACCACCCCCACTCAGGGTGGGCTGGATGCCTACCACTATTACCATCCCCACTCAGGGTGGGCTGGATGCCTGTCACTACTACCATCCCCACTCATGGGGGGCTGGATGCCTACCACTACAACCATCCCCACTCATGGGGGGCTGGATGCCTACCACTACTACCATCCCCACTCATGGGGGGCTGGATGCCTGTCACTACTGCCATCCCCACTCATGGGGGCTGGATGCCTGCCACTACTGCCATCCCCACCCATAGGGGGCTGGATGGCTGTCACTACTACCATCCCCACTCAGGGTGGGCTGGATGCCTGTCACTACTGCCATCCCCACCCATAGGGGGCTGGATGCCTACCACTAACACCACCCCTATTCAGGGTGGGCTGGATGCCTGTCACTACTGCCATCCCCACCCATAGGGGCTGGATGCCTGTCACTACTACCATCCCCACTCATGGGGGGCTGGATGCCTACCACTACTACCATCCCCACTCATGGGGGCTGGATGCCTACCACTACTACCATCCCCACTCATGGGGAGCTGGATGCCTACCACTACTACCATCCCCACTCATGGGGGGCTGGATGCCTGTCACTACTGCCATCCCCACTCATGGGGGGCTGGATGGCTGCCACTACTACCATCCCCACTCATGGGGGTCTGGATGCCTACCACTACTACCATCCCCACTCATGGGGGGCTGGATGCCTACCACTACTACCATCCCCACTAATGGGGGCTGGATGCCTACCACCACTGCCATCCCCACCCATAGGGGGCTGGATGCCTACCACTAACACCACCCCTACTCAGGGTGGGCTGGATGCCTGTCACTACTACCATCCCCACCCATAGGGGGCTGGATGGCTGTCACTACTACCATCCCCACTCATGGGGGTCTGGATGCCTACCACTACTACCATCCCCACTCATGGGGGCTGGATGCCTACCACTACTACCATCCCCACTAATGGGGGGCTGGATGCCTACCACCACTGCCATCCCCACCCATAGGGGGCTGGATGCCTACCACTAACACCACCCCTACTCAGGGTGGGCTGGATGCCTGTCACTACTGCCATCCCCACCCATAGGGGGCTGGATGGCTGTCACTACTACCATCCCCACTCATGGGGGCTGGATGCCTACCACTACTACCATCCCCACTCATGGGGGGCTGGATGGCTGCCACTACTACCATCCCCACTCATGGGGGGCTGGATGCCTGTCACTACTGCCATCCCCACTCATGGGGGGCTGGATGGCTGCCACTACTACCATCCCCACTCATGGGGGGCTGGATACCTACCACTACTACCATCCCCACTCATGGGGGGCTGGATGCCTGTCACTACAACCACCCCTACTCATAGGACGTATAATGCATGACACAACTAGCATACTCCCACATAAGGACTGTCTGTAAATTACATCCCACCCCCAACACCATGACAAGCGTGTGTGGTCTGTGTCAAATGCATACAACACTGAACATGACATTGAACAAACAATGTGACCCCCTAACACATGTGTCACACATAATTGTGTGTGTGGCCTACACAATGCAAGCAGACCATGACCACTGTGGCAATGTGGCCCAAAGCCCCATCACCACAGTGCCCAAAAGGTAAGTGTGTGCTCCATAGCTGAAGCACATTTTGAACAGAGTGGCAATGGGGCCCAAAGCCCCATCACCACACTGCCCAAAAGGTAAGTGTGTGCTCCATAGCTCAAGCACATTTTGAACAGTGTGGCAATGGGGCCCAAAGCCCCATCACCACAGTGCCCAAAAGGTAAGTGTGTGCTCCATAGCTGAAGCACATTTTGAACAGTGTGGCAATGGGGCCCAAAGCCCCATCACCACAGTGCCCAAAAGGCAAGTGTGTGCTCCATAGCTGAAGCACATATTGAACAGTGTGGCAATGGGGCCCAAAGCCCCATCACCACAGTGCCCAAAAGGTAAGTGTAGTCCTGGTAAAAGCTGCAAAAACAAAACTGCAGGGATTATTCCTGGCCACACAACACCAAACACTACAGTGGCATTGTAGTGCTTGTGTCCCATAGCAACATAGATTTGTGAGGCAAGCAGTGCAGTGCCAATGACACATCGTTCTGGCCATGTGCACACAAACATCAGCCATGGGGGCCCACATTGTCTACATTCACAAATAACACAATGACAGAAGTGAGCATCATAATGCAGACCCACATATCTGCACCAATGGACACACAAATGTAGATATCCTGTGGAGACTGTAGATGTCAGGTGAACAAATACCATACCATGGCAGCAATGGGACATACTAACCATGATCAATGTGCTGACTGATGACCTAGCAGTCCCAGGGCCAGCAGGGGAAAGCCAACAAACAACATACAGCCAATGGCAAACTAAAGATATGCCAATGCAGTGGTGCAAATGCACAAACACAAACAGGCAGACTCACACTGCATATCATACACAACAGGTGAGGGGGTTGTGTGCCAGTGTCCCCAGGCAAACACACAACACATGAGGAGGCCAGATTCACTAATACACAGATGTCAACACAGTCACATACAAAAGTAACTCATGGTTTGGATTCCCCTATGTGGGCAAACAGGCATTGTGAGATGAGAGGGAGCCCAAATTACACATGTCACACAAGCTTGTAGGAACAGCAACAAACACAGCAAGAGACAGAACCACCACAGCACTCCCCCCCCCAGGGACCCCACATTGTGGCGACACTAGCCTGCATGACAATCACACTGTGATGACAAAGGTAGATGTAATCCACACTGTGAACCACAGCCATGTGACCTGAGCAACAAACTACCATCACACCTATACAAGCACAAAGCACTCAGCATGGCCTGCCAGCCAAGGACAATATGGAGGTAGTGCCCCAGCCGTGCAACAACTCACATTTGCACACACTCAACGCCACACACCTTGAACTCCACCAATGTGCAGCAGTGAAGCTCACATGGACTGCTGACATTGCACATGCACCCGTGACAATCCCAGGGGTGGTGGGGGAAATAAGGTGCAGAAACCCATCACACATGGCCAGTCAACAATACTTGTGAATGTCTGACACACTGCACAGTATGCCGAACATGGGCATGACGTGAAATCCACCTCAAACAATGGGATCCTGGCCATAGTCACACACCAAAGAAGAAGCCAAGCTGACCCACAAAGGACACACATAGACAACTTCCAACATTGCAGCTCTGACCCTGAGGAGTGGCAGCAGTCACACACACAATGTGTCACAATCACTGAAAGCATACACAAACAGAAAATCACATTACTCGTGTAACCAACAAGTGCCAAGAGGAATCCTGACTGTGTCCCATCTGCGTTTGCCCACATCCCCAGCCCTGACAACAAAGACAACTAGGGATGACAACCTCATGAACATTAGTTTGCCATGCACCCACATCCCGGAGAAACCAGGTCCAAGATGCTGGATGAACACAGAACAAATCAGCAAGCATTACAAACAGGAACATCCGTAGGGACGCAGCCTGTGTAGGAAAAGGAGAAGGGAACACGCACAGACATGCCTACACAACACACAACACAGGCACAGCCTATATCACGGAATCACGCACTGCCATGAGGGCACTCCACTCCTGTGGAAGGTCAGCTGTGCAAACCTTGTCTGTGCACGACTCAAACATGTCAGCAGAACACTCGGTCAGTGAGTCAACAACTACAACACACTGAAGGCTCTGCTCATATCAGCCTGGGCACGGGAGTGTCACGTCAGTCATCTGCATACACCCAAGACACGTGTCAAGCAACTTGCACTGTGTACACAGATGAGTCCTCCAAGTTTGATGTGCTAAACTGCATGTCCATTGGAGACGGGCACACAGTCAGGGTACTAGGAACATTGGACAGTGGTAAGCCCACCAGATGTGCATCAGTGTAGGACAAAGATGGTAATCTACAAATGCTAAACGTACATCCCTGTGTCAAATGCTGAACATTACACCCTCAGACTGCAGCAAAGGATGCTATAGATCCAGACTAGATTAGGACACATATCCCATGGACCACATGGAGCCCATCACAGCAAAACTTCATTTACCTGATCTGAACACTATTACAACAGCAAATGCATGATTCTACACATCTACATCATGTACCTCCAAAGATTAACCACAAGTAAACAAAAAGAGGCTTTATTCAGCAAGTGTGCAACTCAAATCAAAAGTCCAAAATAAACTAAGGCCAATGGCCAGTCCAAATATACAGTCCCAACAGGGTGATGTGTGACAACTTGTCAACAATTGCTTGCCTGCACAGGTACGGACAGGGGACATCCCCCTTGGAGGGGCATACGAGGGGCAGGCCAGGCACCGCAGGGACAGGATCAGGGGATGCCAGAAGGAGGCAGTGAAGGGGAGGTGGGTGCAGGAGTGTCACCGGCAACTGCAGTGGAGGTGTCTGACTCAGGGGGGCTGGCACCACCGCAGGGCTCAAGTCAGATGGTGTTGGTGCTGCAACCACTGCAGTGGGCTGGTCAGATGGAGTGGACTGGGTCCCCAATGCAGTGCCCGAGTCAGACGGGGTGGTTGTGGACTCCACCGCAGTGCATGACTCCAAGGTAGTGGAAGGGGGGCAGAAGAGCTGGGCAGGACAGAGGGGGGACACGGTCTCCACACCAGTGGCACAAACAGGCAGAGCGTCTGGTTTGGGGGTGGAAGAGCAAGTGGCAGGGGGGGAGGGCCTAAGCAGTTTGGGGATGCGGTATCGGTGTGTGGGGGAACCTGGGGCAGGGTGTGGCAGTGGAACCTGTGGAGTGGTGGCCTGTGGGATGGAGGTGAGAGACTGGGTGATTGACTTGCAGGGCGGTGGCGGGGTCTTGCTCTTCCGGGACCGGGGGGACTTGCAGGTGGGGGCTCACTCTGCCTGTGCCTGGGGGAGGGTGTCCGGGGGCGAGGGGCACTCCCTCTGTGTGGGTGGACTTCCTCTTCCCCCGGTATGCTGGATCAGCGGGATTGGAGGGGAAGAGGCCGAGGTCACAGAGGAAGAGCTGCTTATCAGGTGGGGTTGCAGGTGAGGCAAGGGAAGGGGTCTTGGAGGGAGAGGATCTTGAGGATTGCGGAGTGACTGTAGTTGCCTGTGTGTGTGTCAGTTCCCCATCCCCTGTGTGTGTGGTATCAGTCCCCTGAGGATGCTTGTGTGCACGTCTTGCCTTGGTTTTGGGTGTGTCTGTGCTGCTCGTGTCTGTGTGTCTGGGTGTTTGTGCAGGTGTGCATGTGCTTGGGACAGGTAGGGTGCCAGGAAGTGTGGATGGGGCAGAGGTAGGAGGGGCGAGGGACTGTTGGAGGAGGGACACTGCTGCCATCAGGGAGGACTCCATGGACCTATTGCTCCTCTGTAGGGCAGACATACCCGTCGAGATGCCCTCCATGAACGACACCAGCTGTGTCAACAGAGTGGTGTGTGCATGGAGGACACTCAGCATTGCTGTCTGCCCTACATGGAGCTGCCGAAGGAGGTACACAGACTCCTCACTCAGAGCAGCAGGGGACACAGGGGCAGGGGGTGCGGTGCCTGGCACGAAGGAGACACGCTCCCGAGTACGGGAGCCTCCACGGACCTCAGGAATGGGACCCAATGGGAGGGCGGTGGTGGTGGTGGTGGTGGCGGGCCAGACAGACTAGCTGGCCTTTGGTGGCTGCTGAGTCCCGCCTCCACAAGGGAGTCATCCTCCGAGCTGCTGTGGTCCTCAGCTGAGGTGGATGGTGCTGAGGACTCCTCAGTGTGGCTCCCCTCGCCCTCCGTGCCACTGGGTCCCTCTGACCACTCGTCCGATGCTGACCCAGTTTGGCTCCGCTGCTCCTCCTGGTCCGTGGAGCTGTCCCCTCCTGTGGCCGTGGATGTATCTGCAAACAATTAGGGAAACAGACAAACATCAGTCACCTGCACTGACCGCACACACCACAGTAAGTACAGCACATTACAGAGCAAGCCCTGGCATCCTTAGTTGAACATTGCCTAAAGTCCTCACACAGATTCGGGGAAGCCAATTGTCAGTCTGATGGTCAACCATGGGACTCACACCCCTCCTGCCCTTGCACCCATCTGTCTGGTGCCTGTCTGATGGTAAGACCCCAGTGTGGACACATGCACCACCTACACAGTTGTTGGACATTGCAGGGAACACAGTGAAGTATGTGAACATGCACACATCACATCTCTTGCCACTGAGTCAGTGCAGGTGTCCGGATAAAGGGATGGCCAGAGTCTAAATAGAAATGCATGTGATGCATACCAGCACCAGACACCATGATGCACCCATGTCTGGATAGTCAATGCCACAATGGGGTGCATGTTGCACATGTCACTCCCCTGCAGGATCAGTCTCAGGAAGTTTAATGCCATGACACAGGAATGCGGGCAAAGTCATACATTACTGTCTCAAGTCACATGGCCATGGCAGCCAGCCAACAACAGTCTGCACTGTGTCACAATCCGAGGGCATGGGGAATGCAAGTTATGTGACTGACAAGTGCACATGTCCATCCCCCAAATACCACATCATCTGTACTACTATTTGTCCAGGTCATACCAACTGGACATATGGGGGACATGAAACACAACTCTCTGAACATGATCACCTCACAGTGTGCTGTGAATGAAAATACAGCTGCATAAAAGTCACAGTCACAAACACCTGTGTGCACAGTCAAGTGATCAGACACCTATAAGTCACAGAAGTATCGTCTATCATGGTCACATCTCAGATGGCATGCTGATCCCTAACCGATAAACATACCAGTAGTCCTGACAACGAAGACACAGCACAATGAGACAGAGGCAGACACCTGAGGGTACATTTCACTGATCACAACATGCCAGATGATACACGGGAGTGGGAGTACAGAGTGTATTGTATGCCCTGGAGTAGGCATGACTGTCCAGCTCCACCTGTAAGAGGGATGAGTCCTGGACAGTAGGCAGGTGGCTAAGCATGTGTGACACACTGGATACACAAACTCCTGAGGCCCAAACATTGTTCCCACCAGCAGCATGGGTGTGTGCCAAATTCCCCAGGGACATGTGGTGAGTCAGAGCAGCAAGCGGACCACATATCAAAGTTACACCCAGATTACATGTTAGAACTTAGGCATTCTGTAAGCAATTGACCCACGCATGAATCGCACAACATAGTCACGGGAACAAATGCTGTCCCCCACCTTGAGCAAAGCTAAATGCAATGACACAGTCCCCAAATGACACAATTTCCTGACTATAAGGGCCACACATATGCGTATCAGAGGAGAAGTGGGCATGTCACAAATGAGGGACATGGGTCCTGGACCACATGACTGATGTACTGTGGAAGTTTAAACAGGCCAGAGGAGGGCACATAGCATGGCAGACAAAGTGCACAGTGCAGTCATGGACTCACCCCCTCCTTGCTGCTGTCTGTCCTTCAGCTGCCCATCCAGGTCAGGGAAAACCACTGCCAGGATCCGGAGCATGTGGGGGGTCAGGGTCCGGTGTCCGCCCCTCCTGCGAGGAGGCGACAGCTTCAGCTGGACCCTTGCGATCCTCCGGGTCCAGCCACGAAGGTCCTGCCACCTCTTCTGGCAGTTGCGGATCCTGCGCCTGTAGACCCCCACGCATCTTACTTTCCGGGCGATGGTCAGCCAGATTTCCTGCTTCTGGTGGGCATCAACCTGTGAGGATGACAAAGTGAAAAGGCCATTACTACACATGCAACATATACGTGCATCACACAGTTGGATATACATGTCTCAATCACAGGGGCATATGATGTACACAGGCAGTGCAACAATGGCTATGAACAGTTTGCCAGCAGTCACTACATGGTATCATTGTATGGGAAGTAAACCTAGTTGGAATGCACTGTTACTGCACTGTACCAGTTCAGTGCATGTAACTACACACTTTGGGGTGTGACAACTACTCAGTGGGCATGCTAGCCAGTGGTGTGCACACTGAAAGTCCTGCTAGTCAGACAACATGCACAATTAGTGAGGCAGTGGACAGCACACTCACCTGCTCCCCTGGTGTCCCATACAGCTTGCTGTACTGTGGATGGAGGCTGTTCAGCAGGGCCTGGTTCTCCTCAAGGCTGAAGGCTGGGGCTCTCTCCACAGTACGTGCCATTGCAGGAGCCAGAGGATGCATAAACAGCAGCAGTGTTGGTGGCATATGTCGTCCTGGAGCATGTAGTGCAGGCAAGTGAGCTCTCAGGGGAACAGCCAGCATTATATGTGTGCTGCAGAGGCAGATACTGTCCCATGTGTCCAAAGTGATAGGTCCAAGTCGTTTGCATCTTCTGAATCTGACCAATCCATGGAATAGCAGCACTAATACACGCCCACAGCATCCTTCAATTCTTCAACTTCATGACACCCATGATTTTGCAACATTGTTGTGGCTGGCCAACTGAATTCACTGCATCAGACTCGTTGAAGCTTCGAAAACGCGTCCGTTGCCATGCCAGGCCCCAGCCAATGCGTGCGCACCGATCGGTCCATTGCTGTACAACGCCTACCCGGGATACAATGCGTACCCGCTCACATCCAATGCAATGGGCCGTGCGGGCACACCAATCGGTCCATTGCTGTACAACGCGTACCCGCTCACATCCAATGCAATGGGCCGTGCGGGCACACCGATCGGTCCATTGCTCTACAACGCGTACCCGGGATACAACGCGTACCCGCTCACATCCAATGCAATGGGCCGTGCGGGCACACCGATCGGTCCATTGCTCTACAACGCGTACCCGGGATACAACGCGTACCCGCTCACATCCAATGCAATGGGCCGTGCGGGCACACCGATCGGTCCATTGCTCTACAACGCGTACCCGCTCACATCCAATGCAATGGGCCGTGCGGGCACACCGATCGGTCCATTGCTCTACAACGCGTACTCGGGATACAACGCGTACCCGCTCACATCCAATGCAATGGGCCGTGCGGGCACACCGATCGGTCCATTGCTCTACAACGCGTACCCGCTCACATCCAATGCAATGGGCCGTGCGGGCACACCGATCGGTCCATTGCTGTACAACGCGTACCCGGGATACAACGCGTACCCGCTCACATCCAATGCAATGGGCCGTGCGGGCACACCGATCGGTCCATTGCTCTACAACGCGTCCCTGGACAGGTCACACGCATATGTCACCATGCTGGTCACTGGTGAACCTATGCCAGCCACATATACTTTCCAGGGACTCAGGGGCACACCTACAACACCACACCCAGTCCACACTGTATCTAAGGCATATGTGGCAGCATAACCTTATCTGTGTATGGGGGTGAACATGTGGTTTTGGGGTGGCACTTGGGGGCAGACACACCCAGGCTGTGCACGTGTTCATGGGGACAGGGTCCTTTGTGTGTTGTGCACCTGACCACTGTGGTGTACAGCTTTTCATTTTTGAGCATGTGTCATGGTCACATTTCCAGGTTGTGTATGTGTATGACATGTCACATACCCCCAGGCTCACATGTGGGAAGGCATGTACATCACAGGGTGGCCCATTGCCACAATAGTGATGTCCCTCCGCAGTCTGTGTGCATGTTGTGTTTCACATGTCTCTGACTCCATGTGCACAATGGGAGACAGTCTCCACATCCACGTGGTTTGTGAATGAACTTTGATGTTGTGTGTGTGTGTGTGTGTGTGTCACAGACGTCCATGTCTGTCCTGCAGAGGCTACAGGGGCCACTCACTACCTGTGTGTGTCATGTTTGTTTTTCTGACGTGTACATGATACGCCATGTCATGCCAGTGTCCATGTGGCAAGACAGGGTCCCTGGGAATCTACCTGTCAATGAGCTGTGATGCCTGTGGAGCATCTGTCCAGACATGTCACTGTGGTATGTGTGTGGAACGTGAGAGCAGTAAATGGGTACTGTGACACAGCCTAATGGTTTCCCATAGCACACCCTGGAACCTGTTGTCAACACTTGTTGAACAGAGATGTTAGATGATGTCCATGTAGGTGCCATATATGTCCAAACAGAACGACACACACATCAAGTACTTGTGTTTGTTAATGATGTATCATGTGAAATTGAGTATGGTGAACGGCACATAGGTGGGGTGACTGACAATCTTGCTTTCTTCACCTATGCACTGCAGGGCTCCTGCTGCCCATCGACCATTCCCAGACCTGGCAACGATGGTGGAACGTGACAGCATCCGACGGTACCGCTTCACCAGGCAGCTGATTGAGGATTTGGCAGTGCGGTTGGACCCACATTTGCAGCCTGGCCGGCCGTATCCTACAGCGCTGACCCCCAAGGTGAAGGTGATGGCAGCCCTACACTTCTTTGCCACTGGTACCTTTCAACACACTGTGGCATCTACTGGTGGGATGTCACAGACTATGTTCAGCCGTGTGCTACGCAATGTTTTGGGGGCAATGTTGAGATACCTGAACCAGTACATCTATTTCCCAACACGTCAACGACTCACTAACGTCAAGAGTGACTTCTATGCCCTGGGCAGGATGCCACATGTAATTGGCTCCATTGATGGGACACATGTGGCTTTGATACCACCACAGGCACATGAGCAGGCATACCGGAACCGTAAACATTACCATTCGATCAATGCTCTGGTGGTATGTCTTGCAGATATGACCATCACACATGTGTGTGCCCGTTTCCCCGGTTCGGCACACGATGCCTACGTGATGAGGAGTAGTCGCATCCCGAGGATGATGTCACAGATGCCGAACCAGCGTGCCTGGCTTGTTGGTGTGTACTGACTTTGTACCATTGTGTGTGTTCTGCTATGTTGTTTTCCGCACACATTTTCAAATCGGCTAATGTGCAATTGTCTATCTTTAGGTGACTCGGGATACCCGAACATGCCGTGGTTGCTGACACCCCTCAGGAACCCTGTGACACCAGCCCAGATGCGCTACAATGAGGCACATGATCGGACGAGGAGGGTGATTGAGCGGACCTTTGGTCTCCTGAAGAGCCGCTTCCGCTGCCTGGACAAGACAGGAGGGGCCCTCCCATATGCCCCAGCAAAGGTGTGCAAGATTGTCATCGTCTGCTGCATGCTACACAACCTGGCAGTGCGGAAGGAGTTGCCTCTCATCCTGGATGACGATGACCAACGTCCGCCACCTGTGGAAGATCCTGGCCTGGGTCACGATGCCAGTGAAGATGATGATGATGATGGTGATGTCTGCACACAGCTCATCACCAACTTCTTCAGCTGAATGTGAGTCTCCAGAGGGTTGTAATGTCAATGATTTGAGTTTGCATGATATGTGTGTGTGGTGCTCTGGTGCTGTTTGAGTGTGGCCATGTGCTACTTGACTGGATGCGTGCAGCGATGTGTCCTTGCAGGTGGTCTGTACTGCCCAACAGTGTTGACATGCTAACTTGGTTTTGTGTAGTTATCTCGTGACATGTATTAGACATGAGTATTGCCGTTCTGTGCTGTTCTTCAGTGGTTTTAACTGTGTGTCATGTCTGTCTTTCACAGGGTGCTGCCGGAGTTGTTTGATCAACTTGGATCCCCCGAATCCATGATTCAACTTCCAAGGTGGAAGCAGTCGTTTCCCTACAGGTGATGTGCCACACACCCCTGGACTTTCTATCTTCTGTACTTTTTGACTTTGTGGCCACAGCCAGGTTGGATTAGCTTGCATTTGTAGTGGAAACAACATGTTGCAAATGTGTAATAAACCTGTGCTTCACTTTGGGATGTGCGTTGTCTGTAGTCACACATCTGACTGACATTTGCTTACTGCACCTGTAGTCTAGTTGACACTGACTGTGAATAGGTGGCGTGTCTGTGCATTCCACTGTATTTCGTTGCAACATCAGTATAGGTGATGAGTCTGATGGCCCTGGTGTGTATGTGTTGTGTGGCCCTAGTGGTGTGTCTCCCTCATATGTGTCACGTCGCCATGACTGACATGACGGTGTTGGACTTGCTGTAGCAGTTAGCATGCACAGTGTCATTTTTCTGATCACCATCTCCATGACAGAGAGCACGTTGGAATCACAACAGAGGCAGATATGGTGTATTGGTGAGTTTATTTACATACAGGTGTGAGGCTGGTGCACAGGATGTTGGGTGCTGTACATAGAAATTGGAATCCAAAGTTCCCATGTGATTCGGAAGTCTTGGTAGCTGAAATGTCCAGAGTA
The DNA here is from genome assembly GCA_963921515.1 of Calotriton arnoldi. NCBI lineage: Eukaryota > Metazoa > Chordata > Amphibia > Caudata > Salamandridae > Calotriton > Calotriton arnoldi. The sequence continues at coordinate 158,704 of CAWUFW010014745.1, forward strand.
AAGTCCACAGTCATCTGATAAATTTGGCCAACTAGAGCTCCCCATGTCATGTGAGAGAGGTGGGTTGGCTTCGACAGGGCGTGCAGTTTGCACACAGAGGAAAAGTTCCAGAACAGGTGTTGGCTTCCTGGGGGATGTAGATGGCCATCAGCCTCTCAGTTTGGCCTCCTCGGACGGCCCCTCTTCTTGGGGGGGGGGACCCTCAGGTGCAGGCTGCGGCGGTGCAGGGGACTCTCTGCCAGAGTCCTCCTCCCTCCCTGTGGCATTTGCAGTTGTTTCAGCAGCAGATGTTGTGGGCACACAGGGAGGTGAGGCCATGTTGGTGCTGATCTGGCGGAGGCATGTCAGTATGTCCCTATGCACCGCTGTCAGTTGTTCCAATGTGTCCCACTTGGACTCCATGCCAGACATGTGTGTCTCGACACGTGACATGTGTGTCTCGACACGGGACATGTGGTAGTCCAAGCGGGCATGATGGGCAGCCTGCTGCTGTTGTATGTCCTTGAGGATCCCCACTACCTGGCTGACCTCTCCGGTGCTAGTCTGGTACGCATCCGCAATGCGTGCCAGTTGTGGGTCATCATGCAGTCCAGACCCCTCTGCAAAGAGCGACCTATGTCTACCACCCCTCCCACCACCCCTGGCGACACGTGCAGGACCTGCGGTGGCACGCACAGGTGACCGTGGGCCCACTTGGGTGTTGTTCCTGGGCTCGTTGTCACCAGCTCCAGTTTGGGCCTGGGTCCCTGCGCTGTTGTCATCTGTGGTCATTGGTCTGTCCGTGTTGGCAGGGGTGGCCTGTGTGTTGGCAGTTGTTGGAGGGGTGGGTGCAGGGGGTGCAGATGTTGGTCCTGCTGGTGCTGCATGATGACTCACACCGGAGGGTCCAGCTTGTTCTTCGCCATCCGAGGAGTGCAGAGGCTGATCCACACCAGTGAGCTCAGTGTTCCCCGGAGCCTGGGACAGGGACTCCTCCTCGTCTGCTGCTGTGTCCCCATCTTCACCTGTTTTGGGGAGAGACACAGATTGTATGTTATGTTTCTACTGGCATTAATTGTTCAAACACCTGACAGTTGTGACTGTACCTCTGGATGTGGGCCAGGACATTGCATTCTCCTAAATTGTGACAGTCAGAGAGTGATATTGGTGTAGCACATTGTCCTGCCAACCTGTGGCATGTCAATGTGAATGTTGAGGTGTGTGCATGACCAGCATTGGTGGTATTTGGTTGCCATCCGGGCCTCCTTCTCCCCCCAGCCCAGTTATCCCACCATGGACGTGCTTCCATTGCAGGGAGTGCAAGTTGTCTTTCAGGATGTCAGTCAGTGGTGTCCTGCTGTTGGTTGTTGCACAGTTCCCAGCAGGGCCTTGTGCTCCCCCCAGCAGTACCCAGTGTCAGCCATCTTGTCAGTTGTTTTCCACTCCCTGTGATGTGAGCATGGTTCAGGGTGGTGTTGATGGGCCAATTGTGAGGCTGACCAACATTTGTGACTACCACTCCCATAATGCTGTTGCCTCCACCCCCTTCCCAGCATGCCCATCCTTCCTTCCTTTTGACTCTGCTTCCCTGTGGGGTGGGGTGCCTGTGCTGACAGGATGGCTGGGAGTGTTGTCCTGGCAGTTGTTTGGCTACAAGTCCCAAGAGTGTCCCTGTGCTTCACACAGCATAACCCAGGGTGGTGGTTCTTTGTGGGATCTTCAGTTAGGATGTGAGGCATTGCATTCTCCCAGGTGGGTTATGTGGAGTTAGTGTTGAGGGGGTGTGTGATGGGAGGTGCTTGTAACTATGGTCAGTGCTGTGAGTCCTCCTTCCCACCCAGCCAGATATCCCACCATGGAACGTGCTTCCATTGCAGGCAGTGCAAGTTGTCTTTCAGGATGTCAGTCAGTGGTGTCCTGCTGTTGGTTGTTGCACAGTTCCCAGCAGGGCCTTGTGCTCCCCCAGCAGTACCCAGTGTGAGCCATCTTGTGAGTCCTTTTCCACTCCCTGTGATGTGAGCATGGTTCAGAGTGGTGTTGATGGGCCAATTGTGAGGGTGACCAATATCTGTGCCTACAACTCCCATCCTGCTATTGCCTACACCCCCTTCCCAGCATGCCCATACTTCCTTCCTTTTGAGTGGACTTCACTGTGTGTGAGTGTGACAGCAATGGCAAGATGGCTGACAGTGTGGTCCTGTTGTTTGTTGGTGCCCAGTTCCCAGCAGGGCCTTGTGCTCCCCACAGCTGTGGCCAGTGTCAGACATCTTTGAAGTGGCTTTTGACTCCCTGTGAGGTGTGCATGCTTCAGTGCTAACTTGCTGGGCCATGTGGGTGTGAGATGTTGATCTGTGACTACCACTCCCATCATGCTATTGCCTACACCCCCTTCCCAGCATGCCCATCCTTCCTTCCTTTTGAGTGGACTTCAGTGTGTGTGAGTGTGACAGCAATGGCAAGATGGCTGACAGTGTGGTCCTGTTGTTTGTTGGTGCCCAGTTCCCAGCAGGGCCTTGTGCTCCCCCCAGCAGTACCCAGTGTGAGCCATCTTGTGAGTCCTTTTCCACTCCCTGTGATGTGAGCATGGTTCAGGGTGGTGTTGATGGGCCAATTGTGAGGCTGACCAATATCTGTGACTACCACTCCCATCATGCTATTGCCTACACCCCCCTTCCCAGCATGCCCATACTTCCTTCCTTTTGAGTGGACTTCACTGTGTGTGAGTGTGACAGCAATGGCAAGATGGCTGGCAGTGTGGTCCTGTTGTTTGTTGGTGCCAGTTCCCAGCTGGGCATTGTGCTCCCCACAGCTGTGGCCAGTGTCAGACATCTTTGAAGTGGCTTTTGACTCCCTGTGAGGTGTGCATGCTTCAGTGCTAACTTGCTGGGCCATGTGGGTGTGAGATGTTGATCTGTGACTATAACTCCCATCATGCTATTGCCTCCACCCCCCTTCCCAGCATGCCCATCCTTCCTTCCTTTTGACTCTGCTTCCCTGTGGGGTGGGGTGCCTGTGCTGACAGGATGGCTGGGAGTGTTGTCCTGGCAGTTGTTTGGCTACAAGTCCCAAGAGTGTCCCTGTGCTTCACACAGCATAACCCAGGGTGGTGGTTCTTTGTGGGATCTTCAGTTAGGATGTGAGGCATTGCATTCTCCCAGGTGGGTTATGTGGAGTTAGTGTTGAGGGGGTGTGTGAGGGGAGGTGCTTGTAACTATGGTCAGTGCTGTGAGTCCTCCTTCCCACCCAGCCAGATATCCCACCATGGAACGTGCTTCCATTGCAGGGAGTGCAAGTTGTCTTTCAGGATGTCAGTCAGTGGTGTCCTGCTGTTGGTTGTTGCACAGTTCCCAGCAGGGCCTTGTGCTCCCCCCAGCAGTACCCAGTGTCAGCCATCTTGTCAGTTGTTTTCCACTCCCTGTGATGTGAGCATGGTTCAGAGTGGTGTTGATGGGCCATTTGTGAGGGTGAGCAATATCTGTGCCTTCAACTCCCATCATGCTATTGCCTACACCCCCCTTCCCAGCATGCCCATACTTCCTTCCTTTTGAGTGGACTTCACTGTGTGTGAGTGTGACAGCAATGGCAAGATGGCTGACAGTGTGGTCCTGTTGTTTGTTGGTGCCCAGTTCCCATCAGGGCCTTGTGCTCCCCACAGCAGTACCCAGTGTCAGCCATCTTGTCAGTTGTTTTCCACTCCCTGTGATGTGAGCATGGTTCAGAGTGGTGTTGATGGGCCAATTGTGGGTGTGACCAATATCTGTGACTACCACTCCCATCATGCTTTTGGCTACACTGACTTCACCAGCATACACAGAATTCCTTCCTTTCAGTGAGCTTCCCTGTGAGGTGGTGTTCTAGTGGTGGGTAAATAGCTGGGAGTGTTTGTTGGTTCTATTTGTGCCACTGCCTTGCTGTATTTGTTGTTAGGTTTGTACATGTCATGACACAGTTACATATCACTATGAGATGGCAGGTATTGTGTTTGTCTGACTAGCATTCACATCTTGGGATGAATATCTTTCGGTTGCTGTGTATTTGCTAAGGGTGCATGGTTTGCCTATCCCCTTGACTGTGATGTGTGTATGTTGTCACACCATATTGTGTATATTAGTTGTGTACTCACCAGGCTCTGGGATGTCTGTTAGTCCGTATACGCTCACTGGTGGTAGGATGGCCCGCACCTTCTCCTCCCAGGGCCTGAGGTATACTGGTTTTGCAGGAGGGCCACTGCCGGTGTGCTGGCTGAGGAGGTAGTCCTTTTTGAGTAGGTCCCGGACCCTCCTGCACACATCATACCACCTGTTCTGGATGTCTTCCTTTGTGCGCAAACATGGTAATTGTGCGTTCACCCTGTCGACAATCCTCGCCCACATCTTGGTTTTCTGCGACATGGGGGTCTGTTGTACCAATGTACCAAACAACTGTGGCTCTACCCTCAGGATCTCGTCTACCAGGACTTCCAATTCACTATCTAGGAACTTATGGTTCTTCTTTGGGGGCATGGTGATGGGTGGTGGTGGTGATTGATGTGTGTGTGTGTGCAAGTGGGGGGTGTGAGTGTAGGTTTAGCTGGGTGTGTGTGAGGGTGCTATTTGTAGGTGTGGTAATGGTGTGTGGCTTGTGTGATGTATGAGCTGTGAGTGTGTCTGTGGTTGCTGTGTGATGGTGTTCTGTGCTGGCAGGTCAGTGGAATTTGCAAAGGATCATGGTAGGGATTTGTGGCATTTATGTAGGTGGAGTTGGAGGTGTGTCCTTGTTCCATTTTCTTTTTTCCTCCCTGTATTTATTGGCTTTGTGGTTGCTTGTTTGGCCCTTTTTAAAAAAATTGTTTCCTTGGTGTTTTTGGTGCATGTAGGAGTCGTTCTTGTGTCTGAGTAGGACGCTGCAGTTGTCTGGTGCGATCTTGTCCGACTCGTTCCCGCTGTGTGTCAGCTAGGTTTCATATGCTGTGTACGAGTCGGTCGCGGAGTATTGGGTTGCTTCGGCTGGGTTTTGTATGCGTGTCGGTCGTACGGCTTGTGCTCCGGGCGAGTCGGTCGTGTTTTGCACGCACAGCATCGTACTACGCGGGTCGGAGTTCGCGGGTACGTTTCGTTCGGGCTCAAGCCGGGTGCATGTCGGTCGGTTCGTTTCGCGTGATTTCCCGGCCGGATGGCTTGTTTCCGTCCGGCTCGGTCGGTCGTTTTGTATTCCGTCCGAGTCGGTCGGATTTCAGATGCATTTCATTGTACTACCCGGGTCGTACGGCACCGGTCCGAGTCGGTCGGACTAAATTCCCGTACCGAGTCAGTCGGTATTTTTTCCGGCCCGAATCGGATTCGGCCCCTAAGTGTTTTATCCCAGGAAAGGGGTGAGAAATTTTCAAATCTGGGTGCGATCAGTGGCCCACGGGCTGGTTCGCAGTTCACAAACTCGACCTGATCTGGAGCTGCCACTGCGTTTGACATTTTCGAGACAGCGGAAAAGGCCTGAAATATAGAATTGACTTTAAGCTGAAAGAAATCTGCCAGCTGATTACAGAAGGAAACGTCCAGGAGAAAGCTGTTACTATTATTCCATTTGCAGAGGAATTTGACTGTTTTAAAAAGTTCCCTGGTAGAGTTTGTCGCTAAACTAATTTTACAAAAAAAAATATTTCGGCTTTTTGGCGCCTCTGCGGGGTAGATGGGGGTAATTAATCACTAGACATCAAGGAATTTTTAAAAATATGTAGTGGGGGCTGCCCAGCATGGACATAGCCATGACCCCCTCAAATAAACGGGCTAAAGTTTTTCTTCACCCCTAGAGGGCAGATGGAGATAGAAAGCCCACTGTACAGCATTATTAAAATAATGGGGGGTCTTGCATCATGTTCCACCCTCACCCCTAAACCTCAACAGTTTTTTTGCTCCCCTGCGGACTAAAGCATTCCATTTCATTGGCAAACTAGAGGACATTTGACTCTTTTTTAAATTAATTTTTTTGCATATGGACCAGGAGAGTGTGGCCCAATTTTGTCCCACTTGCAATGGTAAAAGATACACTTTTTGGGCTTGGGGAGGCTGCCATCTGGGAAAACACACCAGACCCAGATAGTTTTGAAAGCTAGACATCTTTGGGAGTCCAGGGTGGTGTGCTTTGCATGCATACCACACCATCTTCTTGCCCATAATGCCCTGCAAACCTCAAACTTTGACTAAAAACAAATATTTTTCTCACATTTCTGTGACGAAAACTTCTGGAATCTGCAGGGAGCCATATATTTCCTACCAAACAGCATTCCCCCAATTCTCCCGATAAAATGGTACATCACTTGTGTGGGTGGGCCAAGAGACCTTGACACAAAAGGCTCTAAAGTGCTGCATGGAGAGATCAGCTATAGTGGTAGCTGCGGGATTTGGGGCCATGCTTGACCACCACCCATGGAAACCTACCAAACACAGACATTTTTGAAAAGTATACAAACCAGGGGATTCCAGGATGGAGTGTTTTGCATGCATCTCACAAGATTTTCTTACCCACAATGCCCTGCAAACCTCAAACTTTGCCTGAAATCATGCATTTTCCTTACATTTCTGAGATGGATACTTCTGGAATCCGTAGGAATCCACAAAATTCCTATCACCCAGCATTACCCCACTTGTGCTGATAAAAACTCTGTGCCACTTGTGTGGTTGGGCCTAGTGACCGAGACAGGCATGGATCAAACCGAGATCAATCAATAAGAGTTCCATTGCGTGGGCAAAGGCTCCCATTGACCTTGGCTTGATCCGTTCAAAATCAAATTCCCAGGTGAAGTTAGAATTTTAGGAAATATTAAGAATAAGTAGGTAGTGGGTAGGATGGCTTGTGCATTTTCCTTCTTCCACAGATATGAATGGTCTTTGGGGACTATGGCAATGTACTGGGTGTGAACCCCAAAAAGGTAGGGGTTTTACTACTGCTGTGATTTCATTTTGTCTTTCCAGCTTTATGCATACTCTTTCCATTTTACCCAGATAGGATAGCTGGCATGTCAGTCAAAATATGTTTCTCATTTCTTCTGCATTTTTGTTTTCATCTTTGTTTCTGATTCCGGTTTTGGTATATTTAAATATGAGCTTGGGTGGCAGTTCCACAGGGGAGTGGTGATGAGTTGACAGGATAGGCCAGTAGCAAATCAGACACTGGGCCAATGGAATGGTGCCTTCAATCCCAAGAAAAGGCACATTTTAGTAGAAGACAATAGCCCTGGTGTCTAGTAAATGAGTTAGGGTCCTTGTGGGGCATTATTGCAAGGTACTCTATAACTTTCTAAGAGGATGGAACTTGTAGGCAAACAGAAGAAGCAGAGTTGGGATACATAATAAACACCACCTCTCTACACCTTTTATGGAGCAATAATAATTAAGGCCAACAGTTTTAGGGTATCGAATCAACTATCCAGCGGAGCATGATAAGAGTTTGCAATATAATCTTACTACTTAAGGTAGATGGCAAGTAGGTATGTTGCACAGCAGGCAAAATAGACTGATAGGCTTGCCAACGACATACTAAATTCCCTTCATATGGATATGTTAGAAGTGCGCCCTTCCCATCTGACGGCCCTGTACATTGAAATCATGTTGCTCCCATGCCCTGTGCATTGCTGCTCCTGCAATGTGTACTCACAGGGCTGCTGAAGACTGTAAACCAGGCATTCCAACACCTAAAGCTCCTACACCCTGTGTCCCAATGGCTTATGTGTTTTGGCATTTACAAACTCATTTTATCCTGTTCTCAGATGTAGGATGGTTCAAAATGTCTTTCTCCTATGAAAATCTTCTGCTGAAAGGTTCTCGCTGCAAGGATGGTGGCTTACATTTCTACTTTCTGTCAGTGCCATACACTGTCTAGGTGCCTACTTTCAGAGGAATGCAGGCCACTGCAAGTCTTCATAAATGTTGTAAAAAAAATGAAATACATCAAATGGAATCTAATGAAAACCTTGTCCCCATCTGAAATAAAAGAGAAATTCTCTGCTGGTTCTCGTCTCTTCAGTTCTTGACAGGGAGAGTTTGAGGGTATACATTGGATCTGATTCACAAACGAAAGTCTTTGCATGGAGTTCTCCGCACACTTCGATTTCTGCCTGTACCTAGGGAGAGATCTCCGCCCGGGTGGTATTCACCAATTCCATGTAGAAATCTTTGCCTTGTTGTAGGATGTATGAATGTCCACCCCCTTACAAGAGGGTGGTGCCTCCTATGGCATAAATTATATCTGTAAAATTACAACTAGTAAGTTTCTACCACACATTAGAATACAGGCTTCATAGTTCTTCAGCCCAGGCAGTGATCTCTGCTCCGGGGCAAAGAACTCCAAATGTGAATTCCAGTATGTTCAACACATGTTTTTTGGTTCTGTAGAAAAAGTTTCCAACAGGGAAAATATTCCACACAGTAGATACTAAGTATTGTAAGCTGCATTATGTACTTTGACAGAATGATCTCAGCCAGACAATTTCTACATAAGATAAAAGACTGTGCGCACCAGGTACTAACCTGTGTACATGTGCTTGATTAGCTTCAGAAGATGGGCTATCGGTAAAGCTTTCACCACAGTATGAAGGCTGCAGATGGTATGACCTTGAGCACCATCAGACCTAGGGTATTTTAAGTGAATAATCTCTCTTTGGACACATTTTGCAAAGAGTGAATTTTGTTCTTAGTATGCACTTTTTAATAGTCAGTGGTGTATTACTCATGAGAGTTCAATGTCTGCAAACTATGGGGTACAGAGTAAACTATCTCCTTAGAGTAAAGACTGTTTACAGTACCCACTTTTCTACTCATATCCACTTCATTTCTCACTGTAGGTTCGATGATTGTGGAGGGTTTGATACAGGTAAAGGCTGTCTGTAGTAGGGCGTTAGTTATGTAAAAGAAGTTTAGTATCTGGCGTAACTTGGTTTTCTCTGAACATTTGTATACATATTAAAAATGGTGTGCAGTAGGGGTTACCCATCTTTTTTTGCAATTTTTATTTGAGTAGAAATTACAAATTCATATAATTAAGAAGCAGTAACAATCAACATTTCTTCAATCAGAAGCCTCCACAATAACAGTCAAAATATCTTTTGTGCAAACATTGCAGTGCTAATATTCCAACACAAGTAGGAAACTATTACTAGCTTACAGGAAAAAATGCTAAAAAGCTAAAAATTCATAGATAGCAGCTTTGTAAATCATAATCACTCCCTAAAATAGCAATTCTAATAACACCGCAAAAACTATAATCGTACAGTTTTTCATCGAAAGTGCATTGTGCAGAAAAAATAAATAAATAGGTGAGTTTTCTCTTAAAGTGCATCGTGCCAAATAGGGAAGAACAACGCGTTATATTAGCCATCTTCTATATGTGACTTTCCATCCCATCTATCTTTTTAACACTTCTAAGAGACAGGAAGATTGGAATAGAACATTTATCAACCATTTGCTGCCAGAATTTAAAAAAACCCTGACCATATCGCTTTAAATCTGTGGACAGCCCCTATCCATTTAGCATATGCCGCTTCCCATGTATAAGTCCTGGCCTTCTTCCCATACCAATGTTGTATTAATGGTATCTTATCTGATTTTCAGTTCTGGAGTATCAGAGATCTGGCTACAGCTATGGCAATAGAGACAAAATATTGCTGATATTATTTCAGATGGTAAACCTCGTATGAGGACCCGAATAGGAACAATCTTAAAGAAGGCATAATTTGTACTGATAGTGATAGATTAATAGCTTCAGACACTTTTGCCCAAAATCGTTGTAGGTGGCAACAATGAAAGAAAACATGATTCCAAGTCCCTATCTCTTGAGCTTGGCATCTAAAACATTGCGTTGAAAGGAGTGGAAGCATTTTATATAACCTTTGCGGTGTATAATCAGTCAACCATCTGGTGAGAAAAGCTATCCTTTTATAATTGGCAGCTCTTAATGCTCTACCCCCACTTCACTTATTATCTGCCATTCTTTAATATTAAGCGATACCAAAGGGGATGATGGACGGAGCGCTAGAGCAAATCAAACACTCACCCCCAGTCAACTGATCTGGGTTTAATCCATCATCATTCTTTAGCTCACTCCACCACCCCAGTTCAGACATGGCCATATGCAAATCAGTCTGACCCTGTGCCTCATGGGAACAGTCCAGCCCGAACTGCCAAGCCATGTCTTCCCTGGACCGGAAACAAGCATCCTGGGACCGGTTTCGGGTTCATAACCCTCACCAGCCAGGCTATCTTGAATCCAGTGGCAAAGTGAGCAAGGGACCCACGTCTGGGCATACCCTGCCAACTTAGGGCGAACAAAGCGATACCAAAGGGGATGATGGATGGAGCGCTAGAGCAAATCAAACACTCACCCCCAGTCAACTGATCTGGGTTTAATCCATCATCATTCTTTAGCTCACTCCACCACCCCAGTTCAGACATGGCCATATGCAAATCAGTCTGACCCTGTGCCTCATGGGAACAGTCCAGCCCGAACTGCCAGCCATGTCTTCCCTGGACCGGAAACAAGCATCCTGGGACCGGTTTCAGGTTCATAACCCTCATCAGCCAGGCTATCTTGAATCCAGTGGCAAAGTGAGCAAGGGACCCACGTCTGGGCATACCCTGCCAACTTAGGGCGAACAAAGCGATACCAAAGGGGATGATGGACGGAGCGCTAGAGCAAATCAAACACTCACCCCCAGTCAACTGATCTGGGTTTAATCCATCATCATTCTTTAGCTCACTCCACCACCCCAGTTCAGACATGGCCATATGCAAATCAGTCTGACCCTGTGCCTCATGGGAACAGTCCAGCCCGAACTGCCAAGCCATGTCTTCCCTGGACCGGAAACAAGCATCCTGGGACCGGTTTCGGGTTCATAACCCTCATCAGCCAGGCTATCTTGAATCCAGTGGCAAAGTGAGCAAGGGACCCACATCTGGGCATACCCTGCCAACTTAGGGCGAACAAAGCGATACCAAAGGGGATGATGGACGGAGCGCTAGAGCAAATCAAACACTCACCCCCAGTCAACTGATCTGGGTTTAATCCATCATCATTCTTTAGCTCACTCCACCACCCCAGTTCAGACATGGCCATATGCAAATCAGTCTGACCCTGTGCCTCATGGGAACAGTCCAGCCCGAACTGCCAAGCCATGTCTTCCCTGGACCGGAAACAAGCATCCTGGGACCGGTTTCGGGTTCATAACCCTCATCAGCCAGGCTATCTTGAATCCAGTGGCAAAGTGAGCAAGGGACCCACGTCTGGGTATACCCTGCCAACTTAGGGCGAACAAAGCGATACCAAAGGGGATGATGGACGGAGCGCTAGAGCAAATCAAACACTCACCCCCAGTCAACTGATCTGGGTTTAATCCATCATCATTCTTTAGCTCACTCCACCACCCCAGTTCAGACATGGCCATATGCAAATCAGTCTGACCCTGTGCCTCATGGGAACAGTCCAGCCCGAACTGCCAAGCCATGTCTTCCCTGGACCGGAAACAAGCATCCTGGGACCGGTTTCGGGTTCATAACCCTCATCAGCCAGGCTATCTTGAATCCAGTGGCAAAGTGAGCAAGGGACCCACGTCTGGGCATACCCTGCCAACTTAGGGCGAACAAAGCGATACCAAAGGGGATGATGGACGGAGCGCTAGAGCAAATCAAACACTCACCCCCAGTCAACTGATCTGAGTTTAATCCATCATCATTTTTTAGCTCACTCCACCACCCCAGTTCAGACATGGCCATATGCAAATCAGTCTGACCATGTGCCTCATGGGAACAGTCCAGCCCGAACTGCCAAGCCATGTCTTCCCTGGACCGGAAACAAGCATCCTGGGACCGGTTTCGGGTTCATGACCCTCATCAGCCAGGCTATCTTGAATCCAGTGGCAAAGTGAGCAAGGGACCCACATCTGGGCATACCCTGCCAACTTAGGGCGAACAAAGCGATACCAAAGGGGATGATGGACGGAGCGCTAGAGCAAATCAAACACTCACCCCCAGTCAACTGATCTGGGTTTAATCCATCATCATTCTTTAGCTCACTCCACCACCCCAGTTCAGACATGGCCATATGCAAATCAGTCTGACCCTGTGCCTCATGGGAACAGTCCAGCCCGAACTGCCAAGCCATGTCTTCCCTGGACCGGAAACAAGCATCCTGGGACCGGTTTCGGGTTCATAACCCTCATCAGCCAGGCTATCTTGAATCCAGTGCATCGTGCCAAATGGGGAAGAACAACGCGTTATATTAGCCATCTTCTATATGTGACTTTCCATCCCATCTATCTTTTTAACACTTCTAAGAGACAGGAAGATTGGAATAGAACATTTATCAACCATTTGCTGCCAGAATTAAAAAAAAACCCTGACCATATCGCTTTAAATCTGTGGACAGCCCCTATCCATTTAGCATATGCCGCTTCCCATGTATAAGTCCTGGCCTTCTTCCCATACCAATGTTGTATTAATGGTATCTTATCTGATTTTCAGTTCTGGAGTATCAGAGATCTGGCTACAGCTATGGCAATAGAGACAAAATATTGCTGATATTATTTCAGATGGTAAACCTCGTATGAGGACCCGAATAGGAACAATCTTAAAGAAGGCATAATTTGTACTGATAGTGATAGATTAATAGCTTCAGACACTTTTGCCCAAAATCGTTGTAGGTGGCAACAATGAAAGAAAACATGATTCCAAGTCCCTATCTCTTGAGCTTGGCATCTAAAACATTGCGCTGAAAGGAGTGGAAGCATTTTATGTAACCTTTGCGGTGTATAATCAGTCAACCATCTGGTGAGAAAAGCTATCCTTTTATAATTGGCAGCTCTTAATGCTCTACCCCCACTTCACTTATTATCTGCCATTCTTTAATATTAAGCCTACATCCTGCTTCTTTTTCCAATTTTAACAAGAATCGATCAACCTCTTTCTGCTCCCCATCTAATGTAGCACAGAGTACCAATTATCTACTCCAAGTAATTTGTTCTCATAAATTTGCCACAGTACCATTAGTGCTGGAGTATTTACCATCACATCATTTTCTCCTAGGAAACTGGCTATTTGATTAAAGCTAAAACCAAGGGCTTTATTCTGGCGGCCCAGCATATAATCAGATTTGATAGATTATAAAAATCGCCCAATCGTGTGAACCCTGCCTCCTTCCATAAACCTAAGATCCCTTGCAAAAACTGTAACCCCCAGCATTCACAATCGGATATTTCAGTGAATGCATGACATGCTGGAATTTCGCATAGTTTAAAAGAAGATTGAATACGATAGAGTAAATCCATTATTGTCTTATACCTTGTTTTTTTGGCAATTTAGGAGAGCGGAGAAAGACAAGTAATTTTATTGCACTTTCAGAAAGCATTATATTAAAAATAAAAATTTAAAATTTATAGGGTGACATTGGAACCTGGACTACTACAATACTGCCTGATAGTATAGTACGAAATTCGGGAGGGCTAAATTACCCTGAGATATTTATAATTGTATAATTGAAAGTTTCATTCTTGGCTGTTTATTCGCCCAGATAAATTTTCGGATCATTGCATCTAGTTCCTTAAAATAATATTTGGGTATTTTGAGAGGGAGCTTAATAAACAAAAATAGAAATAATGGTAGAATGGACATTTTAATCATTGAAATTCAACCATTAGTGACAGAGGAAGCAAAGACCAGTTGTCCAAAAGCCTTTTTACTTTTTTGAGTGTATTACCATTAATAAGTGCAAACAATTGATCATAATTATTCGTTACGAATATTCCCAAATATCTAATGGGTTTGTGTGATATCCATTGCAGGGATAATGGGAGACACTCTACATTTGCATTAAACATGAGAATCTCAGTCTTGGCTTGATTTAATCTATAGCCCCCTATCCATGTACAAGCTTGTATTTCGTCAAATGCATTTTGGATGTTTATCGAATCTGCTTGTAAATATAGGATAATATCATCTGCAAACAATTTGATCTTGGGCATCCCATTTAAGGGAGATATAACCTCCAAATTGTTGTGAATTTTAATTACCAGGGGTTCTATAAATAAGGAGAACAGGAGAGGGGACAACAGGCATCCCTGCCTGGTCCCACGTCTGATCCTTACTACTCCTGCCTCTTCTTTATTTATCACAATTTTAACCTCTGATCTTGCGTAGAGCTCTCATAGCATTTTGACTAACTGCAAGAGAAATCCACATTTTTGTAATATAAAAAACAAAGCCTGCCAGTCAACAAGGTCAAACGCCTTTTCCGCATCAAGCATTAAAATAGCCGCCTTGACCTTGCTGACCAACAGGTAATCTATTGGCTGTGTTAAAAAATAGGTATTCGAGGCCATTAATCTATGAGGTAGAAAATCTGTTTGATCTAAATGGACTGCCTGTTGTGCACACAGAGCCAGTCTTGTTGCCCAAATTTTCTGAAATATTTTATAATCTACATTTAGTAGACTGAAGGAACGATATGCATTAGGGTCCCTTGGATCCTTATCTTTCTTTAAAAAACATACCACAATGGCTACCTTGAGGTTTTTAGATATACCCCCATCTTTTATTTGATTGAAATTTTTTGTCAAAAAAGGTAAAAGCACTGACTGAAAGGTCTTATAAACTTCCACAAGTAATCCATTGTTTCCTGCAGCTTTTGCATTGACCATACTTTTCAATGTATTGCTAACTTCTGTCGTGTAGTTCCTATAGTACCCCTGCAGGACCTGCACGTTTGGATAACATAAACTGTAGGCTTGGTGGCAGACTGGCTCTGTGCACCCCCACTGCGTATGTTAGCCTGATTTGCATTAGCTAGCTCACAGTGCCACTAGAATCTCCTCTTATCGGGGAGAGATTAGTTCCTGGCAACCTTAGATCATGACAACCCTGATCCCTCAGAATCGTGGAAACAATGTACTACTTTTCGCTCAGTCACTCGTGCTTACTTATTCGGTTTGTCTCAGAGAGTTACACAGAATAAACAGTCTGGGTGTTTCAATAAGTATTTATTGAACAGTTGTTATTCTAGTGTAGAATATATGTGCTGCAGCAACCAGCAGACAATAGCAGAGATATATTATCAGCAGTACGATAAAAGTGAAAGGATAGTACAGTTCTACCATATTGCAATAATGATGGTTACATACATGAATATATGAAATGCATTATAAAAATGCGCGTACTCCTACGATGCCTAACTAGATGTACCTAAGTGTACCTAGCATGTGTGTAGGTCTAAAAGCCTAAGAGCCAAGAATCCCTCTAGGATTTTAGTTGAACCCCATTACCTGAATAGAGAGAGTGTGGGACCCCGTCCTGGTCTCGAGTTGGACACCCCGCAAGGGCTGTGTTTGACCGCTGTCGTCAGGAACTATATATATAGTTATATGAAACTTTCCAGACGTATAGCTTTTTCTACATTGGCGGAGGATATCATTCATGGTGAACGATTAAGGCGGTGCAAAGAAAAAAGGGGGTCCCAAACGTGTTTTTCTGCCAGTTCATTTTCCATAGACTTTTTTTATTGGATGTAGCACGAAAATAGCTGAACGGATTTCCATGGAATTTGGCAGGATTATAGGCTATGGTGTGGAGATGATCCTTTTTGCTACTACAGATAGGAAGAGTAAGAACTTTTCAAGTTATAATGCTTTGCAACTTAGTGATATGTATGACAGCAGTAGTTTGCAAAATTTCGAAAAAGTACAGTGGTAGTTAGCACTGACAAGGCATTATTTGATTAGCTCATGACTGCCTTTACTAAAGTTAAAGACAGCAATGTTAATTTAAGTACACTTTAGCTGTTTTATGGGTTAGGGCGTTAGATATAGGTAAGTATTAGATTTTATATTTTTCCGAACTATTATCACTTTATTAAAGTGGTAATAGGTAGGGAAAATTATTCATAAGTTTCTATATTTCTTTTTTTAAAGTGTACGGAGTACTGCAATTCTTCCTAGGAAGTAAAGGTACTTAATCTAAAAAACTAAATAAATAAACATGAAAAAAATGAAAAACACTCTGCACTACACTATATTTCACAAATATAGGGTACCATAGTGCATTTAGATTATTTTACATATTTAATTCTTTAAAACAAAAGTCTACAGAGTACTGCTGTAATATCTAATAATTACTGTGCTACTTAAAAAAATTAAAAAAATGTTTAAAAATGATAAATACACTGTACTACACCATATTTCACCAATATAATGCAGTACATTGTATTTTTTTTTTTTTATATATATTTCTTTCTTTTCCTGTAAGTACCGCTATACTTTGCAGGTAGTAGCGCAGTTCTCTGTAACCATACATTTCGCTACATGCTACCACTTTAATAAAGTGGCAATAGGTAGGAAACAACAATAAAACCTACTACTTGCCTATATCTAAGGCCCTAAACCAAAACGCAGTGAAAGTGTCCTTCAAACTACATGACTGCCTTTTATGTTTTTTAAAAACAGCCATTAGCCAATGATATACTGCCTTGTAACTGCCATGTATGCAAGCAAAGTTACTGCAGTGTACAGTGGTGCAATATATAACTAAGTATTTTGACACATAACTTTAACAAAAATTAAAATATTTACACCTACTACCAAAATTTACCATTTACATTCCATAATCTATATTCCTGCCACACTACATCTGTTCATGCTACGTCTGTTTAAACTACAACACTCTACTCTACGCCACTCCACTCTACTGTACGCTATTCCAATCTGCGCCACTTCGCTATATCACACTTCACAACACTTAACTGTATGATATTACACTTTACACCACTCCAATCTACCCCACTCTACGCCACTTCACTGTGCGCTATTCCACTGTATACAACTCCACTCTACGCTCCTCAACTCTATGCTATTACACTGTATGCAACTCCACTGTACACCTCTACACTCTATGCTATTTCATTCTATACTACTCTATTCTATGCCATTTCCACTTCACTGTAAGCTATACTATTGTACACCACTCCACCTTACTCCCTTCCACTCTACGCCCCTCCACTCTACACCCTCCACTCTACACTATTTCACTGTACGCAACTCCACTCTATGCCACTACACTCTATGCTATTCCATTCTATGCCACTCCATTGTACAACACTCCAGTTTATGCCACTGCACAGCGTGCCCCTCCACTCTGTGCTATTCCACTGTATGCAACTCCACTCTACGCAACTACACTCTATGCTATTCCACTCTATGCCACTCCAGTCTACGCCACTCCACTTTATGCTACTACACTCTACATCACTCCACTGTACACTATTCCACCCTATGGCACTCGGCTCTATGACACTCCACCGTATGCTATTATACTCTACAACTCTCCACTCTACGCCACTCTACTGTACGCTATTCCAGTGTCTGAAGGTATTACACTCTACCCCACTCCATGCTACTCCACTCTACGCCCCTTCAATCTACAACCTCTCCAGGCAATGCCCCTCCACTCTACGCTATTCAATTTACGCAACTCCATTCTACACCACTACTCTATGTTATTCCATTCTATTCAACACACGTCTACTCCGCTCCACTGTAAGCTATGCTACTGTACACCACTCCGGTGTATACCACTCCATTCTACGTCACTCAACACCATTCCACTGTACGCTATTACACTCTACACTACTCCATTGTACAACACTCCAGTGGACCCCACTCCACTGTACACCCCTCCACTCTACACTATTCCACTGTACGCAACTCCACTCTATGCAACTACATTGTATGCCACTCCACTGTATGCCATCTACTGTGCGCCACTCCACTCTACACTATTCCACTATATGATCCTCCACTCTACAGCACTCCACCGTATGCCACTACACTCTACGCTAGTCCACTCTTCGCCACTCCACAACAATCCACTCTACGCCATTCCACTGTACACCACTCCACTCTACGCAGCTCTAATCTTCGCCACTCCAGTCTACGCAACTCCAGCCTACCCCACTCCACTCTGCACCACTAAACTGTATGCAACTCCACTCTATGCCACTCCACTCTACGCTATTGTACTCTACACAACTCCACCCTACAACACTCCACTCTACAACACTGCACTATACTCTATTCCACTGTACATCACTCCACTCTACGCCCCTCCACTTTATGCTATTCCACTGTATGCAAATCCACTCTACACCACTACACTTTATGCTATCCAATTCTATGCCACTCCAGTCTACGACATCCCACTGTAAGCTATTGTGCTGTACACCACACCCGTCTTTGCCACTCCACTGTACACCACTCCACTGTACGCTCTTACACTCTAGGCCACAAGAAGGGGCCCCCAAGGTTGCTTTCCGACAGGCTTTCCATTTTTCTATTTTACTTCCGACTGCCGTCATTGTAATACGACGGTCGAAAGTGAAACCTATGATGTTGGTCGGAAAGCCTCCGACTGCAGGTCGGAGGCTTTCTGACCAACATCAAAATAGGGCCCTACGTTTTTTAACTATTTTGCCTTGTTGAACAAGTGGTTGAGAGGATGTTTTGTAGTCCAGTTGATGGATTTGATTTTATTGATTTTAGATGGAGTTCTTTCGAGCTGTGTAAAAAAAAAGGATAATGATTGTATGTATTCACATTTTTTTTGTTTAAATTTAACAAAGTAAAAAGTGACCAGCACCTTTCATAAGGCAAGCACCCTGTGGAGTTAGAATAGTTAGTTTGCCCCCCACCACTGGCCAGCACCTTCCCTGAGGCAAGCACACAGTGGTGTTAGAATAGTAATTTTGTCCCTCGCCACTGACCAGCACCTTCCCTGAGGCAAGCCCACAGTGGAGTTGGACTAGTAATTTTGCACCCCCCCTGACCTGCACTTTCCCTGAGGCAAGCACCCTGCGGAGTTAGAATAGTAAGTTTACCCATCAGCAGTGACCAGCACCTTCCCTGAGGCAAGCACCCTGTGGATTTAGAATAGTAAGTTTGCCCCCGCTACTGACCAGCACCTTCCCTGAGGCAAGCACTCTGCAGAGTTAAAATCGTAAGTTTGTCCACCACCCCTGACCAGCACCTTCCCTGAGGCAAGCACCCGGCGGAGTTAGAATACAAATTTTGTCTTACACCACTGACCAGCACCTTCACTGAGGCAAACAAATGGCTGAGTTATTATAGTAATTTTACTCCTCCACAACTTACCAGCATCTTCCCTGAGGCCAACACACAGATTTATAATAGTAATTGTGCCCCCAGAACTGACCAGCACCTTTCATGAGGCCAACACCCTGCGGAGTTATAATACAAATTTTGCCCCCTACCATTGACCAGCATCTTTCTTGAGGTAAGAACCCTACTGAGTTACAGTACTAATTTTGACATTTTTCACAATATATATTAATTATTTTTTAGCTTATAAAAATACTTTTGCATAAACTACTGATGGTTTTCTTCAGAGATTTAAATTACATGTGGTATTTGTATGTCTCTCTTCAAAATCTGTGAATGTATTAGAAAAACAAAATCCACTTACTTTATTCAGAAGATGAGTACTGTTTTGCTGTATCTGTTTCTCCAAGATTTGTGAATTTGCAATATTTGGAAAAATAGTTTTAGGTATAGCTTAATTAATTATTTGATGTCTATCTAAATGTGTTTCGTCTACAACTTTCACTTACTTCAGTCAATAGATGGCAGTGTTGGAAGTTGAAGCTCTCACAATTCTCCTGCTACTGCAGATGTGTGTGGTCACCAGGGAAGTCAGTGTACCACTGAACACAAAATGGTGGTCGGCTGCATTTATACGTTTGTTTGGGGTTAACTAAAATGTAAAAGAAAATATGTATTGAATTCTATTTTTCCGCGTGATTTAGAACCTGACTGAATGTTTATTTATTATGTTGTGTGTAAAATGTTCTTTTTAACGTTCCGTTTTCAGAATAGTCACCATTTTGAGTATATGATGGCTGGGCTGTTGTAGTGGAAATAGTGGAAGAACACGTTTTTAATGATTTGATTGTATGCTTGTTTTGCCAATAAATGCACTTTTTTTTTTTAAGTGACTTATATCACGGAAAATTATTTATTCTTTAAGATATTTTGGAGAAGTATTAATCTTTGGTTTATTTTTTCATGACTTTTTTCACACGTAATATCTGTCTACATTTAAAACAGTTTAATTATTATGCGTTGTGATGGTATTTGTTGTATTGGTATACATAGTAATAGTATGCGTTGTAATGGCACTTTTAATGTATCCTTATAGACATGCGTTGTAATGGTTCTCGTTGTAAAACATGCGTTGTAATGGTAATTGCATTGTAAAATCAGCATTGTAAAAGTATGCTTTGTAATAGTATGTTTTGTAACGTCATATATTCTTGAAGAACACTGCCCGCAACAGACCCGCTGGGCACGCCAGCTGGTTCACCCCGGAACTACTGACCCTCAAACGCCACTACAAACAAGCATTGGCATAGCCAATAGGTCTCGCTTTTGGGACCTTATAAGTGTTTAGCCAGAGCTATCAGCATTGCCAATGTCTATAAGCTATGTTGTAGAGCAGTGTGGGTGCTATGCAGCATGCTGAAAATTTATAATAAAAAAGCGTTATGAGCGAGACCTAAAAAATGAGGTACTGCATTTTTTTCAGTGCTCACATACAGATCAAAATGTACTAAAAAATGTAGCAACATGGGCTGCTGCACAGTGGAAGGCCCTTCTCAAAGGCTTTTAGTAGTTTATTGCTGTATTTAAATGTTAAAGACTTACTAATAGGGTGAAATATTTGATATAACACTATTAACATGGGTGAAAATGACAAATAATGTCGTAATGCTGTTACAATTTATGCTGCATAATTGACCTTTTCTTGCTGTATAATATTAACTCTGCCACATAATTTGGTCGTCTCCTGTCAGATAATTCCAGTGGTCCTGGGTATAACCAAATGCCACCTCAATTATGAGAATATGCTACTGCAGTGTTTTCTATATAATAATGGATTAACCACATTTGCCACATAGCACCTGCCTTATCATCTGAAGTACGCAGCAAAGCACATTTAATTTTAAATCGAAAGGGATCAAAAGTAACCACAAAAAGGTGTGACAGGCATGTGCTGAGCTTTGGCAGATGTTCCCTCAATTGCTGTATGTGTGTGTTCAGTGCTACTTATTATGTGAAATTTATGACCAGACAACATTAATGTGCGTTGAAATTACAAAATAGTGCCACATCATGCACCATATTTTCCTTTTCTAGCCACACAGTTTGTCAAACCTGACATATATTTGGTCCTCCGCTGCCACATAATTCCAGTGACAGTGGCAAAGAGAATGTGTTGTAGCACGAAGCCAGCATGGTCAGAGATAGACGTGGAGCCCATGGCAAACAGTAAAACAGTCAGGGTGCAGTCATGGACTTAAATGCGCGAGGCAGCCTTTTATGTAAGCAATAACAGAGGTTTTACCAAGGACGTTCTGCAAGACGAGCACCCACTACCGATATGTGTATAGAACGCACCTCAAACTCTCAGGGTGCCACCCCCCACCTCAGCGCAGCATCCGGCAGTAAGAACAAACTGATTGGTCATCAGCAGCTGCTTGAGCACCTCCAAGTCTATTTTGTAATTGTAATGTCATTTATATAGCGCTTATTACACCTGACGAGGGATCAGGATGAAAACTAACTCACCAGCACCATGTGCACAATGCATGTTAGGGCACATGTTTATTTGTTGGTTGTCCTAGTTTCAAACCCATGACCTGCCAGCACAGAATATGCAAGTAGCAGAAGTTTGATTCGCTACTCCCACATAGCCACTGCATTAT
Organism: Calotriton arnoldi; assembly: GCA_963921515.1. NCBI lineage: Eukaryota > Metazoa > Chordata > Amphibia > Caudata > Salamandridae > Calotriton > Calotriton arnoldi. The sequence continues at coordinate 180,466 of CAWUFW010014745.1, forward strand.
TATTTATTTGCAAAACACCTACCACCAAAATAGTATCTCTGTCATGAGAAAACGAATGTCTCTTGTACGCCATTAAAGTGCACTACAATGGGAAAGTATGTGCACCTAATACACAATTTATTAGAAAGCAAACTGATCTAACAGAGTCATTAAAAGACAAGCAGCAGGCGTCCAGGGGGCTGGGGAGACAGCATCCATGAACCCCCGTCCTGACCTGAATCCCTCCTCCTCCGGGGGTGAGCAGGGGCAGCTGTTCTAGCGGCCATCCGCCGGCACTCGGGGAGGGCAGCAGGAGGGCTCTCCCTACCTCTGCATGATCATTTCATCTTCTCCTTCCCCCACTCCGACTGGGCGCAGGAGATCTGGGAGAGGCAGCGAGCCCTTGGAGCCAGGTCCATCTCATGTTCCTGCACCTTGTAATGTCGCGGCCCGGACTGCACTAAGCAGAACGCCGAGGGAGAGGGAAAGTGGTGAAACCCCCTCAAGCGTAACTCTGTTGGGCTAGCCCGGCGTACGCCTGGCCAGCGTGTAGAAATGAATAAAAGGGGCAGACGTGCGTAACGGAGTTAGTCACGTACTAGCCATCACCCTAGCATTAACTCACGTGTCTCATTGTTGGCCGAGTCAGGCCCCAACCACGACACGACATTGGCGACGAGGTGGTCTCACCCCTCGTAGCGCTCGAGTGTGCCTCGCGCTAGTCATCTGCCTCCACGAGTGCACGCGCTACCAAGCGCCGGCGGCCTCTACGCCACCCCGCTGGCTCCGCCGCCCGCCACCCGCCACCAAGGCCTGTCACCTGCCGCACCGCTGCCAGTGCGCGTGCCGGACTGCGCCTTTACTCACCCGCGGCCGCTACCTCTCAGCCGCAGCACCACCAGCAGCCACCTCTTGTCAGCCCGGTGAGTGTCCCCGCGCGCGCAGTCAGGCGCGAGGGCGCCCTGTGCATCAGCGGGTGTTCACCCCATCACGGCCCTCTCAGCGGCCCACCGCCTGCGCTGCCCGGCCTATGAGGAGGTGCGACGCTGCCGCCCAGGCCCCCGCCGTCTCTTCGGCCTCCCGCCGCTTCACAGCTGGCCTGTAACGCTCCAATAGACCCTACCATCCCTGCGACACGCGCCAGCAACTGGTTTCGGCGCCACCCCACAGCCACTGCCAGGAAGTTTCATCGGGTCACTCTGCAGACCGGCCAACACGCGCCCACCGCGCACTTCTTCCACGAGTGCGAGCCCTAGCACAACCCCGCCTACTCACCTGCCCTCATGGCGACCGTTCCGCACCTGGAGCCTTTCGTCATCACTGGTCCGCCACCCTCCCAAGCGGCCAGGTGGCGAGTGTGGGTGGAGCGCCTGGAAACATACTTCGATGCGGCGGACATCCCAGCGTCGCGACGTCGCCCCATGCTGCTTCACCTTGGAGGGGCGGACATACACAAGATAGCGAAGACGGTGCGCGAAAATGGCCCTCCCAGGAATTACGCCACGATGCGTGACGCCATTACCGCCCATTTTGAGCCATTCGCCAACCCGGATTACGAACGGTTCCTGCTCCGCCAGGCACGCCAACAACCGGACGAGTCAGTGGATGTCTTCCACGCGAGGCTCAAGGAGCTAGCGGGCACATGTACCCTCCCAGATGAAGACGATGAAGTGAGGGCACAATTTATCCAAGGCTGCGCATCATCGAAGTTGCGGGAACGCGTTTTTGGAGGCCCACAACATGCCAATGAGGGACATCCTCACATTGGGTCGCTCCAAGGAACTGTCCAAGGCGAGGGCGGCACATATGGAAGCCAGGCCGGCAGTGGCGGTCAAGGAAGAACCAGTGTGCGCCATCCGGACAGATGCCCGACACCCGCGGGCGAAAGACAGCTTGCCCGCACCGCAGCCACCCAAGCAGCCCCAGAAGAACCGACCGTGTGGGTGGTGTGGAGGCCCTTACCCCCATGAGGGCGCCTGCCCCGCGAGCGGGAAAACCTGCAGTGCTTGCGGGAGACTAAACCACTACTCGAAAGTATGCCGCTCGTCACGGAGAGGGACGGCGAGAGGCCCACGCCGGCAAGTCCGAGCACTCGGCCCACTCCCCGACGACCCGCACAGCAGCGATATGGATGACGACGAAGAGACCACAGTCCACGTAGTCCGAATGCTGCACTCTCTCTCAGCCTCTCAGCACGCCACGCCGATGTGCGAAATCGACGTACAAGGCCAGGCAGTGGCCGCGCTAATTGACACCGGTGCCACGATCAATCTCATGGCCGCCAGCGTCTACCGGGGGTTATCGAACCCTCCCCCGCTCCGCGAAACCAGAGTACAAGTCTATGCGTTTGGGACTCAAGCCCCCCTTCGCCTATGCGGAGTCTTCAAGGCTGACCTCTCCCACGAAGACACTCAGCAGCAAGCCAAGGTGTATGTGTCTCAGGAAGGAGCCGGGTTCCTGCTCAGCTGCTGCACCGCCCAAGACCTCAATCTCATCCAATTTGCCTTCATGGTGCACGCCCAGGACCTCGGTGGGCTGCTAAGGGACTTCAGCTCCCTCTTCGAAGGCATCGGCTGTTTGAAGGGACCAGCCATCCAGCTGCATATCGATAAATCAATTGCGCCAGTGGCCCTCCGACACCGTCGAATCGCCTTCCATCTTCGCCCCAAAGTGGAGGCCGAGTTGCGTCTCCTGGAAAAAGCAGGGATTATTGAGCGAGTGACCGGCCCCACCTCGTGGGTATCGCCCATCGTCGTCGCAAAGAAGCCAAAGCAGCTAAACGCAGTCCGAATCTGTGTGGACATGAGGATCCCGAATCTTGCCATCAAACGGGAGCGACACCTGACCCCGACTGTGGATGACATAATCGGAGAGCTTGCAGGGTCCCGGTGGTTCTCGAAAATGGACCTCCGTTCCGGATATCATCAGGTCCCTCTCCACCCGGACTCAAGGCCCATCACGGCCTTCTCTACCCATGCAGGGCTTTGGCGATACACTCGTTTAAACTTTGGGATATCCAGTGCGGCTGAGGTGTTCCAGAACATTGTGAAGAACGTCCTCCAAGGCCTGGACGGCGTTCTTAACGTAAGTGATGACATCCTCGTGCATTCCCCCACGCTGGAGCAACACCTCCTGCGCCTCCAAGCAGTGTTCGCTCGCCTACGGGACAACGGCCTCACCCTACACCGGGAAAAGTGCGAGTTCCTGAGACGTGACATCAGTTTCTTCGGATACCGGTTTTCGGACAAAGGCATTGGCCCGGACCCGGACAAGGTCAAGGACATACAGGAGGCTCCTGCCCCAGCGTCCGTATCTGGAGTCCGCAGTTTTTAGGGATGGTCACCTACTGCGGGCGTTTCATCCAAAATCTATCTGACCTAACAGGACCGCTGCGAGAACTCACGAGACATTCCAGCCACTGGACCTGGGAAACGGAACAGGAGGAAGCGTTTGGAACACGAAGGCCGCCCTCTCTGCTGATACGACGCTAGTTTTTTTACCCCAGGCACGAGTCGCAACTAGTGGTGGATGCCAGCCCAACTGGGCTAGGAGCGGTGCTGGCACAACAGCTGGACTGTGGAGAATGGGCCCCTGTTGTCTACGCCAGCAGGACACTCACCCCCACGGAGCAACGCTACTCCCAAATCGAAAAGGAGGCCATCGCGATCCTGTGGGGGTGCCGCCATTTCCATATCTACCTGTACGGACACCCCTTCACTGTCATTACAGATCACAAACCCCTCCTTCCCCTGTTTCAAGGGTCGTCCTCACGTCCTCCACCGCGCATCGAAAAATGGGTTCTACAGCTGCAAGAATTCCAGTTCACTGTAGAGTACAAGCCCAGTACCCGGAATCCGGTGGATTTTTTGTCACGGCACGCTCGTCCTGTCACCGGGCCAGAAGCAGCTGAGGCGGCAGCCACGGAAGACTACGTCAGAATGATCGTGGAGCGATCCCGGCCCCTGCCGATGTCACTGGCAGACGTGGTGCTAGCCACGAAAGAAGACGACTGCCTTCAGGTGGCCATCCAGGCGGTTGCATCTGCCAACTGGAAGCCGCTACAATGCCCGACGCAATTCCGTATGGCGACTGCCCAGGCTACGCTGAAAGCTCTCTATCTGGTACGTCACAAACTGTCCGTGTCAGCCGACGGCTGTCTCTTAAGAGGCCCGCGCCTGGTCCTTCCGGAGAGCCTCACCCAGCGAGCGGCCCTCTTAGCGCATGGAGCACACCAGGGAGTGGTGAAGTCGAAGAGTCGCCTGAGAAGCAAAGTCTGGTTTCCCGGCCTCGACCGGCAGATCGAATTAGTCGTTCAACGCTGTCCTGTTTGTCTAGCAACCAGCCTGCCCACCAAGCCCGCACCGATCATCACCGAAGCAGGCCCTACAGCTCCCTGGGAAAGAGCGAGCGCCGACTTTGGTTTGGTAGCCTACCAGGAGGTAAATACATGCTGGTTGTGGTCGACGATTTCTCCCGTTACCCAGAAGTCGAATTCGTCTCTTCCACGGCGGCAAGTGAAGTCATCCCGAAGCTAGAGAAGCTTATGGCCACCCACGGGCTAATTGGAGAGATCAGGACGGACAACGGGCCTCCGTTCACCAGTGCCGAGCTTGCCGAGTACCTTGCGTCTCACCGGATAAAGCATCGCCGCGTAACGCCGAGGTGGCCCCAAGCAAATGGTGAAGTGGAACGTCTGATGCGTACGTTGAACAAGGCAATCCAAATTGCAACGGCTGATGGCCGTAACCTGGAGCAAGCAATATATCAGTTCCTAGGAGAGTACCGGCTCACACCCCATTGCACCACCGGTATCTCCCCAAGCAGGTTGTGTTTTGGTCGTGCCGTAACGGACACCATCCCGCATCACCCAGTGTGGGCTGAGTCACGGGTTCCCCCGAACCAGTCACTTGCCAGGCGGACAAAGTCGAACCAAGACGCATCCCAGAGGCGACATGCGAAGGAGAGCAGTTTAGTGGTCGGCGACCGTGTACTAGTGCGAGACCGCCACCCAGGTGGAAAGTTCAGGCTGCCATTCGAGCTACATCCATGGATCATCACCGAGGTCAAAGGCACGATGGTGACAGCACCCAGAGGAAATGAAATGGTGACCCGCAACGTATCCTTCTTCAGGAGAGTTCCGGAGGACGATAACGAAGGTTCCCTGCCAAGGAGCGAGCCCGCGACGGATACCCCCGGAGGTCCACCAGAGACTTCGTCGGAGCGAGAAGACCCGGCGCTACCCGTTGTGAACAATGGACACGGCACGGCCACCCGGACGGGTGCCCCGGGCAGTGATTTGGACTCAGGACATGTGTCTGTGGACAACAGCCAAAGTGTGGAGGCACCGCCTGACCCCGCAGTAAGGGGCAGCCAGAGCAGGTACAGTCTGCGGCCCTGTCCGAAGCCGTCCCAGAAGTACCGAGACTTCGTGGCCTGTTGCCACGTCTCCCGCTGAAGAGTATGCTGCAATCTGCTGACCAAGTAAGACCGTTCCTGTAATCTGTTGTTCGTTATGGACCACAAAATGTGTTGATGTTTGGGGTTGTTGTTTCCCCCCCCCTTGTTGTATATATTTACTATTCATTGTTATCCTCTGGGTGAAGGAGGAATGTAATGTCGCGGCCTGGACTGCACTAAGCAGAACGCCGAGGGAGAGGGAAAGTGGTGAAACCCCCTCGAGCGTAACTCTGTTGGGCTAGCCCGGCGTACGCCTGGCCAGCGTGTAGAAATGAATAAAAGGGGCAGACGTGCGTAACGGAGTTAGTCACGTACTAGCCATCACCCTAGCATTGACTCACGTGTCTCATTGTTGGCCGAGTCAGGCCCCAACCACGACACGACACACCTCTAACAGTGGACAGGGAGTACAGAGAAGGCACCCAGCGGGGTTTGCACCGATGGCGATCCCTGGTCCAGGGAGTCTTTCCGGGTTCCTTACTTGTTGCTGGTTTCAGTACGGGCAAGCGATCTTCTTTATGTCGCAACGGCCACATGGGGTCCCAACATGAATTCCTTCGGAAACGGACAGGCGGGGTATAGAATGGGGGGCCTTCTTACAGGATTTAATGCATATGGCAATCCCCAGCCCGGGAGCTCCCAAGTGGAAACTCCTAACAGTCAGCCATTTTCGATAAGTAACAACAGAAATATGAACGCAAGTTACTGGACACAGATTGAGGAAATAGAAACTCCATCCTATAAGAATGACACAAACGCTAGGCACAAATCTATGCCCACACAGCACTCACACAACAAGGGTTCATGAAAACACAGAGTTCAGTTAGTCATCAACAGGGTGAGTTCTGCGTCCACGGAAAGTGCTGCATGCATGGTCAGCCATATTAAAAACAAGCATTTGAAGGCACGCGCGGGGAGGAGGGGGGGCGACGCGAGTGGTGCGCGCGCCTCGCGCTGAAAGTTAAATAAAAAAAAATAAAAAATGAAGCTGATAGCCGCGCGGCCGTGAAAGTGACACGGCCTCGCGGCGCGAAAGTGAAAGGAAAATGAAGCTGACGAGGAGGGAGTGGGAGGAGGGGGGAGGGTATTCACGCGCTGTAGTGCACGTCGCGCGCGCTTGTGCGCTTGCGAGCAGCAGGCGTGACCACACGCTCGTGCACCATGGCCTTTTGCTCGCGCGTAACCGCCCGAAAAAGGCCACGACGCACGAGCGTGTGGTCAGCTTCTGAAACCCCCTTACATAAAGTCTTCGCCTAGCAGCGCTTGCGCGCTACTCGAGGCTCGACCTAAAAACTACAGCGACTCTGGCGCTCCAACAAGATTCCTGCCAATCTTGACACCTTCAGATCCGCCCTCAACAGTTACCACTACCGTCTCAGGGAGGCCAAGAAGGAAGCCCTCACAACCGCATTGAGGTGAGAGCCACACACATCAAAGAGTTCTTCAGCATCGTCATAGAATTCTCCTGCCCTTCCGCTACCAAGAACACGATCCACCCCTCCCAAGCCTTCTGCAACACCCTGGCAGACTACTTTCACTACAAGATCACCGACATCTACAGCAACTTCGACCCCAAACCCAACGACCTCAACCACCTCCGCACCCAAACTGACACCACCCACTCACACCGGATCTCTGACTGAAAACCACTCGCAACCAAAGGCACTGTCTCCATCATGCACTCCATCCACTTCAGAGCTCCCTCTGACCCCTGCCCACATCACATCTACACCCTAGGAAGGAAGTAATCGGCAGGCACCTCACAGAAATCCTCATTACCTCCATCACCACATCCACTGTTCCCGAAGCCTGGAAGCACGCAAAGGTCAAGCCCCTCCTGAAGAAACCTTCTGCCAACCACAACAAACTAAAAAACTACTGCCCCGTCTTGCTTCTCCCCTTTCCCACCAAGTTCTTGGAAAAAGCGATCACCCGCCAGCTCACTGACTACCTCAAGGAGAACAACCTGTTTGACCCCTCCCAATCAGGTTTCTGGCCCAACCACAGCACAGAGACTACCCTGACTGCAGCGATAGACTACATCAGACGCCTCGTCGACTTGGGTGGAACAGTGGCCCTCATCCTCCTCGACCTCTCAGCAGCTTTGGACACCATCTCCCACCACACCCTGATCACCAGACTCCACCAAATTGGCATCCAAGGCAACGCACTCAGATGGATCTCCTCCTTCCTCTCCAACAGAACACAGAGGATCCACCTACCATCCTTCTCCTCTGCACCCAAAGACACCATCTGCGGCATCTCACAGGGCCCCTTCCTCAGCCCCACCCTCTTCAACTCTTACATGACGCCACTCGCAGACATCACCATCACCCACGAACTCAACATCATCTCTTACGCCGACGATACCTAGCTCGTCCTTTCCTTCACAGAAGACGCTTACACCACCAGAACCAACATCTGCAACTCCATGTCCGTCATCACTACCTGGATGAAGACCAAGTGCTTTAAATTTAACTCAGACAAGACAGAAGTCCTCATCTTCAGGAACAAGCCCTCCACTTGGGACGACACATGGTGGCCCACCGAACACGGCCCCTCCCCCACCAACCAAGCACGCAAGCTGTAAATCATCCTGGACATCCAACTGACCATAAAGAATCAGATCAACGTCGTCTCCTCTGCCTGCTTCCACACCCTCCGCATGCTCCGCAATATCTTCTGATGGATCCCCATCTCGATCAGAAAGACAGTCACCCAGGCCCTCGTCACCAGCTGACTAGACTACGGCAATGCACTCTATGTTGGAACCAACAAACAGCTCCTAAATCGCCTCCAGACCATCCAGAATACAGCAGCATGGCTCATCCTCCCCAGAAGAACCAGCACCTCTCTCCTCACCTCAGAGCGCCCCACTGGCTATCTGTCCATGGCCATCTGACCACAGCTCACAGAATCCCATGCCTAGCGGCCCCCCCGGGGTGACAGGTCACGCTCTACAAGACCCACTGATTGATTGACTCTACCACACTGTACTCCACTCCACATGTGATGATCATAGCATCGACAACAACACTTATGACATTGCAAATCACATTTTTATATGAAAATTTTAATTGCGAAAACACAGTGCATGGTAGTATGGCAAGTGAGATGACAGCACTGTACATGGAGGTGCGCGACTTATAGTAAATTGAAGGTGTTGCAGAAATTATAAATATAAGGTATAATTGTAGAATTTCTATGGTCTGTGTTGTTTAAGTTTGGTTTATGGATAGATAGATAGATAGATAGATAGATAGATAGATAGATAGATAGATAGATAGATAGATAGATAGATAGATAGATAGATAGATAGATATTTGAATAAAAGTAGCTTTCATCAAATATCTTTAGGGCTTTGCTTAATGAAAGTTAACATTCTGTTTCTTCCTGCCACAGCACAACACCATGGACTTTATTATAAGCAATAGAAATATAGTGCCACTCAAAAAGCTGTTTGATAATGTTGAAGGCACTTGAATTAACCTGTGACAGTATACTAGGTTGTCCTCACACGTGTTCCATAGTAACGAAGCTGTTTATGGAAAGTTGCAATATTGATTTATCATCATACACCAGCACTGGCATATTTACTTATCCTACAGAAAACAAGCACAATTCATTGGAGTTGCAAAAGTGTATATTTCCTTTTTCATGTTGAAGGCACGCCTTCTCACCTTTGTAAAGGACACTCCAATTTGAGAGGAGCATTTATTAAAAACTTGAATTACTGCAGCGCTTACATAGACTTTTTAAGCTGCTGCTTCTGACTCGAGAAGGGCGCCTAGTAATGACTTGAGGTACTATAGCTAGGTCAGACTTACTGGCTTTGCCAATGCTTTTAATGCTAGTAAGGATATGAGTGCAACTTCATTAGTCATTCTATTTGCCTCATAGAAACAACAATAGCCTTACATCTGCATCAAATCCCTTAAGGTATTGCTTCACAGTGTAACTGCAGCAGTCTCTTCTTTATATAATCTCTCCTATCACCTCTAGCTGATGACTGCAAGCTTTAGTTTCTGTGCCCTCACTATGAGGTAATCTGTTTACTGTCAGAGCAAAGGCATCTGTTCTTCCCACACAGTTTCTTTGAGGACATCTGTAGGAAAGTAGGATCTTTCTGGCATAGATACCCCCACTTTTTGCCTGGTGTCAGGGTGTTTTGACTGTAGGTTACTGGGATCCTGCTAACCAGGACCCCAGTGGCAATGCTCTGTCCTCTAAATTCTATGGTAAGTGCTTTGAACACCTCACAATTGGCATACTGGGGTATCATTATAAGCCCCTAGTATATGGTACTGAGGTACCCAGGGCATTGGTACACCATGGGTCTCTAATGGGCTGCAGCATGTGTTATGCCACCCATGGAAGCCCATGCAAACTGTGTCTGCAGAGCTGCCTTTGCAGTCTGCGGTGAAATGATGCTTGCAACTTTCACTTTGAATATAAGGTTTCCCTTATATTGCATTCACTGCACTTTTAACCTATAAGTCACCCCTAAGGTAGGCCCTTCAGTCCAAGGGCAGGGTGCATGGTTCTAAGGGCCTCATTTACAGGGCCCTTGCAGCACTTTGCAGCACTTCTTTGATGCTCCGGTGGCGCAATGTGGCGCAGCATATTTACAAGGCCACACAAAGCTACTTTACGTGGCTTTTCATGGCCTTGTAAATATGTGCTCCTTTCATGCAGAACACTGCGTGAAAGGGGCGTTCCATTGGTTGTGCTGTGGGTGTTTCCATGCAACACTCATGGAATCTGAAGCATTCCCAGATTTATTAGGAATCAGAAACCTTGGAATGCGTCAGATTCCTATGCCTCCCCAGGGGAGGCGTAGGATTGGCGAAATGAGGAGAAATACTTTTATTTCTCCTTGTTGTTTTCTCTTTCCATGTGTGCTGCATTCTGCAGCACGCATAGAAAGAGGAAAATGCCACCAATGATAGTTTTTGTGCTGGAAGGTGTCTCTTCCTCCACAAAAACAATCATCCCACACTTGCAACATGACGTAAGGGTGCCTGCTCTGGTGCACCGCTGCTGTTTGTGCGCCGGGGCAGGGGGAAAGGACAGGAATGCGCCAGAGCTTGTAGATATGGCGCATTCCTGCCCTTTTCGTTTGATGCACAGCAGCAGGCCTGCTGCACTGCTGTGCGTCAAAAGCTTGTAAATGAGGCCCATAGTGTGTGGGTACCCCTGCACGAGCAGAGGTACCCCTACAACCCCCAGACTCCATTCTCTCAGCTTTGTAGGTGCAGGGCTGCCATTTTAAGGTATGTAGTGGCCACTGTCAAGTCGAGATGTCCAACTACATAATGGCTGCTTCGAACCTGGTCATGTTTGGTATCAAACATGTTGGAATCATGCAACTACATTGATTCCAGTGTTAGTTGTATGATACCATGTATTGGGGGCTCCTTAGAGGACCCCCATACCTACTTATGTAGCTTTACACGGTCTGCATGCCAGCCCGTACTGCTGCCGACCCTAGACAGTGTTCTGCCCCCTGCTGATGAGCATAACTTGGGCAGGGGAAGGTAACCAAAGGATTTCCTGTGAAGGAGAGGTGTGACCACCCCTCCTTTAGAATTAGGTAGGGTGGGGGCGCTTCTGAGCCACCAGACTGCATTGAAGGGCACATTTGGTGCCCTCCTTGCATAAACCAGTTTTGTCTAGTTCGAAGCCCTTAGCTCCCGATCTGGCGCGAAACTACACAAAGGCAGGGGAGTGGGTCCTTAGATTCGTCCCGACAACAACTTCATGATCCGACTGCCTGTCATCAAAGACTCTTCTGTTGGAGGACACTGGAACTCTGCTGTTCTTCAAGCCAGGATGTACGACAAGACTGCTTTCAGTGGGAAGATTCCTGCTGCATATTCGTCCCTGTGCTTCTTCAAGTTCTGCAACTCCATGGTGGTGCAACCTCCGAGTCACCAAGGACTCAGCCTGCATCCAAGCCAGAAGGAATCTCCCTTGGAGTGAAGGAGTCACTTCCCTGCATCCGCAAGCATCTCTACGTCGATGACCGGTTTGATAAACCTATTGTCCCATGGACTTCGCCCAGCTCTGCAACACAGGTGGTGGTTTGTTGGTTCTCAAGAGGCCTGACCAGTCTTCCCAGCAACTTGGGTGACTGTAATCCCTCTCCAGCAGTCGTAAACCACCTCCCTGTGCACCGCACCTGCTTGCCACTGCCAATGCTTGTTGGCTTTCTCCACAAAAGATCTTCAAGCTCCAAGAAGCCCCAGCCTCCAGCAGTGCACAGCTCCAAGAACGACATCATGCATGCACCTTCTGCATCATGGGCCTTCATCTCCTGTGTGCTGTTGAGGCTTCCCTGTGATTCCCTTTGCCTGCTGCCAGAGGGTTCTCAGAGGTGGCTCCATCGGTTCCTGCTGGCTCTCCTGCTTGCTGAGAGCCAGCCCTGACTTTCCCTTGCTGGGGTAGTCCCACAGATTTTGCTGGTCTGCAACACAGCATCTTCTTCCCCAACCCTTGTTTGCGTTTGTCAAGGCTTATTGGTGGTCCTACCAGCCACTGAGCTTCCTGCACTCGTCAACCAGTGTGGGACAGCTTGTGGATGGCTCCTGTGCTCCTGCATCATCGCCTGGTCTCCACAGCTGTTGCTTCAACCTCACCGTGCTGCAGCAAGAACTTCCAACAAGGGCTGATATTGTGCTCCTCTGCCTCCTGGTCACCTCTGGGTGGGTTGGACTCTGCCCCCTCTGCTTTCAGGTTACTCTCGTCTGGATCCCATGCCCTGGTTCCACCGGCCTAGTCCACGAGACTCAGTAGCTGCTGATCTTCCACAAACCTCCACTGGCGTCTACGGGAAGTTCCTTCACCACTTTACCCCTATGCACCTGGTGTACGTATCCTGGTTCCCAGGGTATCCACCATTGGGGTGGCTCTCCAACCTTCCTAGATTCAAGTGGTTCCTTCGGGGTCCTTTGGGAAGGGTTCTAGAACTGTAAAAATAAAACCGCGACTTACCCTGTGTTATCCTATGGACGTTTGACCCAGTGTAACCACTGGCACCCGGGCGCCTTGGGGTCTCTGGCTACTCAACTTAGGTGGTTCCGTATTTCCACTGGGGTCCTCCATCTGTGGGTATTAATCCTGTTTTGGTACTTACCTTACATTCCACTATTTTAGTTGGGCCCTATGGGTTTTCCTATTCTACTTACCTATTTCTGAAGTATTTCTTGTGTGTATTTGATATCTCCAGGTAGGAGATATACTGAGTTAGTGCCTAGTGTGTGCTAATAAATACAAAGTAGTTTTATACTCACCTAGTGTGGTTCTTTCTTGTGTGAAATGCTTACTGAGTGACTATAGTGGCAAATGCATCTGCTTTACACCCTCCTGAATAAGCCTTAGCTGCTCTCCACAGCTATCCCTTGAGAGTTCTGGTTTTCAGGGACCTAAACACTATCACTAAGGGTTGCCTGGACTCAGCACACAGTGCCTCACCATAGGTGGACACTAAACTACTGAGCCAGCCTCCTACAACATCCTTCAGTTGACACCTTTGTTGTCAATGGAAGTTTAGTCTTTGTTGTTCAAATATAAGAGATTCTACAGCCTCTTCTATTACAATTATTCTCTGAAAGGTTGTCTTAGCTGTCCATGAAAATGAAGCCTTACATCTTGATCAATACAGCAAGTAATGCCACAGTAGTGACACAATCTATGATGGCAATATAAATATGACATCACCAATGATGTCAATTGGTGGAATTCCAGTGTTAGGTTTTGAATTGTTGGATAGGAATTTAAATGAGAAATACAACTTTTTGATGCACTTTTATCCTCATCCACCTTGATCAATGAGTAGAGAACTTGCTATTCAGTCTTAAATGCATGCACGCCTTCTTTGGGAGGTGTCACGCTTAATCATCAAACCGTGCCAAAGTTATTTCTAATAAAACAAATGTTAATTGTGCCTCAACTAAACTATGCACAAATGTATTTAAAACAGCTGCATCTCATTTTGCATTGAAATAGCACTGGTCCGCTAAAAACTACAGTCCTTTTGACAGAGCCAACCCTCCACTGTCCCTTATCACTAAGACTGCAATCTACAGAAGGTTGAGCTTACAAACTTGTGACAGATTTGTCATGTGGACAAGAGGTGGGGTGGTGCATAAGGCATCCCATTGTGCACTTGAAAATACACGGACCAATACAGTGGAAACTGTTAGGAAAGGTCTTAGCAAATGCAAAGAAGTGCAAACATACACACTTAAAAGCCAAACTGCCTTTCTACACCTTACTTTACATCAGGTGTGACATTTAAGCAATGACTAATGTATTAATATGTACCACCTGAGTCTTGTTATGAGACCTATAGGGTATCACACAATATATTCGATAGAAATACAATTTGAATGCAACACTGAACTACCCACCTAGCCGGTTGGTAGCTCATAGGTAGCGTTGATTACTCATTTCTAAAGGCAAGGGTACCTATCCAGACTTAACCTATGTTAAGTATATTTTTTCCTGTCATTTATACAATTTGCTGTATTATGTGTATTTATACCATGTGCCTAATGAAAAGTTAGGGATAACCTTTCCAATACTAAATGTGATTTTATGTTATAGGAAGGCAGCCCTATATGCGAATCCAGCATACACCAGCAATACTTTGGGGGATATTCTCAAGAACGGGCGTAATTATCGCAAAACTAGGTTAACGCAATTTTGCATAACGCCGTCTGTCACGGGAAACGAACGTCGTGTTAACGGCGTATTCTCAACACGCCGGCAACAGGCGATAGTTCCCCGATAACGCGTCAAATGTCCGCTTCAAAATTACCGGGACGCAGATAAAAAAGGAAACCCGAACGTGAAAAAAGTGGCGATGGGCCCAACAGCGATACAAATATCAGCGATAAGCAGTGCCAGGCTTGCTATTCCCACGTCAGGCGGGAAAAATCACCATAAAAGCTGCAAAAAAACAAAAACAAAACCCAAACAACTGAGAAGCACCATGGAGGAAGCTGGAGCAATGACAGAGGCCAACCAGAACCCCACAAACCCCCCGGAGGACCAGCCAGGGACTTCGGGGAAGGAGAGGGGCAAGGAGAAGAAGAGGAACCCGCGATTCAGTCTGCAGGAAAACAAGATCCTGATCACGGAGGTGATAGAATACCACCAACAACTGTTCATCACCTCCACTGTGCCATTGGCAACTAAAAATGCAATATGGCAGTCCATCTTGGCCAAGGTGAATGCAGTCGGAGTGAAGAGAAGGGAAGTGGACAACTGCAAGAAGCGCTGGAATGATGTGAAGTGCAAAACCAAGCTGAAACTCGCCAACAACCGGAAAGCCGCAATGCAGACTGGAGGTGGGAGTCCAGTGCCACAGTAGGAGATGGAGGAAATGGTGTCCACAGTCATCAGTGGGGAGACGGTGGCAGGAGTTGGGGGACCAGACACTGCTCAACATGACCTGACCCAACAGCAACAGGGTGAGTAACGACCAGGGACTGGGGGGACGGGGGGAGATGGGCACAATGGCACACATGCACAATTAAGTTAGCACAGTGCACACCCACAACGACTCTGGATCATGTCCCTGATCTCCTTGGCATACTGCAGCACACATAGAAACAGCAAGTAGGCCCCCGTCGACAATGTGCCCAGAGGGGGCCCTCCCCACACATCACTAATCTCACAACAAACCCATGCACATGTGCTGAACCCAGCAAAGCTGCGGGTCCGTGAGCCACACTGACAATGCAAGTGACACTGCATGATGATTAGCATGGCTGCAGTCCAATCATCATGGTGCACGCCACGACACTGAGGTGGCTGAGTGTGGACCACATCCGTAAAGGAGCAGGTCACACTCTGACACATCCACGTGCACAAACAACCCCTGACGTCAACAAGACATCTGCGGACAAACCATGCCCAAGAGTCCCAACTCCCACCAAGAGCCCAATTTACCCAAGTCTGCAACATCTCAGCACTGTATAAGCACAGAAGTGAAAGGCACACCGCCTGAAAGGGATAAGGGCCAGCAAAATCAGAGCTGCAGGGGCGACTCTCCCACAATGCAGCACACACACATAAGAATCAGAGCACATCAACATTGACAACAATGTGGTACAAACTGCAACACTTTCACAACAGAACAGAGGACACAACTGCTGCCGCTTGTGTGTAGAAACTGGCCAATCACATTTGGCATAGCAGGAAACTGTGAGATGATAATGTACAAGTACAACCCCACATCCCTGATGGTGTAGAAATGTCCACTGTCCCGCATCAAATAGGCATCTGCTCCCAAACAGTCACAATGTACATTGTCATGCAGTCTGTTTGTAAACTTGTCCAATACGTGAACATACATGGAACACACTATTAAACTGCATCTCCCCTTTACATTGTAGAGGGAGAATCAACACCTCCTGCAGAGCAGACCGTACATCTCTTCACTGATGATGAAGAGGACCTCCACACCATCGACACCAACGCCCTCCAACAGCTCATGGACACCCTCAGCACCCCACCCCCAGGAGCAGGGCAGCCCAGCTGCATCGAGGAGACCCCACCCCCTGCACAGACCACACAGTAGGAAACACCCACCACCACGGCTGTCTCCCAGGACCCCCATGACCAACACATGGCATTCCAATGCCGTGTGTTAGAGGGCCAGAAGGAGATGGCTGATCAGGTGTGGGTGGGGTTCGACCTCATGGCAGCCAAACGAGATGCCATACGTGGGTGTCTAAGTCCCATCAGGGACCACTTACAGTCCCTAACGGACACCCACAGTCCGCTCCATGCTCTCCAACAAGCCATGGCTGACATCGCTGGAGTCATGACTCTGAGACAAGAACAACTGTCTAGTCATAGTGGCCCCAGCGATGTCAGCCGGGAGTTGGCACACATGCGGAGGATCATGGAGAACATGGAGCGGATGCAGGCGGAAAGAATGGCTGCCACGGCTGCACACCAGCGAGATGTAGCTGGGATCTACCATGCCCTGCAGATCCTCACCATGGCATTGCTGCCACAAGGCCTGGCGCAGATGAATGCTGCTGCTACTACTCCATCTACATCTCCGCCCCCTGATGTGTCAGTGCCTCACAGTGCGGCAGACAATCCACCTCTGGCCCCTGATGTGTCACTGCCACACAGTGCGGCAGACATTCCACCTCCGGCCCCTGATGTGTCAGTGCCACACAGTGCTGCAGACAAAACACCACCACCCACATGTGAGGCACATCACACATCAGAGGACGATGATGGGGATGATCCTGCCTTTGTGATAAGAAGGAAGCGGTAGCATTCATCTCCGCCATATTGCCTGTTTCAGCTTGGTTCTGCCCTCTGCATCATGCCCTGGAATAACACCTTCCACTGTCCCCCGATACACTCAGCGACACTCACCATGGCCCTCGACATGGACTGCCATATTTGGTCTGGTTACCAATGGCACAGCAATCAGACTGCGGACTGAACTCTTTCTCTTCCGATGAACTTGTCAATCCCTAGAGGACTCTGGCTGGCCCTCCACGGGGCAACAATGTAAAGTGAGGTTTGCATGGCCATGTACTGGTCCAGCTTCAACACTCCACCGAATGTGATTAAAACATTCTTATTCACACAGATGTGCCATGTCTATGATCAAGCAAGTATGAAAGTATGGATGGATGTAGGGCCAGTGATTCCAAAAAAAGGTACTCCCTGGGAACTGATATCAATGCGCATGTTTGAACGTGACCCAGATAGGCAGTGAGATGACAGTGAAGGGTACAGGTAGCTGTGAGGAGGCGTGTGACTTCTCACCTTGCACCTATTAGCTGACACTGTTCACTACTATTGATGGATGACGACCGTGTACACATGCGATCTGTACATGGCACATATGTCCAGGGGACACCTTGGTGTGTTCCACGCAAGGTATTCCTGCTGCCTTTTTGGCTGGTGGGCATCTCCCATGTTGCTGAGGTGTTCACTGTGCCCCCATCCCCCTTACGTCCATGTTGCTCATGTTGTGGGACTTGAGTCACAGGGTGCATTACTGCATCAGGGTGGTTCATATTTGACCCCAAATGACACCAGCAATTTCATATTTGACCCCAAATGACACCCGCAATTCCATATTTGACCCCAAATGACACCCTGTTGTCTTTTTTGGAACACCAATGACAGCCTTCATATCATGTTCTTGTACACATGAGATACGCTGATGAGTGGGATTACGCACTACATTTGATACCCTGAAATGGCATTCCGAATACGTGACACCCTGAACAGCCTCTCTGTACAGAGGTGACATACCCACCATCTATTTGCTATTTGTGAGATTGTTTGCACTTAATGTTGCACTTACACTGGTCAGTGTGATGTGCTAATGCAGAGGACTGACATGCACACAGGGAATGTGTGTTGCAATGAATTAATTTGCACATGCTGTTCATGTGGCCATTTTGTACTGTTCCATGATTGCTAAGGACAGTCACAATGTGACGTGCTCATGCGAAGAAATTGTTAATGATTGTGTTCCTTCGGGCTATTCCTGCTGCAGCTGCAGTGGGGTGTGGTCCACCTGCCTCATCTTCCTCATCATCGTCCGGTGCATCTGGCACTTGGATCCATGGGGCATTGGTGCGTACACATATGTTGTGCAAGGTAAGTACTCTAAATATCGAGTTTTAAATATCGATATACAGAAATATCGAGTCTAATATATCGATTGTATTAAATATCGATGTTCTGTATATCGATGCTAAAAATATCGTTTTTAAGTCTTGTCAAAAATATCGAAGTATGTAATATCGAGTGTTAAAATATCGTTATGTAAAAATATCGTTAAAGTATTATATTTGTGTTTTTTTAGAGTTTGTTTGTAGTAGTATATTATTTAAATATAGTAAAAAAAAAATTGTATCATATTTTTAGGAGCGGGATGTTGGGTTTATAGGGGATAAGGGTGGGGAGTGTTTTAAAATAATGTTTAAAAATATAATTAAAATTTTAAAATTATAAATTTTAAATTCACATTTAAATTTCGAATTTTGAAATATATTTTTGAGGAGTGGGATGTTGGGTTTATAGGGGATGAGGGTGGGAAGTGTTTTAAAATAATGTTTAAAAATTATAAATAACAATTTTAAATTATAAATTTTAATTTCAATTTAAAATTTTGAATTTTGAAATATATTTTTAGTAGCGGGATGTTGGGTTTATAGGGGATAAGGGTGGGGAGTGTTTTAAAAATATGTGTAAAAATGTAATAAAAATTGTTAAATTATAAATTTTAATTTCAAATTTAAATTTTGAATTTTAAAATATATTTTTAGTAGCGGGATGTTGGGTTTATAGGGGATAAGGGTGGGGAGTGTTTTAAAATTATGTTTAAAAATTGTTACATTTGAAAATTTAATTTCCAATTTAAAATTCGAATTTTGAAATATATTTTTAGGAGCGGGATGTTGGGTTAGTAGGGGATAAGGGTGGGGGGTGTTTTAAAAAACATGTATTTTATTTTAATTTTTAAAAAAATTAAATAATAGTTTTAAAATATAAAATTCTACATTTAAATTTATTTTCGATTTTTCGATTATTTTTATTTTGAGAGTAGTTTTGTGTTTATAGGGGATAATGGTGAGGAGTGTTTAAAAAAATGTAAATTACATTTTTAAAAAGATAAATTGGGAGAAAAAATTATGAAAATATAATAATTAATTTTTTAAAAATATTACTTAGTATTGGGATGTACATTTTCTAGTTGTTAAATAAGGTGAGTGGTTTTAAATTAAAAATTAAAATCTAACATATGTTTACTGTCCAGTATGTTTCCTAATTTAATAGTGTTTGGACTGGGAATAGTAAATTAATTGAGTTTAGTGTCCAACACCTACCCTAATTTAATAGTGACTGGAGTGGGAATAGTAAATTAATTGAGTTTAGTGTCCAGCACCTACCCCAATTTAATACTGACTGGAGTGGGAATAGTCAATTAATTAAGTTTAGTGTCCAGCACCTACCCCAATTTAATACTGACTGGAGTGGGAATAGTAAATTAATTAAGTTTAGTGTCCAGCACCTACCCTAATTTAACACTGACTGGAGTGGGAATAGTAAATTAATTAAGTTTAGTGTCCAGCACCTACCCCAATTTAATACTGACTGGAGTGGGAATAGTCAATCAATTAAGTTTAGTGTCCAGCACCTACCCCAATTTAATACTGACTGGAGTGGGAATAGTAAATTAATTAAGTTTAGTGTCCAGCACCTACCCCAATTTAATACTGACTGGAGTGGGAATAGTAAATTAATTAAGTTTAGTGTCCAGCACCTACCCCAATTTAATACTGACTGGAGTGGGAATAGTAAATTAATTAAGTTTAGTGTCCAGCACCTACCCTAATTTAATACTGACTGGAGTGGGAATAGTAAATTAATTAAGGTTAGTGTCCAGCACCTACCCCAATTTAATACTGACTGGAGTGGGAATAGTAAATTAATTAAGTTTAGTGTCCAGCACCTACCCCAATTTAATACTGACTGGAGTGGGAATAGTAAATTAATTAAGTTTAGTGTCCAGCACCTACCCTAATTTAATACTAACTGGAGTGGGAATAGTAAATTAATTGAGTTTAGTGTCCAGCACCTACTCTAATTTAATACTGATTGGAGTGGGAATAGTAAATTAATTGAGTTTAGTGTCCAGCACCTACCCCAATTTAATACTGAGTGGAGTGGGAATAGTAAATTAATTAAGTTTAGTGTCCAGCACCTACCCCAATTTGATACTGACTGGAGTGGGAATAGTACATTAATTAAGTTTAGTGTCCAGCACCTACTCCAATTTAGGGTTGGTTTTCCTGTAAAAAATTGAAAACAGACTTTAATATTTATTTGGAATATTTTGTACATGGCGTGGGTTGGGTGTTGGGGATGGACTTTGGGTTTGGATGGATGTTTTACAGGTTTTTAAATGTGGTTTGAATAATACTTACTTTATTAGGTCGATGGTTTTAGAATGTTCTTTGTTATTTTACTGTTGTATTTGGATTTCTCTGTAGTGGAAATATAAATAGAAAATATATATATATTAGTCATTTGAGTACGAAAGTGAATATTATTGCAATATTAGTTTAACTGTTATTTTATAAATGTTAATTTACTTACTTTTAGGAAATAGATACAGGTTTTGGTTTGATGAGGTTCTTGCTTCTGGCAGCAATCCAGCAGAGTTTCGCCTTCTTTGTTCTTTTTAGTGTGATGTATAAAATAAAAGTAAGATTTGTTGGTTTATATAGGGTTTATTTAATTGTTTGCTTAATGTTATTGGTTGGTTTTAATATTGTGTCTTTTTATTGGTTAATTTATTAATGTTTTAATTGTTTTGGAAGTTGGTTTCCTTATATGGAAAACGCTAAATAAGAGTCAGTTATTTTTTTATTGTTTCTCTTTATGTTTAGATTTATTGTATTGTGTGTTATAATATATATGAAATGTTAAAAAGTGAATTTATATGATGTAAGTTTATATTTATAATTGTTGTTTATGGTGTGTTTATTAATGTAATTTTTACTTATGCGTTAATACTTTGAGAAAAAATGTGTTTAATTTTATTTGATATGCAATGTATGTTTTTTTTTTTTTGTTTGTTTTTTTTTGAAATCCTCATTTGCCTCAGACCTCAGTTGACACAAGAGTAAGATGTCTATAGCCGTTACTCGGTTTTAAGGAGACGTAGGCATCAAGATCGAACCGGGGAGAAGGCACCTGCCTACCGGCAAACGACCATCTCACCTAGAGTCACTGTATCCCCTTCTAAGTAGAGGGGCTGGTCTCACTCTCTTCTGATAACCTCTGACCGAAGACTGTTTATGTTGGCCGACTGAGCCCTTCTTCGGGGAAGGCCCAACACAGTCAGAGAGCTTCCATGAGGCTTAATCATAGGATCCATGTAGTTGTTATAAAAAAAGGATAAGCAATTAATGTGTCTGAGACCACTTTAGTAAACAATCCCATATTACTTTTTTCCTGCTACTCTGTAGTCTAGCCAGATCAATCTTAGAGATTTTATATAAAGAGGACAACCATTCTGTGTGTGTGGGGGGTATATCCTCTACCCATTTCTTACATATTTCCCTCCTACCCAGCAATATTGCATAAAATAGGAACCCCCTAGCAGGTCCTGTTACTTCGTTATCTATACCAAATATAATCAGGGGTAGGGAAATATGAACAGGGAATCCCAAAATGTCTGTCATAGTTTCATTCACTTTCTCCCAATATTCAGTTATCGCTGGGCAATCTTTAAACATATGGATGTCCGAGGCATTTACCAGACCACACTTCTTGCAACTAACCGCGGGACCCTTAGCTATTTTAGATAATCGTGCTGGAGATAAATAAGCTCTGTGGACAGTAAAATAATGATTTCTTCTGAGCCAGGCTGGTTTTACAGTCACATACAAGGTGTTAAAGGAAGTTTGCCACAGATCCTCCAGTTGTTCATTTGGCATATAGGATCCCCATTGTTCTTCAGCCAGTTTAAAGTCTCCATCAATGGTATTTTCAATGGCCCAATAGAAAAAGGAAACTTCCTTCTTTCCCGGCGGCCTAGAAACTAATTGCTCCTCTAAAGTGTTTCCTATACCTATTGGTTTTTTGAGACTCTGGGACCAACTCTGCAGCTGTAGATATTTAAACCTGGACAAACCACCCTCTAGCCTGTTATGGAGTGATAGCCATGGTATAAGAGAGCCGTCTGAAGCCAAGTCCCTCCATATCTTCATTCCCGCAATCCTAAGTGGTATGGCCAATTTGTCTTTTAGGCAATCTGGAACCCCTGGAGAGTCCCATAGAGGGGCCATGCTCGAGAAGTAATTTAGACCTGTGCATTGTTTAATTCTAGCCCAAATACGCGCCATCCCCAGCAGGACTTTCAACCTAATCTTCTTAAAAATTTCTGGTCCCCAAATTTAAACAGAAATCCCTCCTGGGGAAGGTCCCCTCCTTTTAACATGGCCGAAAACATGGCCCCTGTCCCTGTATGATCTGGTGTTTTTAATAGCATTCTTGCATGTGATAACTGAAATGCCCAAGCATAATATTGCAAATCTGGAAGTGTTAAACCTCCCTTCTCCCTCCTACGCCTAAGCTTCCTCCAAGCTATTCTTGTGGCCTTATAGGCCCATGGAAATGAATTAATTGCTTGCTGGAGCTTATCAATCTCTTTTTTATCAAAGTGCAGGGGAATGGTGTCAAAAGAAAAGTAATTTTGGGAAGTATAACCATCTTAATCAAGTTGATCCTACCCAAAATGGTCAATGGGAGATGAGCCCAGGATTTCATTAGCCTCTGGCATTCTTTAGATACGTTAGACAAGTTGGTCCCTGCTATCTTATCAATGTTCTGGACAATCTTGACCCCCAAATATCTTATTTCACGCTTGATCGGAAGCTGACAATCTGGCAGGTTCCAAGCCATGATATCTGTCTTACCCGCATTAACCTCATAACCGGAAACCTGCCCAAAGTCTTGTGCCAGCTTAATAACCTTGTGAAAAGATGTCTCCAAGTCAGACGAAAGAATTAAAACATCGTCCGCATAAAGAGCTACTTTCCTCTCCCATGCCCCAAATCTAAAAGGTGGAATGCCTACTTTGTCTCTCAAACGTTGAGCAAAAGGCTCTCTATATAAATCAAAAAGAAGCGGAGAGAGGGGGCAGCCCTGTCTAGTTCCCCTACTGATTTTAAAAGGGTTCGTCAATTTGCCATTGACTAAAAGTCTAGCTGAAGGATCGTGATAGATAAGCTGGATGGCTCGACTAAATTTTACTCCAAAGCCAAACCCATCCATTACTGCAGCAAGGTAGACCCAGTTAACCCTGTCAAACGCTTTGGTAGCGTCAAGTGTTATGGCTGCAAGAGGTAATGAAAAGGTTGAAGCCAAATCAATAGCGCCTATAAAATCATAGGTGAGATTTGAGAGATTTCTGCCCTTCACAAAACCCTTCTGGTCAGTGTGAAGTAATCCACCAGCCACTGCACCCAGCCTATATGCCAAAATCCTCGTGAAAACCTTATAGTCAGTATTTAAAAGTGAAATGGGTCTATAAGACCCACATTCCACTGGATTCTTTCCTGGCTTCAGGATCAGTGAGATGGTGGCTTCTCCCCATGAATCGGGAAGCCTAACACCTTCTGAAAGAATCTTATTGAAAAGCATAGTCATGGTTGGAATAACTGCCTCTCCCAAGGATCTATACAGTTCGACAGGCAGCCCATCAGGCCCTGCAGCCTTTCCTCTCTTACATGCCAAGATAGCCTTTCTAACCTCTAGCTGTGATATATCACGCTCCAAGTTTTCTTGCTGTGAGGAATTTAAGGAGGCAAGCCCACTTCCCATTAACCACTGACTAGCACTAGTAGTATCGACTACATTATCCTCCTTATATAGGTCTTGAAAAAAGGCGAAAAAGGCATCCCCAATCTCTTCATCCGTGAAGACCGAAGTGCTGCGATCCTCGCTATCTATTCGCTTTATTATATTCCGCGTTCTATCGGCCTTAACCTTCCATGCCAAGAGTTTACTGGCCCCCTCCCCATATTCAAAATGGGCAAGCTTACTAGCCTCCCATTTTTTAGTGAGCCTTAACTGAATAATATTATCCAGCTGATCCTTCAAACTTGACAAATTCGCCAGATATTCTTGGCGATTTACGGGGGCAGTTTCATTGTTTAAAATCATCTCCACTGCCTTCATCTCAGACTCTATTTGCGTCACCTCTTCCCTATACTTCCTGTTCTTATAGCTAACCCTACTCATAACTATACCTCTTAAGAACGCCTTCCAGGCATCCCATACCACAGAAATCTCGACTGAGCCCACATTTGTGTTGAAAAAATACTCTCATTCCTGTAATAAATAGTTAACTTCAGGCTCATCAAGCAGTAATGAGCGATCAAATGTCCATATCCTTGGATGTTCTCTCCCTTCCAAAGCTAAATCCATACATACAACAGCATGATCAGACAGGTGTGGAGTCAGGTAACCCAAGTCCTTGATTTTACCCCTCAGGTCGTGACTAACCAGTATATAATCTATTCTGGACTTGTGACGATACTTATTATTATAAAAGAAGCACCCAACTGAGAACCCGATCTCTCTCTCCACACATCACACAATCCCATCTGTGCCATCATTGTTTGCAAGTATGTCCGGGATTTAGGTGATGTATTCGCCCTACTGCTTGGAGATTTATCCAGTAAGGGATTTAAAACAATATTGAAATCACCTGCCATAATAATAGGCTCTGGAAATTCCAGAAGGTGTAAGAAAATAGTTTTTAGCACGGAAGGGTCATCCTGGTTCGGACCATAATAACCCACCACTGTCATCAAAGAGCCTTGAATAGAAAGTCTAACGATAGCCCACCTTCCCCCTGGGTCTGTCATAGAATTTAATACTGGGGCTTTAGCTTGGTTCTTAACCAAAATGGCTACACCTTTGATATTAACACTCTGATTTGAGCAAATAATATGTTCAATCCATTTAGCTTTTCTAAAAATTTCATGCAATTCCTCCTTCAAAAGATGAGTCTCTTGCAAAATAATGACCTGAGAAGGAGAATCTTTAAGGTATTGTAAGATCTTTACCCTTCTAGATTTTACTCGCAGGCCATTTACATTCCAGGATAAAAACGATATATTATTCATGGTGGTTTAGAGGTTAAGAACTTTAAGATGCAACATCTCCCACCACACCGCTCACAAGATGAGCACAACCAGCCTGTCCAACATAATAAATATAAATCAATCAAACCAAAAGACAAATGAGGATTTTTTTTCTTCTTTTTTTCCCCCTATGCTCCCCACCCTGTGCTCCCTCCCAAACCCTACAGGAACCCCCACCCCTCTTCCCTCCCTGGAGAACCCAACCCCCATTTACCTGGACTAATAGTCCAGATTCTACTACCGGGGCACCCATGGAGTCCCTCTATACTCAAGATACTATATACAAGTGACGATGTACTAAGACCCTCCTTAAAAAACGTTATCTCCAGTTTTCTTTGATTTTGAGGTTTTAAGGATTTAAGCTTAAATTAGGGTTCGAAATACAACCCCACAAACTTGGGCTTAGCCATAGCTAATATATCAGTGTGTCCTACCTATTTCTCTTAGGACCAAACTCTCCAAAAAAAACTATTTTGTAGTCTTGCCTAGACATTCCAGAAGCTCATCTGCCTCCTGAACTGATTTTAAATTGTACATCTTATTGTTGTACATAATTTTCAGGAGCGCAGGGAACTTCAACTGAGCAGTCGCACCAATTTTCTTAAATTCGTCCATTTTCCTCCCTAACTCCCATTGTCTATCCAACGTAGCACGGGCCAAGTCAGAGCGAATTTCATAGGAAAAATCTCTAGGTTTCAATGATTTTTGCTTCAGAGCGCAATTTAAGATTTTTTCCTTCAAAGAAAATGTGAGGAAGTTTATAAGGATCTTCCTTGGTTTGGGACGGTTTGGATGTTTCCTAAAAGGGGCTCTGTGGATCTTCTGTATGTCCCTTTTCAAGTCTTCCTCTGTTTCTTCTATCTGTATCGACTCCTTTATAAGGGTCACTATGAAGGACTTGATGTCATCTCCTTCTCTGCCCTCCGGAACATTCAAGAGGCGGAGATTATTCCTTCGTGAGTTGTTTTCTAATGTCTCAAGCCTGTCCCGGAGTGATACCTCATCCTTCTTAAGTTGTACAATTTCTGATCTGGCAACCCCCAGGTCACCTCTTATTTCACCCACCGAGCTTTCTAGGGCCACTGTTCTGGAATTTAAGAGATCGATCTTTTTCTCTAATGATTCACAAAACAGCCGAATCTCCCCTTGATTTGCTTCGGAGACAGAGAACCCCTTCCTAATATCCACAGATAGAGAAGAGAAAAGAGCCTCCATAGAGGGTGCTAAAGATCCTGCATTTCCTTGCTCCTCAGAGACTTCAACTAGCTCTATACTGTCATTTTCTACTCTAACTTGATTTACTTCTCGCTGGTCTCCATTGTTTGCCTTACTTTGATCGGGCCCCAAAGCTGTCAAAGCTATTTCGGGAGAAAGCTGTGACGTAAGAGGAGGACTATTCAATTCTTCCATTCTTTCTTGAGTGGGTGTTAACTCCCTTACACGTTTTCTTAGGTTCGCCCCCTGTTCGGTCACATCAACCACCAATGGCTGGACTTTGAAGTAGGACCGCAGGGATGGCGTGATCTTAATCCTCGAATCCAGGGAGTACTTTTTAGCTTTATCTGACTTGATTCTTCTACTTTTTACCTCACAATACTGAAAGGTAGAATAGCCAGTGGCAGTCCCTATCTCAGGGATTACGCCAGTCTTTTCCTCCTCCACCTGATTTTGATTATTGCTTGTGCCCAATTTTCCTTCTAGACAACACTTATTTATTTTGCTAGCTTGTTTTGCCTTCGTCACCCTACCACCTTGCCTCTGCCCTTTTTGCCTCCTGTTATTGGAAGTACTGTGGGGGCAGTATTATTAATAATACTGATGAATTTTCCTCCCCCTTTCTGTGCCTCCTGTTCCAGATGGTTAACCACCCTTTGTGGCAGCAACTGAAGTCGTGTGGGCGTAAATACAAGCCTGCCCCCCTCCGCTGACAATGTAGCACTTACCGTGCCTGCCAACCTCCCTTCTTGCCCTTCCAGCACCTGATTTTGTTGATCCTGCTGCAATTGAGGTTGTTGCTGCGGCGGCAATAATGATGGCTGCAAAATTTGAAAACTTTCGTCTTCTGGAAGCGCATACAACTGCTTCAGAGAACTCCCTCGTGATACTGACGGAAGGCGTCCTGTGCTGCCTCTTCCAGTATCGACCCGGAGGAGCCCGCGAGCCGCTGCTCTGCGACTCCTCCTCAGCTCCAGGGCGGCGGCAGACCAGCGCGGCAGATCCAGGGACGCACCAACACACATCCCCTAGCACAAACGGAAGGGATGCGGCTCAGAAAACACCAGAAATGTTAAAAAAAAAGTAAAGACTCAAAGAATCCAGCAAAAAAAAATGAAAGATTAAAAGAAAACGAAAGCACCGCGGGTCTCAAACTTCGCCAACATCCAAACTTCGGGACGTGAGTACCTCCGGTAGTAAGCGACCGCTCAACTAGCGGCCGCCATGTTCTCCTCTTTGTTTTCCTTCCATACCTCCCTGTCTGCAATGTATGTTTATGTGTTTATTTATATTTATTGTGTTTTATTTTGTGTATTTTCTCTATTTTAGCATTGACGATAATTATAAAAACTATATTTTTGCTGTCGATATGTGTGTTATCGATATTTTGGACATTTTGTATGTATTTAAACATTGTTCGATATTTTAGATTACGATATAAATGTGTACGATATTTTTGATGTCGATAATTTTTAGGACGATATTGTGGTTTCGATAATAGTGTATTTTTTTAACTAAGTATATAATGTCGATATTATTGTCAACGATATTTTTGTGTCGATAAAAATGTTGGTCGATAATGTGTCTTGCGATATTATGTCAGTGATTCGTTGTGCAATACACAACATGCAATGATCATCTTGCACACTATTTCTGGGCTGTACAGGAGTCTTCCACCTGTGAAGTCCAGGCACCTGAAACGTGACTTTAACACGCCAAATGTGCGCTCAACAATGCCCCTGGTGCGTTTGTGGGCCACATTGTACTGCCTCTGGGCCGGGGTGTTCGGGGCTCGGAGGGGTGTCACTCATCATCCACGGGCAGAGTGCATATCCTTGATCACCTGTGAGGGGTAAGTGAGATTAGTGTAAATTGGTGGTTCTGCATGCTGTGGGGCCGATTCCGATCTCGGTCGGAGGCGCACCCAATACCATTCGGTCGGGAAAAAAGCCATGCGAAAGCCTGTTTCCCGACCGATCCGTACAGCACACCGAACGAGCAAGTACGATGCGCACAACAGCAAAGAATCCGGCCGAGCCGTACTCACCCAAACCAGGTCCTGTTCTCCGACCGAGGCGAATCCGGAAACGCCGAATCTAGTCGCACGGAAGGAAAAATGCAGCCCCGTCCGGCCGGACAAGTACGATGCGCTTTCCGTACGCGCCGAACCCGTCGCTACGCACGGCACGTCAAAGCATCCGGGAGAGGCGCACATAAGCTCCGATTCGCGCCACAACACTATCCACGGCTCCGAGACGAACACGGCAGCGACGAGGACGACGCGAAGCGACGAGGACGAGGCGAAGCGACGAGGACGAGGCGAAGCGACGAGGACGACGCGAAGCAACGAGAAGGACGAACGACACGAACCAACCATGAATCCCTTCGTCCCGATCATACCAATATTCTACATTTACTACCGGAACAGGCACGGACGCGTACGGCGCAGAAGGTAAGCCAGACACCAACCACAAAACACATACAACACGTACACGACACATCACACACACACACAGGGATGCAGAATATACTTACACCAGCAACAGCAGCACCATAGGGGCGGGATGCCCATCACCAATGCCACATATGCACACAGGGGCCTGAATGCGCACCACCACCCCTACCCAGGGGTGGCATGATGCCTACCACCACTACCACCCTCACCCAGGGGGCAGGATGCCTACCACTACTACCACCCTTAGCCAGGGGGCAGGATGCTTACCACTACTACCACCCTCACCCAGGGGGCAGGATGCCTACCACTACTACCACCCTCACCCAGGGGGCAGGATGCCCACCACTACTACCACTCTCACCCAGGGGGGCAGGATGCCTACCACTACTACCACCCTTAGCCAGGGGGGCAGGATGCTTACCACTACTACCACCCTTAGCCAGGGGGGGCTGGATGCCTACCACTAGTACCACCCTCACCCAGGGGGGGCAGGATGCCTACCACTACTACCACCCTTAGCCAGGGGGGGCAGGATGCCTACCACTACTACCACCCTCACCCAGGGGGGCAGGATGCCCACCACTACTACCACCCTCACCCAGGGGGGGCAGGATGCCTACCACTAGTACCACCCTCACCCAGGGGGGGCAGGATGCCTACCACTAGTACCACCCTCACCCAGGGGGGCAGGATGCCTACCACTACTACCACCCTTAGCCAGGGGGCAGGATGCCTACCACTACTACCACCCTCACCCAGGGGGCAGGATGCCCATCACTACTACCACCCTCACCCAGGGGGGCAGGATGCCCACCACTACTACCACCCTCACCCAGGGGGCAGGATGCCTACCACTACTACCACCCTCACCCAGGGGGCAGGATGCCCACCACTACTACCACCCTCACCCAGGGGGCAGGATGCCTACCACTACTACCACCCTCACCCAGGGTGGCAGGATGCCCACCACTACTACCACCCTCACCCAGGGGGCAGGATGCCCACCACTACTACCACCCTCACCCAGGGGGCAGGATGCCTACCACTACTACCACCCTTAGCCAGGGGGCAGGATGCCCACCACTACTACCACCCTCACCCAGGGGGGCAGGATGCCCACCACTACTACCACCCTCACCCAGGGGGGCAGGATGCCTACCACTACTACCACCCTTAGCCAGGGGGCAGGATGCCCACCACTACTACCACCCTCACCCAGGGGGCAGGATGCCCACCACTACTACCACCCTCACCCAGGGGGCAGGATGCCTACCACTACTACCACCCTTAGCCAGGGGGCAGGATGCTTACCACTACTACCACCCTCAGCCAGGGGGGCAGGATGCCCACCACTACTACCACCCTCACCCAGGGGGCAGGATGCCCACCACTACTACCACCCTCACCCAGGGGGGCAGGATGCCTACCACTACTACCACCCTTAGCCAGGGGGGCAGGATGCCTACCACTACTACCACCCTCACCCAGGGGGCAGGATGCCCACCACTACTACCACCCTCACCCACGGGGGCAGGATGCCTACCACTAGTACCACCCTCACCCAGGGGGGCAGGATGCCTACCACTAGTACCACCCTCACCCAGGGGGGCAGGATGCCTACCACTACTACCACCCTTAGCCAGGGGGGCAG
This sequence comes from Calotriton arnoldi, assembly GCA_963921515.1. NCBI lineage: Eukaryota > Metazoa > Chordata > Amphibia > Caudata > Salamandridae > Calotriton > Calotriton arnoldi. The sequence goes on from CAWUFW010014745.1 coordinate 210,941, forward strand.
GATGCCTACCACTACTACCACCCTCACCCAGGGGGCAGGATGCCCACCACTACTACCACCCTCACCCAGGGGGCAGGATGCCTACCACTACTACCACCCTTAGCCAGGGGGCAGGATGCTTACCACTACTACCACCCTCAGCCAGGGGGGCAGGATGCCCACCACTACTACCACCCTCACCCAGGGGGGCAGGATGCCCACCACTACTACCACCCTCACCCAGGGGGGCAGGATGCCTACCACTACTACCACCCTTAGCCAGGGGGCAGGATGCCTACCACTACTACCACCCTTAGCCAGGGGGCAGGATGCTTACCATTACTACCACCCTCACCCAGGGGGGCAGGATGCCTACCACTACTACCACCCTTAGCCAGGGGGCAGGATGCTTACCACTACTACCACCCTTAGCCAGGGGGCTGGATGCCTACCACTAGTACCACCCTCACCCAGGGGGGCAGGATGCCTACCACTACTACCACCCTTAGCCAGGGGGGCAGGATGCCTACCACTACTACCACCCTCACCCAGGGGGCAGGATGCCCACCACTACTACCACCCTCAGCCAGGGGGCAGGATGCCCACCACTACTATCACCCTCACCCAGGGGGGCAGGATGCCTACCACCACTACCACCCCCACCCATAGGATGGACAATGCATGACACAACCAGCACACCACAACCTAGGGAATGCAAGAAGAAGACATCCCCCAACACCATGACAAGCGTGTGTAGACTGTGTCAAATGCCTACAACACCGAACATGACTTCTAACATACAATGTGACCCCCTAGCACATGTGCCACACAAATATGTGTGTGGCACACACAACGCAAGCAGGCCATGACCATTGTGGCAATGGGGTCCAAACCCCCATCATCACAGTGACCAAAAGGCAAGTGTGGGGTCCATAGCTGCAGCACATTTTGAACATTGTGGCAATGGGGTCCAAACCCCCATCATCACAGTGACCAAAAGGCAAGTGTGGGGTCCATAGCTGCAGCACATCTTGAACATTGTGGCAATGGGGTCCAAACCCCCATCATCACAGTGACCAAAAGGCAAGTGTGGGGTCCATAGCTGCAGCACATTTTGAACATTGTGGCAATGGGGTCCAAACCCCCATCATCACAGTGACCAAAAGGCAAGTGTTGACAAAGTAAGAGGTGCAACTGCCAAACTGCATGGATGATTCCTGGTCACAGAACAACAAACACATCAGTGGCAAAGTAGTGTATGTGTCCCATTGCAACATAAACCAAATCCTGCAGTGCAAATAAGACATAACTTTGGCCATGTGCAGACAAACAACACCCATGGGGGCTGACACCGTCAACAATCATCAATGACACAATGACAGAAGTGACCATCCGAATGCAGAACCACATATTTGCACCAATGGGCACACACATGCAGATACCCTGTGGAGACTGCAGATGTGAGGCGAACAGATACCATACCATGGCAGCAATGGGACACACAATCAACAATTAGCAACAAATGAGGGCTCCCGTCCCATCAGCCTGGTCATGGAAGTGCCAACGGAATCATCAGCACAGATCCAACACACTTGTATAGCAATGTTGCACTGACAACACAGATGAGTCCTTCCCCATTGATGCCCAAACCTGCATGTTCACTGGAGATGGCCACACGGTCAGGGAAGTAGACGAATAGAACAATGGCAGGCACAACAGATGTGCAGGGGTGGAAGCCACAGATGTGAAGTTGCCAATCTAAGTAGGAAATCTCATTGCCAAATACTGAACACATGACACCCTCAGATGCTGCTATGGATGACATGGATACACCACAGGATAGGACACATAACCCCTGGACCACATGGGTTCCTGCACAGTAACACTTCATAATCATGAGACCAAATATCACCATCACTGCAGCAAGGGCATTGTTAGCATCATCAACATCATGTACATCAGAAGCAAAAGCACTAGAGAACAGAAAGTTGCTTTATTCAGCATATGTGGCATTAAAAGTAGAAGTCCGGTAGAACATAAACAAAGGCCAATGGCCAGTCCATCAACAAAGTCACAAGTGGGTGACAGTGGCAGATGCCACCCTACACATGCCTGCACAAAACCAGGGACAATCCACTAGGAGGGGCAACCGGGGGTTGGCCAGGCACCGCAGGGACAGGATCAGGGCTCACCAGGAGGAAGCAGGGAAGGGGTGGTGGGTGCTGGAGAGCCACTGACAACTGCAGTGGAGGTGTCTGACATGGTGTGTGCCGGCACAACTGGGGGGCATGGCTCAGATGTTGTGGGTGCCGGCACGACTGCAGTGGACCCTGCAGATGGAGTGGACAGGTCCGCCACTGCAGTGCCCAAGTCAGACAGGGTGGTAGTGGACTCCACTGCAGTGCCTACCACCAGGGGAGGAGAATGGGGAACAGGCAAGGTGGGCTGGACAGAGGGGGAGGACACCCTCACCACATCAGTGGCACAGACAAGCGCAGCGGGGGTGTGGTGCCGGGAGAGCAAGTGGCAGGGGGAGAAGGCCGGAGCCTCTTGGGGATGGTATATCTGTGGGTGGGGGAACCTGGGGCAGGGTGTGGCGGGGGCACCTGTGGAGTGGGGGCCTGAGGGATGGAGGAAGGTGACCTGGTGCTTGAGCTGCAGGGCGGCGGCGGGGTCTTGCTCTTACCACTCCGGGGGACTTGCGGGTGGGGGCCTCAGTCTGTCTGCGCCTGGGGGAGGGTGTCCGGGGCGAGGGGCACTCTGCTCCGTGTGGGGGCTTCCTCTTCCCCCTGGATGCTGGGTCAGCTGGATCGGAGGGGAAGAGGCCGAGGTCACTGAGGAAGAGGCGCTGGGTCTTTGGGGTTGCAGGTGAGGCAAGGGAGGGTGCTTTGGAGGGAGAGGCAACTGAGGACTGTGCAGTGCCCGTGGATGCGTGTGTGTGTACCAGGGCCCCATCCCCTGTGAGTCTGGTTTCAGTCCCCTGACTGTGCGTGCGTGTGCGTTTAGTTTGTGGCGTGTGTGTCTGTGTGCTGGATGTGTGTGTGCTGGTGTGTGCCTGTGCCGGTGTGTGTGTGCTTGGGACGGGCAAGGTGCTGGGGAGTGTGGATGGAGCAGAGGCAGGAGGGGTGAGGGAATGTCTGAGGAGGGACACTGCTGCCGTCAGGGAGGAGTCCATGGACCTGTTGCCCCTCTGTAGGTCAGACATGCCCGATGAGATGCCCTCCATGAACGACACCAGCTGAGTCAACAGTGCGGTGTGCGCATGGAGGACACTCAGCATGGCTGTCTGCCCTACATGGAGCTGGCGAAGGAGGTACACAGACTCCTCACTCAGGGCAGCAGGGGACACAGGGGCAGGGGTGCGGTGCCTGGGCCAAAGGAGACACGCTCCCGAACATGGGAGCCTCCACGGACCTTGGGAATGGGAGCCGATGGGAGGGCGGTGGTGGTGCTGGTGGTGGCGGGGACAGCAACACTAGCTGGGGTGTGGTGGCTGCTGACACCCGCCTCCACAAGGGAGTCACCCTCCGAGTTGCTCTGGTCCTCAGCTGAGGTGGATGGTGCTGAGGATTCCTCGGTGTGGCTCCCCTCGCCCTCCGTGCCACTGGGTCCCTCCGACCACTCCTCGGCTGCTGACCCAGTCTGGCTCTCTGGCTCCTCCTGGTCCGTGGAGCTGTCCCCTTCCGTGGCCGTGGATGTATCTGCAAACAATGGGGAAACAGACAGACATCAGTCACCTGCACCAAACGCACACACCACTGTGAGCACAGCACATCACAGAGCAAGCCCTGGCATCATTAGTTGTACATTGCTAAAAGTGCCCTAACTGAACAGGAGAAGCCAATTGTCAGTCTGATGCCAAGCATGGCACTCACATCCCACATGGCCTTGCACCCATCTGTCTGGTGTCTGTTGGATTGCAACACCCCAGTGTGGACACATGCACCAAGTACACAGTAGTTGGACAGTGCAGAGGACACGGTGTGGACACATCACAGCTCTTGCCACTGAGTGAGTACAGGTTTCCGGATGAAAGGGATGCCCAGAGTCAAATAGGAAATGCATGTGATGCATACCAGCGACAGACACCATGATGCACCCATGTCCTGATAGCCAGCGCCACTATGGTGTGCATGTAGCACATGTCACTCCCCTGCAGGACCACAAATAAGTTGACACATGCCATGGCAGAGGCATGACTGCTAAGTCATACATCACTGTCTCAGTGATGTATGACTTGGCAGCCAGACAACAACACTATGCACTGTGTCACAATAGTAGGTCATGGGGAATGCAAGTCCTGGAGCTGCACAAGTGCACATGTACATCCCCCACACAACACATCATCTCAACCCTCATCTGTCCAGGTCACACCTATTGGACATATGGGAGACCTGTGACACTACCCTCTGAACCTGAGCCCCTCACAATTTGCTGTGAATGGGGAACAGCTGCCTGAACATCACATTCGCATACCCCAGTCTGCACGGGCAGCTGATCAAACACCTATGTGACACACAAGTATCGTCTCCTATGGTCACATCTCCAGGGGCATGCTGAGCCCCTACCAAGAAACACCCCAGCAGTCCTGGCAACTAATCCACAGCACACTGACACAGAGGCAGACACCGGAGGGGTCAAATCACTGTGCACAATGTGTCAGCTGATACACGGGAGTGGGAGTACAGAGTGCATTGCATGGCCTGGAGTAGGCATGACTGTCCTGCTCCACATGAATGAGGGATGTGCCCTGGACAGTGGAAAGCTGGCTATGTATGTGTGACACACGTAATCTGCACACTCCTGGGGCACAAACATTGTTCCCACCCGCTGCATGGGCGTGTGCCACATACCCCAGGCACATGTGGTGGCTCAGCTCAGCAAGTGGACCGCATATCAAAGCAACACGCAGATCACATGTCCAAACCCAGGCGTTGTGTGAACAATGGACCCACCCATGATGCCCACAACAGAGTTAGGGAAACAGATGCTGTCCCCCACCTTTAGTGAAGCAAACTGCAAGGACACAGTCCCAAGTGACACAATTCCCTGACTGTGAGGGCCACACCTGGGTATCAGATGAGCAGTGGGCAGTGCACAATAGAGGGACATGGCTCCTGGAGAACATGACTGCTGCACTGTGGCAGTTGAACCAGGCCAGAGGAGGGCACAAAGCATGTAATACAGAGTTCACAGTGCAGTCTTTGACTCACCCCTCCTTGCTGCTGTCTGGCCGTCAGCTGCCCATCCAGGTCTGGAAAGACCACCGCCAGGATCTGGAGCATGTGGGGGTCAGGGTCCGTGTTCCGCCCCTCCTGCGAGGAGGCGACAGCTTCAGCTGGACCCGTGCAATCCTCCGGGTTCAGCCCCGAAGGTCCTGCCACCTCTTCTGGCAGTTGCGGATCCGGCGCTTGTAGACCCCCACGGACCGGACAGCCCGGACGATGTCCTTCCAGATTTCCTGCTTCCGATGGGCATTAACCTGTCAGGATGACAAAGTGAAAAGGCCATTACCACACATGCAACATATCCGTGCATGACACAGTTGTATATACATGTCTCAATCACAGGGGCACATGATGTACACAGGCAGTGCAAAGCTGCCCATGGACAGTTTGCCAGACGTCACTACATGGTATCATTGCATGGGAAGTAAAACCATGTTCAAATGCACTGTCACTGCACCATACCTGTCCAGTGCAAGTCACTACACACTATGGGGGTGACAACTACTCAGTGAGCCTGCTAGCCAGTGGCGTGCAGACTCTCAGCCTTGCTAGTCAGACAAAATGCACATTCAGAAAGGCAGTGCACAGAACACTCACCTGCCCCCTGGTGTCCCATACAGCTTGCTGTACTGTGGAAGTAGGCTGTCCAGCAGGGCCTGGTTCTCTTCAAGGCTGAAGGCTGGGGCTCTCTCCACAGTACGTGCCATTGCAGGGTCCAGAGGGGCAGAGACAGCAGCAGTGCAGTGGCAGATGTCGTCCTGGAGCATGTAGTGCAGGCAAGTGGGCTCTCAGGGGAACAGCCAGCAATATATATGTGCTGGAGAGGCAGATACTGTCCCTTGTGTCCAAAGTGATAGGTCCAAGTCGTTTGCATCTTCTGAATCTGGCCAATCCATGGAATAGCAGCACCAAAACACGCCCACAGCATCCTTCAAATCTTCAACTTCATGACATACATGATTTTGCAACATTGTTGTGGGTGACCAACTGATTTTCCAGCAACCGACTCGTTCGAAATTCGAAAACGCGTCCGTTGCCAGGCAAGCCCATTGTCAATGGGTGCGCCCCGATCGGTCCATTGCGGTACAACGCGCACAGGGGTACAACGCGTACCCGCACACATTGAAAGCAATGGGCCGGCCGGAGGCACCGATCGGTCCATTGCTGTTCAACGCGCACAGGGGTACAACGCGTACCCGCACACATTGAAAGCAATGGGCCGGCCGGAGGCACCGATGGGTCCATTGCAGTTCAACGCGCACAGGGGTACAACGCGTGCCCGCACACATTGAAAGCAATGGGCCGGCCGGAGGCACCGATCGGTCCATTGCGGTACAACGCGCACAGGGGTACAACGCGTACCCGCACACATTGAAAGCAATGGGCCGGCCGGAGGCACCGATCGGTCCATTGCAGTTCAACGCGCACAGGGGTACAACGCGTACCCGCACATTGAAAGCAATGGGCCGGCCGGAGGCACCGATCGGTCCATTGCAGTTCAACGCGCACAGGGGTACAACGTGTACCCGCACACATTGAAAGCAATGGGCCGGCCGGAGGCACCGATCGGTCCATTGCAGTTCAACGCGCACAGGGGTACAACGCGTACCCGCACACATTGAAAGCAATGGACCGGCCGGAGGCACCGATCGGTCCATTGCAGTTCAACGCGCACAGGGGTACAACGCGTACCCGCACACATTGAAAGCAATGGGCCGGCCGGAGGCACCGATCGGTCCATTGCTGTTCAACGCGCACAGGGGTACAACGCGTACCCGCACACATTGAAAGCAATGGGCCGGCCGGAGGCACCGATCGGTCCATTGCAGTTCAACGCGCACAGGGGTACAACGCGTACCCGCACACATTGAAAGCAATGGGCCGGCCGGAGGCACCGATCGGTCCATTGCTGTTCAACGCGCACAGGGGTACAACGCGTACCCGCACACATTGAAAGCAATGGGCCGGCCGGAGGCACCGATCGGTCCATTGCAGTTCAACGCGCACAGGGGTACAACGCGTACCCGCACACATTGAAAGCAATGGGCCGGCCGGAGGCACCGATCGGTCCATTGCTGTTCAACGCATCACTGTACATGTGACTGGCATATGTCAGCATGCCTGTCTCAGATGGACATATGCCAGCCACAGATAGCTCCCAGGGAGTGAGGGGCACACCTACATCACGACAGCCTGTCCAAACTTTATCATAAGGCATGTAAGGCTGCATTTCCTATTGTGTGTATGTTGGTGTACATGTTGTCCTGTGGGTGTCACCTGTGGGCAGCCACCCCCAGGCTGTGCACGTGTTCATGGGGACAGGATCCCGGGTGTTACGTGTACGTGACCACTGTGATGTGCAACTGTTCATATCTGTGCATGTGCCATGGTCACATTTCACAGTGGTGTATGTGTATGTCATGTCACATACCCCGTGAGTCCCAGGTGGGACGGTATGTTTGAGCCAGGGTGTCCCAGTGGCACAATAGTGATGGTCCTCCACAGTCTTTGTGCATGTGGTGTTTACAATGTCTCTGATTTCATGTGCACAATGGGAGACAGTCTCCACATCCACGTTGTGTGTGCATGGACTCTGATGTTGTGCGTGTGTGTCACAGACGTCCATGTCTGTCCTGCCGTTGCAAGTGGGGCCACTACCTGTGGGGGTCATGGTTGTTTTGCTGTGGTGTATACATGATACTCCATGTAATGCCAGTGTCCATGTGGCATTACAGGGTCCCTGGGAATGTACCTGTCGTTGAGCTGTGGTGCCTGGGGCACATCTGTCCTCACATGTCCCTGTGGGGGGTTATTGTGACACGGCAGCAGGAGATGGGAACTGTGACACGGCCTCATGATATCCAATGGGCCAACCTGGGACTAATTGATGCCACCTGTTGGACCGTGTTGACAGATGTTGGCCATGTATGTACCATACATGTCCTTCCGGTACTGCACACTTCATGTAGTTGTGCCTCATAATGATGTATGTTGGGATCTTGAGTGTGTTCAATGCCGCATATGTGGGGTGACTGACAATCTTGCTTACTTCTCCTCTGCACTGCAGGGCTCCTGCTGTCCATCGGCCATTCCCAGACCTGGCAACGATGGTGGAACGGGACAGCATCCGACGGTACCGCTTCACCAGGCAGCTGATTGAGGATTTGGCAGTGCAGTTGTCCCCACATTTGCAGCCTGGCCGGCCGTATCCTACAGCGCTGACCCCCAAGGTGAAGGTGATGGCAGCCCTACACTTCTTTGCCACTGGTACCTTCCAACATACTGTGGCGACTGCTGGTGGGATGTCACAGACCATGTTCAGCCGTGTGCTCCGCGATGTTTTGGCGGCAATGTTGCTCTTCCTGAACCGGTACATCTATTTCCCTAGACTGCGACGACTCACTGACGTGAAGAGTGACTTTTATGCCCTGGGGAGGATGCCGCATGTCATTGGCTCCATTGATGGGACACATGTGGCTTTGGTACCACCACAGGCCTAGGAGCAGGCCTACAGGAACCGCAAGCACTACCACTCGGTCAATGCACTGGTGGTGTGTCTTGCAGACATGACCATCACACACGTGTGTGCCCGTTTCCCTGGTTCAGCACACGATGCCTTTGTGATGAGGAGTAGTCGCATCCCCAGGATGATGGCACAGATGCAGAACCAGCGTGCCTGGCTTGTCGGTGTGTACTGACTTTGTGCCATTGTGTGTGATCTGATCTGTAGTATTCCGCCCACTTTTCCAAGTCAGCTAATGTGCACTTGTCTGTCCGTAGGTGACTCGGGATACCCCAACATGCCGTGGTTGCTGACACCCCTCAGGAACCCTGTGACACCTGCCCAGATGCGCTACAATGAGGCACATGGTCGGACCAGGAGAGTGATTGAGCGGACCTTTGGTCTCCTGAAGAGCCGCTTCCGCTGCCTGGACAAGACCGGAGGGTCCCTCCCATATGCCCCTGCGAAGGTGTGCAAGATTATCATCGTCTGCTGCATGCTCCACAACCTGACAGTGCGGAAGGAGTTGCCTCTCATCCAGGATGACAATGACCAACATCCGCCACCTGTGGAGGATCCTGGCCTGGACCACGATGCCAATGACGATGATGATGATGATGGTGATGTCCGCACACAGCTCATCACCAACTTCTTTAGCTGAATGTGAGTATCCTGAGGTGTCATGTCAATGATGTGAGTTGGCATGATGTGTGGGTGGTGCTCTGGTGTTGTTGGAGTGTGTCCATGGGCCACTTGACTGGATGTGTGTTGCGATGTGTGGTGACAGGTGGGCTGTACTCCCCAACAGTGTTGACATGCTAACTTGGTTCTGGGTGGGTATCTTGTAACATGTATTGTGCATGTGTTTTGCTGTTCTGTCCTGTACTCCATTGCTTTTGACTGTGTGTCATTTCTGTCCTTCACAGGGTACTTTCAGATTCGTTTGGTCAACTGTGTCCACCGACGACGTGATTGCACATCCAGGCTGGTAGCTGTTGTGTCCCTACAGGTGATGTGCGCCACACCCATGGACTTCCTTCCGTCTACAGTTGTTGACTGTGTGCCCGCTGCCAGGTGGGGTTACCTTGCATCTGTAGTGGTTACGGCATGTTGCAACTGTGTAATAAACCTGTGCTTCACTTTGTGATGTGCGTTGTCTGTGGTCACACATTTGACTGCCATTTGCTTACTGCACCTGTGGGCTACTTGACTACAACTGGGAATGGGTGTGGTGTCTGTGCATTGCACCGTCTTCCCTGGCAACATCAGTGTAGGCAATGAGTCAGATGGCCTAGGTGTGTATGTGTCGTGTAGCCCTGGTGGTGTGTCTCCCTCATGTGTGTCACGTTTCCTGTACTCACATGCCTGTGTTGTCCTTGCTGTTGCAGTTCGCATACACAGTGTAATTTTGCAGTTCATCATCCCCATAACAGCACCCACGTTGGAATCACGACAGAGGCAAGTATGGTGTATTAGTGTGTTTATTGTGATACATTTGTGTTAATAGTGCATAGGATGGGTTGTGCTGTACATGAATCTTGCAATCCCAAGTTCCTAGGTGAATTGAAAGTCCGGGTAGACAGGATCCCCAGTATTGGGGCCACAGTTGTCTGACACATTGGTCCAACTTGTACTCCCCATGCAATGTGTGGGAGTAGTGTTGCCGTCAACAGGGTGAACAGTCTGTGCACAAAGGCGAACATCCAGAACAGGTTCAGGCTTCCTGGGAGTTGCGCTTGGCCATCGGCCTCTCACTTTTCCCTCCTCGGACGACCCCTCTTCTTGGGGGGCCCTCAAGTGCAGGCTGCTGCGGTGCAGGGGACTCTCCGCCAGAGTCCTCCTCCCTCCCTGTGGCAGTTACAGTTTGTTCGGCACCAGATGTTGTTGGCACACAGGGAGGTGTGGACTGGTTGCTGTTCATCTGGCGGAGGCATTGTAAAATGTCCCTGTGCACCGCCGTCATCTCATGCAGTGCATCCCACTTGGACTCCACGCGGGACATGTGTGAGTCCACACGGGACATGTGTAACTCCACGTGGGACATGTGGGAGTCCAAGCGGGCATGATGGGCAGCCTGCTGCTGTTTAATGTCTCTGAGGAGCCCCACTACCTGGCTGAGCTCTCCGGTGCTGGACTGGTACGCATCAGCTATGCGTACCAGTTGTGGGTCATCATGCACACCAGCAACGTCTGCAAGCAGCGACCTCTGTCTCCCACCCCTCCCACCACCCCTGCTGACATGTGCAGTGTGTGCAGTGGCACGCACAGATAACCCTGGTCCACCTTGGGGGTTGGTGGTGGTGGTGGTGTCCATGGCCCCAGGTTGGTCCAGGGTCACTGTGCTTGTGTTGCTCCTTATTCTGTCCATGTCGGCAGGGATGGTATTCGTGGTGACAGTCGTTGTAGGGGTGGGTGCAGGGGGTGCAGCTGGTGGTCCTGCTGGTGCTGCAGCTGGTGGTCCTGCTGGTGCTGCATGTTGACTTGCACCGGATGTGCCAGGTTGTTCTTCATCGTCCGAGGAGGACAGAGGCTGTACGACGCCAGTGAGCTCGGCATCCTCTTGAGCCTGGGACTGGGACTCCTCAGCCTCTGCTGCTGTGTCCCCATCATCACCTGTTTTTGGGAGACACAAACAATGTATGTCATGTTTCTGCAGGCATCAATGGTTGACACACATTACAGTTGTGACTGTGCCTCTGGGTGCGGGCCTGTACATTGCATTGTCCTGAGTCGTCACAGTCAGGGGTTGATATTGGTGTGGCACATTGTCCTGCATTATTTGGGCATTTCTATGTATTTTCTGGGGTGTGAACATGGTCTGCATTGGTTGTGTTTGGTTGACAGCCGGCCCTCCTTCCCACCCACCCAGCCAGTCAGTTATCCCACCATGGAACGTGCTTGCGTTGCAGGGAGTGTAAGTTGTCTCTCAGGATGTCAGTCAGTGGTGTCCTGCTGTTTGTTGGTGCACATTTGCCAGCAGGGCCTTGTGCTCCCCACAGCAGTAGCCAGTGTCAGCCATCTTGTGAGTCCTTCTCCACTTCCTGTGATGTGAGCATGGTTCAGGGTGGTGTTGATGGGACAGTTGTGGGGGTGACCAATATCAGTGACTACGACTCCCATCATGCCATTGCCTCCACCCCACTTCCCAGTATTCCCATACTTACTTGCTTTTGTGTGGAGTTCAGTGTGTGTGGGTGTGAGAGCAATGGCAAGATGGCTGACAGTGGTGTCCTGCTGTTGGTTGGTGTGCAGTACCCAGCATGCCCTTGTGCTCCCCACGACACAGCAACAGTGTCAGACATCTTTGATGGGCCTTTCCACTCTCTGTGGGATGTGCATGCGTGAGTGTGAGCTTGCTGGGCCATGTGGTGGGGGATGTAGAGCTGTGTCTACGACGCCCATCATGCTATTGCCTCCTCCCCCTTCCCAGCATGCCCATGCTTCCTTCCTTTTGACTCTGCTTCCCTGTGGGGTGGGGTGGCTGTGCTGACAGGATGGCTGGGAGTGTTGTCCTGGCAGTTGTTTGGCTGGAAGTCCCAAGAGTGTCCCTGTGCTTCACACAACATAACCCGGGGTGGTGGTTCTTTGTGGGATCTTGTGTTAGGATGGGGGCATTGCATTCTACCAGGTGGGTTCTGTGGAGTTTGTGTTGGGGGTGTGAGGGGAGGTGCTTGTGACTATGGTCAGTGCTGCAAGTCCCCCTTCCCACCCAGCTAGCCAGATATCCCACCATGGAACGTGCTTGCATTGCAGGGAGTGTAAGTTGTCTCTCAGGATGTCAGTCAGTGGTGTCCTGCTGTTTGTTGGTGCACAGTTGCCAGCAGGGCCTTGTGCTCCCCACAGCAGTAGCCAGTGTCAGCCATCTTGTGAGTCCTTCTCCACTTCCTGTGATGTGAGCATGGTTCAGGGTGGTGTTGATGGGACAGTTGTGGGGGTGACCAATATCAGTGACTACGACTCCCATCATGCTATTGCCTCCACCCCCCTTCCCAGCATGCCCATGCTTCCTTCCTTTTGACTCTGCTTCCCTGTGGGGTGGGCTGGCTGTGCTGACAGGATGGCTGGGAGTGTTGTCCTGGCAGTTGTTTGGCTGGAAGTCCCAAGAGTGTCCCTGTGCTTCACACAACATAACCCAGGGTGGTGGTTCTTTGTGGGATCTTGTGTTAGGATGGGGGCATTGCATTCTACCAGGTGGGTTCTGTGGAGTTTGTGTTGGGGGTGTGAGGGGAGGTGCTTGTGACTATGGTCAGTGCTGCAAGTCCCCCTTCCCACCCAGCTAGCCAGATATCCCACCATGGAACGTGCTTGCATTGCAGGGAGTGTAAGTTGTCTCTCAGGATGTCAGTCAGTGGTGTCCTGCTGTTTGTTGGTGCACATTTGCCAGCAGGGCCTTGTGCTCCCCACAGCAGTAGCCAGTGTCAGCCATCTTGTGAGTCCTTCTCCACTCCTTGTGATGTGAGCATGGTTCAGGGTGGTGTTGATGGGACAGTTGTGGGGGTGAGCTATGTCTGTGACTACGACTCCCATCATGCCATTGCCTCCTCCCCCTTCCCAGCATGCCCATGCTTCCTTCCTTTTGACTCTGCTTCCCTGTGGGGTGGGCTGGCTGTGCTGACAGGATGGCTGGGAGTGTTGTCCTGGCAGTTGTTTGGCTAAGAGTCCCAAGAGTGTCCCTGTGCTTCACACAACATAACCCAGGGTGGTGGTTCTTTGTGGGATCTGGTGTTGGGATGGAGGGCATTGCATTCTACCAGGTGGGTACTGTGGAGTTTGTGTTGGGGGGTGTGAGGGGAGGTGCTTGTGACTATGGTCAGTGCTGCAAGTCCTCCTTCCCACCCAGCCAGCCAGCCAGTTATCCCACCATGGAAGGGGCTTGCATTGCAGGGAGTGTAAGTTGTCTCTCAGGATGTCAGTCAGTGGTGTCCTGCTGTTTGTTGGTGCACAGTTGCCAGCAGGGCCTTGTGCTCCCCACAGCAGTAGCCAGTGTCAGCCATCTTGTGAGTCCTTCTCCACTTCCTGTGATGTGAGCATGGTTCAGGGTGGTGTTGATGGGACAGTTGTGGGGGTGACCAATATCAGTGACTACGACTCCCATCATGCCATTGCCTCCACCCCACTTCCCAGCATTCCCATACTTACTTGCTTTTGTGTGGAGTTCAGTGTGTGTGGGTGTGAGAGCAATGGCAAGATGGCTGACAGTGGTGTCCTGCTGTTGGTTGGTGTGCAGTACCCAGCATGCCCTTGTGCTCCCCACGACACAGCAACAGTGTCAGACATCTTTGATGGGCCTTTCCACTCTCTGTGGGATGTGCATGCGTGAGTGTGAGCTTGCTGGGCCATGTGGTGGGGATGTAGAGCTGTGTCTACGACTCCCATCATGCTATTGCCTCCTCCCCCTTCCCAGCATGCCCATGCTTCCTTCCTTTTGACTCTGCTTCCCTGTGGGGTGGGGTGGCTGTGCTGACAGGATGGCTGGGAGTGTTGTCCTGGCAGTTGTTTGGCTGGAAGTCCCAAGAGTGTCCCTGTGCTTCACACAACATAACCCAGGGTGGTGGTTCTTTGTGGGATCTTGTGTTAGGATGGGGGGCATTGCATTCTACCAGGTGGGTTCTGTGGAGTTTGTGTTGGGGGGTGTGAGGGGAGGTGCTTGTGACTATGGTCAGTGCTGCAAGTCCCCCTTCCCACCCAGCTAGCCAGATATCCCACCATGGAACGTGCTTGCATTGCAGGGAGTGTAAGTTGTCTCTCAGGATGTCAGTCAGTGGTGTCCTGCTGTTTGTTGGTGCACAGTTGCCAGCAGGGCCTTGTGCTCCCCACAGCAGTAGCCAGTGTCAGCCATCTTGTGAGTCCTTCTCCACTTCCTGTGATGTGAGCATGGTTCAGGGTGGTGTTGATGGGACAGTTGTGGGGGTGACCAATATCAGTGACTACGACTCCCATCATGCTATTGCCTCCACCCCCCTTCCCAGCATGCCCATGCTTCCTTCCTTTGACTCTGCTTCCCTGTGGGGTGGGCTGGCTGTGCTGACAGGATGGCTGGGAGTGTTGTCCTGGCAGTTGTTTGGCTGGAAGTCCCAAGAGTGTCCCTGTGCTTCACACAACATAACCCAGGGTGGTGGTTCTTTGTGGGATCTTGTGTTAGGATGGGGGCATTGCATTCTACCAGGTGGGTTCTGTGGAGTTTGTGTTGGGGGGTGTGAGGGGAGGTGCTTGTGACTATGGTCAGTGCTGCAAGTCCCCCTTCCCACCCAGCTAGCCAGATATCCCACCATGGAACGTGCTTGCATTGCAGGGAGTGTAAGTTGTCTCTCAGGATGTCAGTCAGTGGTGTCCTGCTGTTTGTTGGTGCACATTTGCCAGCAGGGCCTTGTGCTCCCCACAGCAGTAGCCAGTGTCAGCCATCTTGTGAGTCCTTCTCCACTCCTTGTGATGTGAGCATGGTTCAGGGTGGTGTTGATGGGACAGTTGTGGGGGTGAGCTATGTCTGTGACTACGACTCCCATCATGCCATTGCCTCCTCCCCCCTTCCCAGCATGCCCATGCTTCCTTCCTTTTGACTCTGCTTCCCTGTGGGGTGGGCTGGCTGTGCTGACAGGATGGCTGGGAGTGTTGTCCTGGCAGTTGTTTGGCTAAGAGTCCCAAGAGTGTCCCTGTGCTTCACACAACATAACCCAGGGTGGTGGTTCTTTGTGGGATCTGGTGTTGGGATGGAGGGCATTGCATTCTACCAGGTGGGTACTGTGGAGTTTGTGTTGGGGGGGTGTGAGGGGAGGTGCTTGTGACTATGGTCAGTGCTGCAAGTCCTCCTTCCCACCCAGCCAGCCAGCCAGTTATCCCACCATGGAAGGGGCTTGCATTGCAGGGAGTGTAAGTTGTCTCTCAGGATGTCAGTCAGTGGTGTCCTGCTGTTTGTTGGTGCACAGTTGCCAGCAGGGCCTTGTGCTCCCCACAGCAGTAGCCAGTGTCAGCCATCTTGTGAGTCCTTCTCCACTTCCTGTGATGTGAGCATGGTTCAGGGTGGTGTTGATGGGACAGTTGTGGGGGTGACCAATATCAGTGACTACGACTCCCATCATGCCATTGCCTCCACCCCACTTCCCAGCATTCCCATACTTACTTGCTTTTGTGTGGAGTTCAGTGTGTGTGGGTGTGAGAGCAATGGCAAGATGGCTGACAGTGGTGTCCTGCTGTTGGTTGGTGTGCAGTACCCAGCATGCCCTTGTGCTCCCCACGACACAGCAACAGTGTCAGACATCTTTGATGGGCCTTTCCACTCTCTGTGGGATGTGCATGCGTGAGTGTGAGCTTGCTGGGCCATGTGGTGGGGGATGTAGAGCTGTGTCTACGACTCCCATCATGCTATTGCCTCCTCCCCCCTTCCCAGCATGCCCATGCTTCCTTCCTTTTGACTCTGCTTCCCTGTGGGGTGGGGTGGCTGTGCTGACAGGATGGCTGGGAGTGTTGTCCTGGCAGTTGTTTGGCTGGAAGTCCCAAAAGTGTCCCTGTGCTTCACACAACATAACCCAGGGTGGTGGTTCTTTGTGGGATCTTGTGTTAGGATGGGGGGCATTGCATTCTACCAGGTGGGTTCTGTGGAGTTTGTGTTGGGGGGTGTGAGGGGAGGTGCTTGTGACTATGGTCAGTGCTGCAAGTCCCCCTTCCCACCCAGCTAGCCAGATATCCCACCATGGAACGTGCTTGCATTGCAGGGAGTGTAAGTTGTCTCTCAGGATGTCAGTCAGTGGTGTCCTGCTGTTTGTTGGTGCACAGTTGCCAGCAGGGCCTTGTGCTCCCCACAGCAGTAGCCAGTGTCAGCCATCTTGTGAGTCCTTCTCCACTTCCTGTGATGTGAGCATGGTTCAGGGTGGTGTTGATGGGACAGTTGTGGGGGTGACCAATATCAGTGACTACGACTCCCATCATGCTATTGCCTCCACCCCCTTCCCAGCATGCCCATGCTTCCTTCCTTTTGACTCTGCTTCCCTGTAGGGTGGGGTGGCTGTGCTGACAGGATGGCTGGGAGTGTTGTCCTGGCAGTTGTTTGGCTGGAAGTCCCAAGAGTGTCCCTGTGCTTCACACAACATGACCCAGGGTGGTGGTTCTTTGTGGGATCTTGTGTTAGGATGGGGGCATTGCATTCTACCAGGTGGGTTCTGTGGAGTTTGTGTTGGGGTGTGTGTGAGGGGAGGTGCTTGTGACTATGGTCAGTGCTGCAAGTCCCCCTTCCCACCCAGCTAGCCAGATATCCCACCATGGAACGTGCTTGCATTGCAGGGAGTGTAAGTTGTCTCTCAGGATGTCAGTCAGTGGTGTCCTGCTGTTTGTTGGTGCACAGTTGCCAGCAGGGCCTTGTGCTCCCCACAGCAGTAGCCAGTGTCAGCCATCTTGTGAGTCCTTCTCCACTCCCTGTGATGTGAGCATGGTTCACGGTGGTGTTGATGGGACAGTTGTGGGGGGCAATATGTGTGACTGCGACTCCCATGATGCTATTGGCTTCACTGACTTGGCCAGCATACACAGAATTCCTTCCTTTGAGTGGCCTTCACTGTGTGTTGGTGTTGTTGTGGTGGCTACATGTGTGGATGTGTTTGTTAGTTCTATTTGTGCCACTGCCTAGCTGTAGTTGTAGTTGTGTTTGTACATGTGTTGGCACAGTTGGATGTGACTTTTGGATGGCATGTGTTGTGTTTATCTGACTGACATACACATTTTGGGATGATTCTGTTCTGGTTGCTGTGTAATTGCTATGAGTGCATGGTTTGACTCTCCCCTTGACAGTGATGTGTGTGTTTTGTGGCAGTATATTGTGTACATTTGTTGTGTACTCACCAGGCTCTGGGATGTCCTCTAGTCCATATACGCTCACTGGCGGAAGGATGGCCCGCACCTTCTCCTCCCAGGGCCTGAGGTATATTGGCTTGGCAGGAGGGCCACTGCCGGTGTATTGGCTGTTGATGTAGTCTTTCTTCAGCATGTCCCGTACCCTCCTGCGCACGTCATACCACCTGTTCTGGATGTCGGTCTTTGTGCGCCGACATGGTGATTGTGCGTTCACCCTGTTGATGATCCTCTCCCACATCTTGGTTTTCTGCGACATGGGGGTCTGTTGGACCAGTGTGCCAAACAGCTGTGGCTCCACCCTGAGGATCTCGTCTACCATGACTTCCAATTCACTATCTAGGAACTTGGGATTCTTCTTGGGGGGCATGGTGATGGGTGGTGATGGTGGGTGATGTATGTGTTGGTGTGCAGGTGAGGGTGTGTGAGTGTGTGTTTTGCTGGGTGTATGTGAGGTAGGTATTTGTTGGTGTGCTGATGGTGTGTGGCTTGTGTGAGGGATGAGCTGTGGGTGTGTGGTTGCTTTCTCTTGGGTGCTGGCAGTGGAATGGCATTTGCAAAGGCTCATGGTAGTGATTTGTGTCCTTTATATAGGTGGAGTTGTGGGTGTGTCTTTGTTCTCTGTCCCCACCCCCCAGTATTTATTGGCTTGGTAATTGCTTGTTTGGCCTTTTTTGGGTGATTTTTCCTTTGTGCTGTTTGTGTATGTTGGAAACGTTCTTGTGACCGAGTCGGACCCTGCATTGGTCTCGTACGGTGTTCTCCGTTTCGTTCACGCTGTGTTTGTGCAGTTTTCTATGCTGCGTACGCGTCGGTCGCGGTGTATTGTGTTGCTTCGGCTCGGTTTTGTATGCGTGTCGGTCGTACGGCTTGTCCTCCGTCCGACTCGGTCGTGGTTTTCGCGCCTTGCATCGTACTTTGCGGTTTGGAGTTCGCGTGTACGTTTCGGTCGGATTTGTTCCGGGTGCGTGTCGGTCGGTTGGATTCGCGTGTTTTTCCGGCCGGATTGCTGCTTTCCGTGCGGCTCGGTCGGTCGACTTTGTTTCCGTACGTGTCGGTCGGATTTTTCGCGCCTTGCATCGTACTTGGCGTGTCGTGCGCCACGGGTACGTGTCGGTCGGTATTTTTTCCGGATCCGAGTCGGTCGGTGCTTTTTCCGGCCCGAATCGGAATCGACCCCTGTGTTGGCAGACTTACAAGTTTTGTGGTGTGTGATATGTGTGACTTTGGGATTCATGTTTGCCATGTCTTGCTTCTGGCAAATGTGCGGGATCAATGTGTATTACGTAGCCTCACAGCTGCTTCTCCCTCCCCCCGAGCCTATTTACTTGTGTGCGCTGCGCGGTTGCATCACTTGCACTCCTACGGCACACCATTGTCATGCCTGTCTGCCCATGTCCGCAAGCCTGACAACAACACTGTAATGTTGGCCGTTGAAGGTGGGCGGCCACTAGTGTGTAGGCCTATGGTAAGGATAGGGCGGACACAGATGTGGAGTTCAGGCCTGGCTGAACTCGTGCTGCAATTGAGGCTAGGCCTTTGGCTTATGCTGCGGCAATGAAGATACACACACAACAGTTGGCATGTATGAGCCAAGACCCCGAGCGGTCTTGCGCTCCTTTATTTATCCATTCGGGCGAGCCCGCCCTCCGGGTGCATGCTACATTGCAACATTGTCCAGTAAGGTCCGGGTGGCGCCAACACTACAACAGAGACACACGCCATAGTTACTTTTGTGGCCAGCCCGGAACTGAAGCACGCTCAGAACTGAACCACGCCCAGAGCCCTGGGCCATTTCTTCACACTCCTCACACGCCTACACGTGGGCCGCCGCCACGCTGGGATGTCGTGCGCTTCAGAGTACGTCTCCAGACGTTCCACCCAGGCTTTCCAGCTGCCTGCCTGGGACGGGGGTGGCCCCGTGACTGTGAAGGGCTCCAGTGGCGTTACCGAGGACATGCTGTTGGCTGCTGGAGGCGGACTTGTGGGGTAGCCCCACGTGACGATGACTTGTCGTGCACTGAGGTAGGCCCATCTGAAGAGCTGAGCGGGTGTGCAGCCTGCGATGATGCAGTGGGCCTGGAGGCTGGACGGTCACTTGCGGTGCACTGAGGTAGTGGCACCTGAAGAGCTGAGCGGGTGTGCAGCCTGCGATGATGCAGTAGGCCTGGAGGGGCGGACTGGAAAGGATTTTTCTGTGTCCTGCTGGACCGCAGTGTAGGCCGGAGGGAGCAGTCAGCACACACAGAACTTCGCGGTGCGGTGCCGCAGGGTGCGCTGGGGGCCTGTTGCGTGGAAGCCAGCGATCGGCTGAGGAGGCTGCCAAGCTGCGGCCCTCAGGCTTGAAGATTGCACCAGCACATGGAGGGCCCTCTTGGAGACACGCCGGTGGCGGCAGGTAAGCAGTGAGGCCTGGGTGCGCAGGGGCAGGAAATCACCGCTGGGTGCCGGACGGGTCTGGGGACTAGCCGGCTGGGGTGCAGCAGGCGCACAGGATTGCGCAGGCACCACTGGTCACGCCGGCGGCCTCGTGGCAGGGTGAGGGGCGCCGCCCTGGCATACACGCCCCTCCAGGCGATGACGAGATGTGCGCCGGGTGGCGTGTGACGTAGCCACCTCGTCGCCGGTGTAAATTTGGCCATTGAAGGTGGTCAGCCACGTGTGTGTAGGCCTATGGCTCAGGATATGGTGGACACAGAGACACACGCAGTAGTTACTTTGGTGGCCATCCCGGGAGTGAAGCACGCCCAGAGACCCGGGCTATTTATTCACACTCCTACGCTGGACTGGCGTATGCCGGCCCAGCCCACTATGCTTACGCTTACAGGGGGGGCGACATAGCTACATGTCCAAGGTCTTCCCCACTGCCTGAGGTAACATGGTTGCGTCCACTGTCCACAACACCACAAACACCAGCAGTATATGTCCACATGGACATGTCTGTGCTATGCATACTCAAGACTGTCCGGCACATCACCGCCACACTTGGCATTGTGTACATTCTTATTCATGGGTCCATTGCCTCCTTCGCACATTCTTGGTTCCCACCTCTCCCCACATTCTGAAATTGTGTGTCAGAGGGGCTATGCCTTTGTGGGTGGTTTGTCTACATGTCTGGCCCCTGTTACCACAGTTACTTGTGTTGTCGTGTCTGGTAGGTGGGCATGTTGGTTGGCATGTTGTATGTGATTTTGTTAGGTGTGCATTCCCACAGTTGTGAGTTGTATGATTGTGGAGTTGAGGTGTGTGGTGTGTTCCGTTGGTACTTACCGACGAGCAGTGCATTTCCATAGGTGCCATCCTGAAAGCACTGGTTGATGATGGCCTGTCGGAAGATGAAGGAATCATGCACACTGCCTGGGAAGTTGCCGACGACTTTGGTGAGCAGTCCCCGGTGGTCCACTATTGCCTGCACATTGATGGAATGCGTGTGCTTTCTGTTGCGGTAATTGTGTGCAGTGTCGGCAGGGGGCACAAGTAGGACATGTGTGCAGTCAATTGCCCCCAACACGTGCGGGAAGCCAGCTATGGCGTAAAAGCCTTGCTTGGTCTCCAGCTGTTCCTGCGCAGTGTGGGGGAAGTGAAGGTGCTGGGGTATCAAGCTGATGATGGCATCCATGACAGGTGTGATGAACTTTGATAGGGCTGGCTGGGAGACTCCTCCGACTCTGGCAGTTGTTGGTTGGAAGGTACCAGAGGCCAACAAGTGCAGCACAGCCAGAAGCTTTGTCTGCGGAGGGATGTTGGTTGTCCGTTGTGTTGGTACCGTCAGCCTGTGGGCAATGTGGGTCAGGATGCGGAGGATGGTTGTTCTTTTGAGCCTGTAGTGCGCAATGACATCCTCTGGCGTTAAGTCTCTGAGGCTGGTGCGTTTTCGGAAGGTCCGCTGTCTTGTTCTGTGCTGCCTCGGTGGTAGTCCGGGGGTGGTCCTGGGGGTGGTGGCGGTGGGTGTTGTGGCCCTCTTGGGTCTCCAAGCTGCATGATTAGTAGCTCCATGGCATCTGTTGGTCTTCAGATGTGGCTCTGGGCTGGGCTCCTTTCTACTGCAGGTATTCGTCCTACTTAAGACCAGAAAAAAGCAGGTCTTAAGTCCCTGCTGCTAACGTGCCTTATCGCCTGTTTTTGGGCCGCATCGCCGATCTGGCTGGTCGTTGAGAATATCGCGATGTGGTGTTTTCGTGAGTTTTTGCCAAGGAACGCCTACTCTGCATATCATTAGCGTTAGTTGTCGCTGTCAGCCTTGGCGATGTTTTTAGCGGCAGCTATCGCAGGAAAACTGACGATGTCGGCTGTTAGCGCAGGCTTGTGAATAGGGCGATAAATCTATCGCCACTTTCGTGGCGGTAAACTGCCGCTAAATCGGCGATGTGTCATTGGGAATATGCCCCTTTGTGTCTACATAACATGTGTTGATCTGCATATTCTATCTCAACTATGCACATCACAATGTTTTCCTCAGGTATAAACAAAACGTATAAATGCTTTCGAAAACTCGGAGACCTACCCAACTCACATGTAGTTAGAGCCAATAATGAAGGGTTACACATCTTTTTGACAAGGATTCCTATCTCAGCTTGACTCTCATAGAACGTTTTAGGAAAACCCTTTTTTATACTGTGGTTTTGCATGCATTGACATTAATTTTCATATATTTTACATATATACTGTGTATTCTTAGGCACTGAGATACATTTATAAACTGACTGGATGTGCGGTTCAGTCTGAAATCGCTCAGGAGGACTTTTAACTACAAACATGGGGACCCACTACTTCCAGGTTTCACCAAGTTCATTAAGTTTTCACCAGTTTTATAAATTTTGTTGCAGCCTCATATACATTTCTAAAGTGCATACTAGGCACCTGTAGAATAGACTCTGCTCCCGACTTTCATTGGTAAGACTACATGTCCATTGTATCTTCTAAAATGGCCTTCACGAAAGCTGAACTTTACTCAGACAGTGTGAGTTTGTTGATTTGGTCAAGGTGCCTGGTGGTCTTGAAAGAGTTAACATTTTTTATTGATGTACTGCATTCACCTGCCCTGTATCCATTCTGAGCTGTGCACAACATTTGGCTAAGCTCTGTGCCCAAACTGCTTCATCTGTGCAGTGGAGGTTGCTTGCAGGACCTGCCGTGCCCTCCACTGGGATTAATTTGCTAACTGGCAAAAACCATGCAGATTCATCAATCGGAGGCAAGGAGATTAGGAAATAAAATTTTAAAAATGAGTGTAGGCTTAACATGCAAAGTCTCTGGCAAATTTAGTGCTGATCCATCAAACAGTGTCCAAGTTATTGGAAAAAACAGAAATGTTTTACAACCCCCTGCCACCCCCCACGACCCCTCCCCAATTGGATCTGCACTAAACCTGATATACCTGCGCTGGGTTTAACTTGCTAAATGCCAGCCACATTTGACGTAGATTCAGCGACAGTGCTGTAATATAATCAGCTAAATATTTTGTTGACCCCTCTTCAACTTTTCCCCCACCCTTTGATGAACTGGCACAGAACTTGATATACCAACAGAAAACCAATACTGCCAAACTTCTGCCAAAGTTTGTGCATATTAGTCACACAGTGCCCGTTTACTATCAAATTTAACACATTTTGCCCCATCTTTTTTTAACTGGCCCCCTCTTGATGGATCTTTACGAACTCAACATACCAACAGAAGTCAAAATAGGCTATGTCTCTTCCAAACCTTTTGGAGATCAGTCACACGGTCTCAAAGTTATGTGTGAATGAAGAAGGGTTTTGACTCCATTCCCTTTTAACTTTGCCCCTGACTGGATTGTCACAACACCTGAAATACCTGAACTGAGTACAAATTTACAACTTCTTTATTGTTCTATTAATAAAAATCATTACAATCTTTGGAGCATGAACAGTTGCAACCACAATAGTTCATTAGATCCGTTAAAATCTGACATTAAAATAAGGAAGGACCAGTAAAATTCACTTTCAACAGAAATATTACCACTATTGTGAGTAATTTAGGGATAACATGCAGCACCAGAACATTGAAACCACATACACACAATCTTATAAGTAGCTTTTCCAGTGTCAGTAATTTTCATATTTTCTGTGGGACTTTCCTTATTAGTAAAATAACCCCATGTTTGCACACAATCATTACTTTATGCCAATTTCTTAACCTCTCATCTATAAAGGGACTACTTGCTTATTTCGCCTTACTGTGAACAGTGTTAAAATAGGCTTATATAATTGCCAATGCCCATTACTTTTATTACAAAGTTTAAAATACTCCTGAGCAGTAAAGCGCTTACGTGCAGAGCTTTTATGCTAGGACAAA
This sequence comes from Calotriton arnoldi, assembly GCA_963921515.1. NCBI lineage: Eukaryota > Metazoa > Chordata > Amphibia > Caudata > Salamandridae > Calotriton > Calotriton arnoldi. Next base: position 234,803 of record CAWUFW010014745.1, read on the forward strand.
CTGTAGATTTTTTTATCACTTAGTAGGATGTCAATAAAGTGCTCCTAATTGTTCTGGTGATTCCTGTACACTATTTAGTTCTGAGTTGAATTTTTTTCCTACTATAAGGATAAACTTGACAAATTGTCTGATTAAATGGATTACTTTCACGGAAAAGCATAAAATTATTGCCTGTTGACATGTTCCTACCCCTTGCTCATTAAAGGTGGGTTTCAGTAATGCTTGCCTTTCCTGTAATAGACCAGGGCAAATACACTCAATAGGTATAAGTGTTTCGCGGGCAAACTGAGTCTACAGTTCGGCGATGGCCAATTACATATCCATCTTGGAGTCCCATCCTTTGTTGTATATTGACCAAATCTTAATTTTAAAAATGTATCCCTAATAAATGGCTGTAGTTGGTAAAGTAAGTTGGGTTGGGGCTCCTTTATATTAAAAGAATTATAATCGACCGGGTGTGTTTTTTTGCTAAAATCGCCTCCTTGTCCTGCACCGGGACAGAATATTCGTTGATCGATTTAAAAAGTGTTTAAAGGTATTTTTATTCCTATCCTGGAAATCGTAGGACTAGAGGTTAAATGTATTTAAGCTCTTGGTTAAATAAAGCCTCCACCCACGGGCATAGTCAGATTTAGCCAGTTCTCTGCAACACGTATTTGCGAGACTGCCAGGGTCAGATAAAAACATGTATATAAGTCTCTTAGGAATGCTGATTTTTTTTTTTTTTATCCTCATTCGCCTCAGACCACAGTGGGCAAACTAGCCGCCAGTACCTTATACGTAGTTGGGAAGGCGAAGGCTGGTGGGGAGAAAACACCCCACCTGCCAGTACATCAGCGGACTAGGGTGGCACTGTTCCAAAGAAAAGGGCACGGTCACTCTCCAATATAATCCAGGTAACCCTGGCGACTGTTGTTGTTGGCAGTGGAGGAACGGAGAGTGCCCAACGCAGTCAGGAGAGATCAGAGAGGCCTAATCATAGGACCCATATTATTTATAGTTTTTTTTAAAGTAAAGTGTGTTATCTAAGTGTAAAGTGTGCGATCTCACAAAACTCAGCATTTGACCATTTCAATAGAGAATCCCACACTACTTTCTTCCTCCTACTCTGGGTACCACTCAGATCCAGCCTGGATATCGAGAACACCGAGGACAACCACTCAGCATGCAAAGGAGGTGAACATTCTACCCATCTTTTACATATTTCCCTCCTAGCCAATAACATAGCATAGAAAAGGAAAGACCTTGCCGGGCCCATAACTTCACTGGATATTCCAAAAATTATCAGGGTAAGGTTTATTTGAATTTGAAGACCAAGAATATCTGAGGTGCTTTTGCCTACTTTTTCCCAGAAGACCGCAATGGCCGGGCACTCCTTGAACATGTGTAGGTCAGAGGCTCTCTCCAAACCACATTTCTTACAACTAACTGGGGGCCCGTCCGTCATCTTTGACAATTTTAAGGGAGTTAAATAGGCCCTGTGGACCGTGAACATGTGATTCCTTCTCAACCATGCTATTTAACAGTGGCAAACAGAGTGCTAAAAGATGTTCGCCAGAGGTGTTCCCAAGGTTCATTCGGTAAGCAGGCGCCCCACAGTTCTTCGACCAATTTAAAATCTCCGTCGGCTGCTTCTTCGATGCTCCAATACCAAGTGGAAACCTCCTTCTTTCCTCTAGGTCTTTCCACCAGCTGTTCCTCTAAGGTATTACCTATGCCTATAGGTATTTTCAAATTTTGGGCCCAACTCTGCTGCTGAATGTATTTAAATTTGGAGAGACCACCTTCTGCAAAGCTATGAAGCACTGACCAAGATAAGAGCGTGCCTTCTTCGGCTAAATCCCCCCACACCTTCAGTCCAGCCACTCTAAGCGGTAGTGCTAGTTTGTCCTTCAGGCACTCCGATGCACCAGGAGAGTCCCACAGGGGGGCCAAACTCGAGAAATAGTTAAGACCCGTCAGCTGTTTGATATTAGCCCATGTTCTTGCCATTCCCTGTAGGACTTTTTACTTGATCTTCTTGAAGAATTTAGGTTCTCCATATTTAAACAGGAAGCCCTCCTGAGACAGACTAGCACCCTTTAGCATTGCAGAGAACATTGCACCTACCCCAATACTCTCCGGAGTTTTTAAGAGCATCCTAGAATGGGATAGTTGGAAGGCCCAGGCGTAGTATTGCAGGTCCGGCAGCGAGAGTCCTCCCTTCTCCCTCCTAGGTCTCAACTTCTTCCAGGCAATTCTGGCCCCCCCTATAGGCCCATATGAATGAATTGATGGCCTGCTGAAGCTTATCTATGAGCAATTTGTCAAAATGTAGTGGGATGACATTGAAGAGGAAGGTGATTTTAGGGAGTACTACCATCTTGACCAGATTTACCCTACCAAAGATGGAAAGAGGGAGGTGGACCCAAGACTTCATGAGTTTCTGACACTCCTTTGTTACATTGGCCAGATTGGTCTCTGAGATCTTGTTAATATCCTGCACTATTCTGACCCCCAGGTACCTCATGTTGCGCTTGGTCTGATGTTGGCACTCCCCCAAGTTCCATGACATGACCTCGGGCTTCTCAGCGTTTATCTCATACCCAGATATCTGACCAAAGTCCTGAGCAAGCTTTATAACTGCCGGAAAGGCCGTAGAGAGTGTCCGAGGAGAGAACCAAGACGTTGTCAGCATAGAGGGCTACCTTCCTCTCCCACCCCCCATGCTTAAATGGAAAAATACTCAAATCCTCTCTTAACCGCTGGGCAAATGGCTCGATGTACAGGTCAAAAAGAAGAGGAGATAGGGGGCAACCCTGCCTAGTACCCCTTGTGAATTTAAAAGGACCGGTGAGGTTGCCATTTACCAACAATTTAGCCGACGGGTCTTGATAGATCAGCTGGATGGCTCTGCGGAACTTCTCGCCCAGGTTGAATTTCTCCAGAACCGCCGACAGATACACCCAGTTGACCCTATCAAAGGCCTTAGTGGCGTCTAAGGTCATAGCTGCGAGGGGAAGCGAATAGGTTGTGGCCAGATCGATAGCACCTTTAAAATCGTATGTGAGGTCATAAAGCTTCCTGCCCTTGACAAAGCCTTTTTGATCGGAGTGTAGCATGTCTCCTGCTACTGATCCCAATCTGTCCGCCAGGATCCTGGCAAAGATTTTATAATCTGCGTTTAGCAGCGAGATGGGTCTATACGACCCGCAACTCGCAGGGTTCTTCCCCGCTTTCAAAATCAAGGTGATAGTTGCCTCTCCGCAAGAACCTGGCAGCTTTGTTCCGAAACATAGAATCTCGTTAAAAAGCTGAGTCAGGATTGGACCTAATACATCCCCCAATGATTTATAGAGCTCTATTGGCAGCCCGTCCGGGCCTGCAGCTTTACCCCCCTTACAGGCTAGGATGGCCCTTTTAACCTTTTCCTGTGAAATATCCTGCTCGAGACCTTCCTGTTGAATTGAGTTCAAGGGACTGAGCGTGCTCCCACGCAACCATTCCACTGCCTCGGATCTGTCCACCACCCTGTCTTCTCGGTATAGATTCTGGAAAAAATCAAAGAAGGTGCCCCCTATCTCCTCGTCTGTAGAGAGGACAGTAGCCCCATCTGCATTGTTGATTTGTTTGATCAAGTTGCGCGTCCTGTCTGACTTTGCCTTCCAAGCCAACAGCCTGCCCACACCCTCACCATACTCGAAGTGGGCAAGCTTGCTCGCCTCCCTTCTGAGTGTAACCCTGGTCTGAAGGATGGTATCTAGCTGCTCTTTTAGTTCTTTCAGTCTGTCAATGTTTTCCTGCTGTTTCTCAGGATCAGCCCCAGTGTTCAGGCCCAGCTCTACTACCTTCATCTCGGCTTCCTTATGGGCCACCTCTTCTCTATATTGTTTGTTCCTGAAACACACCCTGCTCCTGATTGTCCCCCTTAAAAAAGCCTTCAGAGAGTCCCAGACAATAGAGGTCGCAGCTGATCCTGTATTATAGCCCAAAAAACACTCCGTCTCTTGGGAAAGGTGCTTCATCTCCTCACTATCTGAAAGCAGAGTGCGATCAAAAGTCCAGGCTCTGATGTTCTGCCTGCCTTCCAGATCCAGATCCAGCCATACCCCCGAATGGTCAGATAGGTGGGGTGTCAGATAGCCAATATCCTTGACTTTCCCCCTCAGACTGTGGCTGACCAAGATGTAGTCAATTCTTGATTTGTGACCGTACTTGCTGTTGTAAAACGAAACTCCTAACTGATGGCCAGATCTATCTCTCCATATGTCGCAGAGCCCTGTCTGCGCCATCATAGAGTGGAGATAAGCCAGAGATTTGGAAGGTACCATGACTCTGCTCTTTGCAGACTTATCCAATTTAGGATTCAAGACAATATTGAAATCCCCAGCCATGATTACTGGATCTGGGAAATCCAATAGATTAGAAAAAATAGTTTTAAGAGAAGAGGGGTCGTCTTGGTTTGGGCCGTAATAACCCACAAGAGTAAAAAGAGAACCCGAAATAATCACCTTCAGAATGACCCACCTGCCACAAGGGTCTACCAGGGAGTCCAAGATGTGGGCTTTAGCTTGTTTTTTGATTAGTATAGCCACACCTCTGATGTTGGCACTCTGATTGGAACAAATCATGTGGTCCAACCATTTTAATATTTTGAATATCTCGGTTGACTCTTCCTTCAGAAGGTGCGTTTCCTGAAGGATAATGACCTGCGCGGGGGAATCTCTAATATATTGTAAACTTTTTGCCCTTCTGGATTTTACGCGTAGGCCATTCACGTACCAAGACAGGAACTGAACCATTCTCATGGAGGTTTGAACACGAGGCCCATGGAACATTTAAAAAACAGAGATTGCCAACGCCAGACCAGGTAGTGCGAAATTAACATAACTAGAGCAGCCTGAACAAAAAAAGACAAACAGTCTAAGGTAGATGAGGATTTTTTTTTTCCCCTGCATGCTCCCCACCCAGTGCACCCCAACCCCCGCTCCCCTTGCAAACCCCTCCCTGGAGAACCCCCCCCCGATTTACCTGGACTGATGCAAGTCCAGTCTTCTGCGCCCTGGGGCAAGTCGCCCTGTCCTTTCATAGAGAAGAAGAAAAAAAAAACGAAGATTAAGGAGAAGCTAGAGACCAACCCTTAACAGCTATTTACTGATTATTGCTATGTGTGTCACTATAAAGTTATCCAGCTAGTTCTGTTTTTAAGGCAGTAGGACCTGGATTAGTGTTTGAATGCCCTGCTCCAAGTGTCCTCCCACTTTATTCACAAAATTAAGTGCCCAGCCGCCCAGGAGCAGACTAGCTAACTATACCTCGCCTTTCTCTAAGCTTTCAAGTAGCTCATTGGCCTCTCGTAGTGACCTAACATTATGCATCTTATTCTTGTGCATGACTTTCAGGGTCGCTGGGAATCTGAGTTGGGCCACTGCACCTAGCTTTTTAAAGTCATCCAACTTCCTGCCCAACTCCCATTGCCTATCCAGAGTGGCACGGGCAAGGTCAGAGCGTATTTCAAATGAAAAGTCCCTGGCCTTCAGTGATTTTACCTTCAGGGCCATATTGAGGATCTTTTCCTTCAGGGAGTAGGTATAAAAATGTAAGAGGATTTTCCTGGGTTTAGTTCTATTGGGGTTCCTTCTAAAAGGGCCTCTGTGCACCCTTTGAATATCCTTCTTCAGAACTTCTTCTGTTTCCTCTATCTGCAATGTCTCCTTTAATAGTGAGACAATGTAAGATTTAAGGTCTTCCCCCTCCCTTCCCTCAGCAATGTTCAAAATACAGAGATTGCTTCTTCGGGAGTTATTCTCTAGGAGCTCCAGCTTATCTTGAAGTGCCTCATCCTCCCTCTTGAGAGCTAGTATGTCTGCTTTTACTGCACAAAGGTCATCTTTTAGTTCTCCTACAGAGTTTTCCAACATGTCTGTTCTTGTGTTGAGTAGGTCGATCTTCCTCTCCAGGGACTCACAAAAGTTCCTGATCTCTCCTTGATTGGCCTCAGACACTGAGAACCCCTTTTTGATGTCCTCCGAGAGGGTAGAGAATAGAGCTTCCAAAGATGCTACCGAAGGCCCCATTGCGTCTTTAGAGCCTTCAACCACACCCACAGCACGGCACCCTCCCACCGCCTGAGAAGCCGAGACCCTCTGCCTATCGTTATCCTTTTCATTTTCAGGGACCCCAGCTGGACCGCTCCCCACCATCTCATGACCCTGTGCGGTTGTGGTAGATGATAGTAGTAGGGGCCCCCCCGAGGCCTCCATCTTCTCTGGACTGGACCCTGTTCCAAGCGGGGCTGCTGACCCCCTTCTGAGCGCTTCACCCTGTTTTACCACATCCAGCACGATAGGTTGAACTTTAAAGTACGACCTAAGTGAAGGAGTAATCCTGACTTTGTGATCTAAGGGGTTTATTTTAGCCTTCCCAGCTTTTATGCTCCTACGTTTAACCTCACACCGCTGAAAGGTGGAGCAACTGCTGTCTCTGCCAATGCCTATCCCCTGACAGCCAGTTTGAAAAGGGGGGGGAGCTCTTCCTGCCACCTCTAATGACAGACCTCCCCTTCCTGGGAGCCTGCTTACTTCCCTTTACCGCCAACTTTAGGGGTCCCTGGGAAGCCCCCGGTGCCCTTTACTTTTCCTAGCTCCCTTTACTGGGAGCACGGCGCCTGGTGGCCCTTGGTTCAGTGGACACGCCTGTACTTGCTGAGAGGAAGAGGGAGTCCTCGAAGAAACACTGACGCTGGAAGCCTGCTCCTCCTCAGCCTCCCCGGCAGTGGCTGCCTTCTCCAGGGCCGAATGGGCACAACAGGTGCTGCCGCTGCCCGCACGAGCCGCTGCTCTGCGACCTCTCCTAAGCTCCAGGGTGGCCGCTTCCCACCGGGAGGAAACAGCGGAGGCAGCCGACACGCGGATCCCAGGGGGGGCCGGAGCGCCAAAACACATCCCCCACAGCAGGGAGAGGCGAGGAAGAAAGAGCGAAGCGATCACTTCTACGAGGAATCACCGGCAAAAGGTGAGGCGGATTCTAGCTTCGCCTGTTCATTAGGTTCATTAGGTCACGGGACGCGAGTGCCTCCGGGGAGCAAGCGGCAGCTCACGTAGCGGCCGCCATGTTCTCCCTCACCAACAGTTAGGAATGCTGATTGTCTAACTAAGGGGCCGATTCCGATGTCGGACGGACTCAGGTCCGTCCGACATCGGTCCGGAGCCGTAACCGAACGACCTGCTGTCGTCGGTTACGGCCCAGGCAGTACGATGCGACCGAACCCTGTTCGGTCGCACTCGTATCTCCCACAATGGGAGCATGCATTCCGGACGGAATGCATGCTGGCATTGGAGAAAGCAGGGGTGCAGTTCAACCCTGCACCCTGTGGCCGGCACCCCAAGGTGCCTGCCACCAGGTGCAGGGTTCAACAGAGGGGCACCATAGGTGCCTCCAGGCCGCCATTCGGCGACCTTGCACCCATGGGGGTCCCACTGGGGCCCCCCAAAGACAGTGACCGACTGCTTTTCGTGCCGGAAAGACCGGGCATGAAAAGGCAGTGAAAACTGCCATCGTACTCCCTCGGTCGCAAAGAGGCAGCCGGGGGAGTACAGAGGGATTTCCGGATGGCTGACGGGCTCTCCGAACCCGTCGTGAGCCATCCGGAAATCCGAGTCGGATTCTTTCCGACCGAGCCCATCGGAATGGCTCGGTCGGAAAGGAATCCGAGCGGCACGTTCCGATTCGGTCGGAAGGGCTCCGACCATCGTTCGGTGCCCTTCCGGCCGAAATCGGAATCGGCCCCTAAGGATTGACTTGACATGCCAAATTCCAGTCGGATATTTGCATGTTCAATATTTTTAGGGATCCTAAAAGTTGATTTAAAAACCTTAATTTGTATGTTGTCTAAAATTTTAGAGTCCTTGCCACGGACAATTACACACCCGTAGGCTAATGCCGAAATCATCTTGGCCTTCAAAAATTTAACTAAATGTTTGTGACTCGGACATGCAAGCTTATCTCACAAGGTTCTGAAGGCAAATGCAAGAGATGTGGCTTTGGCCTTAAAGTTAGTAAAATGTCAAGTCCGCTCTGATCTTTGCCGCTGGCGACATCACTCTTTCTCCTGGCTCGGGAGGATAGCAGCGGTAAAAATGGCAATCTTACCCCGGATCTTGCACCTATTTCAGGTCCTACCAGTTGAACCGCCACTGGGCTCACTTCGCTCTCTCCAAGACGATCTAAACCACTTTGTCTGTGCCGACAGGCGTCCTCGACTAAGCAGGGATCTAGCTTACAAATCCCCCCTTGAAGGTGGACTGGGAGTTCCAGATCTTGGCCGATATTATCAAGCCACTCAACTAAGAGTTCTTGTGGAGTGGTCACGGGCGGAGTCAGAAAAGCACTGGCTCTTTATGGAAAGGGCCCTGGCAAGGCAACCTCTGTGGAAGATACCCTTCCTCTCTAAAAATGCACGACCCCCCAATCTATACCTCTCCTCAATCACTAAACCAGTACTAACAATATGGGACAAGGTGACGACACAAAGGAATCTCACTTCCTTCCCCTCCCCCCTGACTCCCATAGTAGAGAATTCAGATTTTACACCGGCCTTAACTGATCCAACGTTCCTTCATTGGAACCAATCAGGATGCAGATCTGTAGAACACATGTTCGACGCTGAGGGTCCCATCCCATTCCAATCACTTCGCTCAGAGCTCGGAATTCCCAAAGGCGAACGCTGGCATTATATACAAATTCTTCACTAGGTGATGCAACCCTCAGTCCGACCAGGGGCTCAGAGACACCTCACCCCATACGAACACTGGCTGCTCTCAAGCTCAGCGAACACATGTCTTATCACACATCTGTAAAGGCTCTTAAGCCCCGGAAACACATCCACTAAATCCCCAGGCCAAAAACGATGGGAGTTGGAGATTGGTCAGGAGCTATCCCCGAAATAATGGGAAGATATCCACTATCGTGCCCGACACACAGCACGTAATGTTCCAGGCATCGAAACAGCAACTAAGATCATAACATACTGGTACCTCACTCCTATCAGACTACACAAGCACACACCATCTAGATCCCCCGAGTGTTGGCACCAATGTGAATCCCCCGGTACACTAGTACACATACTATGGGACTGTCCGAAGTTAGCTGCATACTGGGCATAGGTTCTTAAAGACATCGATGCACACCTCGAAATAGATCTTCCCAGATTCCCGGCGTACATTCTCCTAGGCCTCCCTAACGCACTCACATTCCCATTAAAATCCCGCAGAGGTAGACAGATCAGGTTAGCACTATTGGCAGCCCTCCAGAACATACTAACGCATTGGGGTACCGGGCACATTCCTACTCATCAGGGATGGCTACACAGACTGTGGTACATAATGGGGATGGAGCGAATCACCCTCACCTTAACAAACCAAGGCTTAGCCTTCCCCAAACTCTGGAAGCCCTTTTTAACCTCTTGCCGACAGAATTTTGCGAACTCACATGCCCTAAATATTTACACCTCCTGCGCTTGTCGGAGGCCAATATGGTCGTCACTTAAAGATTCTAACACAAGGGGGGAGGGAGCACACTGCTTCTCATCCCAGCACAGTTCTGTACGGTGTTTGAAAGGCTCCCTTGAGCCAATGAACTGATGAGCTCTCCTGGGATGCACCTGTGTGCCTGTGGAGAGGTACTGTGGCCTGTGAAGACTTGGGCACCATTTCAGCAACCCCTGAAGACTTTTCTCCCGGTGTGCTCCCTCCCCCCTTGTGTTTGAAAGGCTCCCTTGAGCCAATGAGCTGACGCGCTCTCCTGGGATGCACCTGTGTGCCTGTGGAGAGGTACTGTGACCTGTGAAGTCTTGGGCACCATTTCAGCAATCCCTGAAGACTTTTTTCTGCTCTCTACTACATTTCGCTCCCTACTGATGAAGGGCTAAACCCAGAAACAAGTGTCTAGAGATAACAGCACTACCTGCACCAACTTTGGCGAACAACTACAGCAACTTTGAAAGTAAGCATACTGCATTTACCAGGATGCAATGGGGATAACTGTGCTGGGATGAGAGGCGGTGTGCTCCCTCCCCCCTTGTACACTGGGTGCAAGGCGGGAGACAGTGGCACCCTTCTTATTTTTCTTTTTTTTTCCTATGTAGCACTCCGGGTCCGGGTTTGGGGGGGTGGGGGAGTTCGGGGGTTCATATATAGCTGTAAACATCGTAACCTGTAAATGTACAGGACTTCAAGCTATTGTTATATGCTATGAATGGAAATATAATAAAGAAATTTAAACCATAAGTTAGTAAAATGATGTTTAAAGGATATCCTATCGTCAAATATGATTCCCAAATATTTATAGGTTTTTACTGTTTCATTCACTTTCCAAATATGCCTACTGTGTATAGTTGACCCAATCGCCATAATTTTAGTTTTTTTAATATTCGATTGTAGGCCATTTGCTAGAATATAACTATTAAAAGAATTTATTAGCCGCTGGATATTCGAGTGCTAGGGCTAATGATATAATTTGTGGATTATGGTCGCTCTCCACTCGGACAACAACATAGTACTCCTCAATTCTAGATGTTAATCGACCTAGAGAAAATGGTGCAGTCGATTATAGAAATTCGCCTAGAATTTTTAAAGGTTGGTACACCCACTTTATACATTTGGAGATCTTCTTGTAACAGCATGAGCTCATATTTCTGAAAGTGATCACGGCAACTCTGAGTTATTTCTTTATTAGGCTTATCCGATCCAGACCTATTGATCATATGCATATTTAAATTGCCTGAGATGATTAGGCCCATAGTGGGGTATTGGTGGGACAAAGTATCAATTACTTCCCAGATGGTACTGAGCTGAGTTATTTTCATCTACTTTTTTTGTGCTTAGATTCACATTTAATGTTATGTTACGTTATTTGGATTTATAGAGCGCATTACTGCCCTGAGGCGTCTAAGCGCTATACAGTTATGGCTGCGAGTGTCAAGAAGGGACAGCAGAAAGTGCTAAGTCCTGAGTAACCAGGTTTTTATAGCTTTCCTAAAAGCAAGGCGGCTAGGCCCTTTTTTTTTTACAGAGAGGAAGTAAGTTCCATGCTTTGGATGCTTCAAGCACAATGCTTTTTCCGCCCCATCGTACTTGTTTAAATCTAGGCACTACTAGTAATTTTGCCTTTGCTGACCAAAGATTTCTGGCAGGGAGATACTGTTTGAAGCTCTGCTTCAGGAAGTCCGGACCAAGAACATGAACTGCCTTGTAAGCTAGACACAGTACCTTAAAGGTAATTCTTTGTTTAACGGGGAGCCAATGTAGATTTTTTAGCTCTTGCGATACTGAGCAGAATTTGGGTATTTTCAGCAAAATTCTAGCAGCAGCATTTTGCAAGACCTGAAGTTTGTTAATATTGTACTTATGAGTGGTCAGAAGCAAACTGTTGCAGTAATCAATTTTAGACAGGATTAAAGAAGTGACTGTCTTTTGCAGATTAGCGGGTATAAAAGGCAAAACTTTTTAAATTATTCTGAGAGTGTTAAACGTGGAAGAAGTAAGTTTGTTTACATGATCAGAAAAGTTGATATTATTATCAATAATCACTCCCAAGTTTCAAGCCATTTCCACTGGAAGGGAGATGGGGCCCATGATAGCTGGCCAAGCTAACAGACCCCAAAAGGATGATTGTGGTCCAAAAAGTAAGACTTCAGTCTTTTCTGCATTTAATTTAAGGCAGTTGCTGTTCATCCAATCATGGACAGCCATCATGCAATCATGAAATCTACTTCCTGTATCAGTGTTGTTTTTTCCTATGGAGACAACAATTTGAGTGTCATCGGCATAGGATGTAAGCGAGAATCCAAAACTTCTTATCAGATCTGCTAATGGGGAGACATAAATGTTAAAAAGGGTGGGACTTAATGAGGATCCCTGCGGGACTCCACATGGAAGGGAGAATGGGTGGGAAGTAAAATTCTCCAACTTTGCTATTAGCTCCCGATACTTTAAATAGGATTTTAGCAGATTCCAGGCCAGACCTGTGACCCCACAGGCTGTTAATCGACTTAGCAGTAGTTTATGATTTATCGTATCAAAAGCCGCCAAGAGATCTAGTAGGATAAGGGCAGCCCCTTTTCCCTGATCTAGAGCCTGCCGGATCTCTTCGGTTGCCTTGAGCAAAGCTGTCTCCGTGCTATGCCCCTTCCAAAAACCAAACTGGGTGGTATCAAAGAGTTTATTAGCTTCAATAAAGGACACCAGTTGTTCAATTAAAAAATTCTCAGCTCTTTTGGCTGGGAGATGGGAGATGGGAGATTGGATGATAGTTACTAGGGTCATTCTCATCCAGTGAGGCCTTTTTTAGAAGCGGTATCAAGGCTGTTTTTTCCAGATGTTTAGGAAGATGCCTGTTTCACACATTGTTTTGTAGATAGGTGTTAATTTAGATGGAATGCCTTCTGCTGCTAACTTAGTTATATTAGGCGGACATGGGTCATACGGTGAACCCGAAGTGGTAGTTTCTAATAGGTTTCTAATGTATTCAGCTTAGGGGGCACCAAATTCCGCCATTGGTTTAGTTGCCTCAAGAGACTGTTTGCTCATATTAGCAGATACTAGAGTAGGCAATAATTTAAAGTTGGAGAATTTTTTAAAGATTGACTCTACTTTTTCTAAAAAGAAATCTGCTAATGAGTCACAGAAGGATTGATTTGCTGTCAGAGATTTTTTGTTGCAGTTACTTGTTAGCTCTGTGACTGTCCGAAATAGATCTTTTGTTGAATCTTTTGCTTCCTCGATCTTCTTTGTAAAATATTCTCCTTGGCTTTCAGGATAAGATCTTTATATATAGCTATAAATTGTTTATATTTTTCTTTCTCTTTCTCTTTGTAGGTCGTTCTCCACCTTCTTTTCTGTTTCCTGCAATTTTGCTTGCATTTCCTAAGTTCTGATGGGAACCAAGGGGCGGAAGGATTCTGCCGTTTTATTTTAACTATTTTAATGGGAGCTACTTGATTTGATGCGGTTTCCAGCCAGTTATTATATTGTTTGGCTGCGACCTCCACATTGTTTGCTGATACTAGAGTTGTGTTCTCAAGTATTTTATTAAGATGATCTGATTGCACATTCCGCCAATTTTTTGAAAGGATTGTAGACAGTAGTTTTTCCCTATTGGATTAATTTTGCGGGAGAAACAGGTCAAAAAAGACTGCTCTATGGTCGGACCATGCTATCTGGGAAGTCTTTATATTCGCTAGGTTGGGATTATTAGTAAAAATCCCATCCAAGGTGTGACCTGCCTGATGTGTCGGTTCTTGAACGATTTGTTCTAGGCCTAGCGCCGAGAAAGTTTACAAAAGTGCAGCAGTATCGGGATCAGAGTTCCCCACTAAATAATAATTAAAATCTCCCATGACTGTATAGTTTGTTTCCAGGATAAAATTTTCCAAAACACAAGCTATTTCCTGCGGAAAATCTTTTTGGGGGCTAGGTGGTCTGTATAGGACTATGCCCTTGAATGATTGTTGCTTATTGATCTCTATAGAAAATGATATCATTTCGCCAAAAGAGGATAGTGACGGTTTGCAGCTGGATATTAAGTCTTCTCTAGTAATGACTGCAACTCCTCCTCCACGCTTATATTCCCTGTGGCAACGCTGCCTCTATATCTATATCACAGGTGTCGTCAGCCCATGTTTCAGTAAGAAAAACAAACGCGGGTCTGTGTGTTTCCATAAATAGATAGAATTCACAGATATGCTTTATTAAGGATCTACAGTTTACTAGTGCACAGGATAACACGTTTGTTATTTTATTGGCATCTTTACGAGATTCCTTTAATGTTTTATTTTCCTGATATTTGTTCCTTGTTTTTTTACTAATAGCGATAGATGCTCTTTTATGTGAATGGAAATTGGTCTCAGTGAAAAGCATGCTAGATTTGGCCATTACCTTTAGGTCGCATGATAGGCAATGCCTAACTGAGTAAACCTTTAAAAGGGAGCAGTCAATGTTAGTGCAGTTTTCCCTTTTGCCTTTATTCAGCGCTATAATAATGAGATTATTGGTAGTTGAAGGTGGATTTTAATACATTGCAGCCACCTAAGTTGGAAGTCAATTTCCTCGTGCTTAGTACCTAGTTCCAATGAAATAGAGGTAGATACTTGCTTTTCCATTTTCGCTGTTTCTTGGAAAATCAGAATTTTAAAATTCTGTAGGAAGGTTATTGTTTCTTGGTCTTGTAGTAGTCTTGAAAGACCATGTACATTCCAGGAGCAAATAAGAATGGATTTTTCGGTTTATCTGGGCTTATTAACCTTCAATCACTTTCTATCAATGTTCTTTTAGCAAGGATAGTTGGTAGCCAAGCCCAATCCCCCTCTATACCTGGCTGCATCTGTATTGATTTGCAAATACAAGAGCCTGAACTACTACTAGTAATAGTGATGGGATCAATAGGGTCGGATAGTTGTTGTCTGAGCATTTCCTGATTTTGATCCACCATTCCTCGAATAGGGGCGTGTATTCCATGATTTTATTAGCTGTCTCCTCGTTATGCCAAGTAGTGCATGTTATTTCTCGTGGGGAGATAATGGGATCGTTTTTAAATTCAACAAAATCTAAGGCATCAGTTGTTAAATTGCTAAGAGCAGGAATAGCTGTAAATAATTTTAATATGTTGCTACAGTTTAGTATACCATATGTACCCCTTGAATTGTATTGATGAATAAACCAGAGTTTTGTAGTGGTAAATGAGCACCTAAACTGAGTTTTTATTGAAATTTTGTTATTGATAGGATTATAATTTGTTGTTGAGATATGGGTCCTCGATCGCCTGGGATGGCCTCCTACTTGAAACGAGATGACCTGGCTCTCCTGATTTCCTCTAGGATACCTTGCTGCAGTTGGAGATTTTTTTTTCTGATGAGGTAGGAGGCGGCAGCATTGGGCACGATGGTTTAGACTTCTGGAGGTTTAGAGTTTGCCACGCCTCATCCCATCCAATACCCGGGACATAAGTGTCTCTCTTGCCTTCACATTGCCCTTGTATGTTTTTTTCATCTTGGGGACAACAATTTGCGTTGATTCTGCATTGATCCTTCCTTCTGGTTGTCTGTTCCTCCTTGTCCTCCGGGTTAAAAGGCCAATTTTGATCGATTTGTTCACAAGTCGTCTCTTTATCTATCACTTTTCCCCAATCAGAAGATTTTATAAGCAGTTTGAAGATTGGGTAACTTTATTTTGGTTTGTGATCATACTTGACATTGCTGTGCCTTTTATTTTGTTATGCGCTTTTCTTTGCCTTTTCCTTGCTCTTTTGGTTAAAACTGTTGTTTTTGAGGTAGAAGATATATTTAAATAATTTTTATCTTGATTGGCTACACTATCTTGGACTGATACATTTTGAGTAACTTCCGACTCCTGCAAAGAGAAGGCTCTGTGTTTAACTGTAGAAGTTTCATCATTTCCAGAGTACAGGGTGGGATAAGGTGTTATTCCATCCCCAACATTTTTGAACCATAATTAGATGTTTGGTTTCCTCACATATTTCATGATTTTCAGTCCCTGTATGGCCAAGTATTTAAACTGCTGGGTTTTTTTTGCATCAGAGCATTGACTTTGGTTCTCTTCTGTAGTAGGCACTGTCTCCTTATTTTGTTGTTCAGACATATACTTAACTTCATCAACTAGAGACCTCACCAAATTTGGGAGTTCTATTATTTTGTCTATAATGTGAGCACATGTGCAGGTGATCATTTGGTTGTCTCTTTCAGTTTGTGCCTTTACGACTAAATTTGGCAGGTTAAGTAATTTTGAGTAGATCCCGGCTACATATATGGTGAGGGTATTGAGCAAGTCCACTTGTATATTCAGTTTATCCGAGTGATAATTAAGGGCCTTTGTTATCGCATCCATTGTATTTAGCTAACTACCCAAAATTCCAGTTTGCACTGGTTTATGGGCTTCTGAGGAACTTGCCTCTGTATTGAAGTTTTGATCATATTTTGCCAGTAAAGAAAAATCAGCTGACTTTAATGAATTATTCATGAAATCTGAGTTTTCTACGTCCCCTTGTTCCAATGACGTAAATGTAATCTCCATAATCATTTTCTCAGGGGTCATAATCAATTTTAAATCTGAATCAGATTTTAATATAGCTGGAATTGGGTTAAAAGGATCTATTTCTCGTCTATCCTTTAGATCATTAGGACTTTGGCTGCCTATGCTGGTTTCGATACCAGATGTTAAATCAATCACAGGGTTCCTTATCTTTTGGCCAGGGACCAGAGTTATAGTATCATGGTAGTTCGAGATGATACTATCTATAGATTCCTCCTCATTGGGTGCAGCATCTGGTAAGACCGTCATTGGTAGATTAGATACTGTTGCTGATCCTATCTGAGCTTTCAGTGCTTCTTCCATGCTAAATATCTCGTTTGGGTGAGTCACTAGTGATGGGTGGCAAGAAGCGTGCACTTGTGCTTTTACAAATATTGGGGCAGGATATACACTAATGTCGTTGAATATTGGTGTGGTTTTGATCAGGTGGGCTTTTATAGCAGGTTACTTCCTGCTCTTTGCAGAGAATTTAGAGTATCCTGCAATGGTTGGTTGCGAGATGTCCACAGTATGCTGGTTTAAAGAGCCCTCCACTCAATGAGAATTCAAATTACAAGATGTCTCCCTAATAGCTCTCCCTTCAGCAAGGGCCGGGTTCAAATCAGCATCTACTTCCTCTAGCACCGTTTTTGATTTATTTTGCTTCTTTTTTAGATTGTTGCTGGTGTTGTAAGGCCCCACGTAAGCATCCGGATCTCATAATTTGTCTTGTCTTGTGTATATTTAAAATAAACCTTATCTCTAAAGGAGCTGGTGTGTGGCGATGATGAAGTGTGCAAAATGTGGTACAATATGTGGTATGATATATAGAGATACTGCTGCAAGTCACACTTGTTAGAATCATGCCACTTCGGTTCAGAGAGGTTTTTTTGGCATACAATTACTGTAATTTATTCCCAGCATGCTGTAATTTATATGTCTTATAGATCTTATCGGTCTTCCGCCTCTGTGTGCATAATTGTACATGCAGTTTTAAAGTGTCACCTCCGGATGGTGAGACCCCACACCCCGTATCGCTTCTCCCTCTCACCGCTCCTCACTAAAAATTGCCAAGAATTACCTCCAGGCTTCCGGAGTTTTCAAACTGCCACGGAATGCAGCAGAAACGCAGGAAGTCGTGGCGGTCTCACAATACAACTGTTCTCTTATTTGCTGTTCTGTCCCATTCCAGACAGAGGGGCAGGGGCGAAGGGCATCTGGCGAGTGGGGCACGCCAGGCGAAACCCCAAGCTGCACCCAGTACTAACCAGGCCACTTCCGCAGACTGGCCAGAGCACGCACTCTGCAGCCACCGACTACGGCAGCCACACATGCTGCACCCATCCCCCATCAGACTCATCGGCCCGGCCTGGATTAAACCTGGGGTAGCCCTGGAGTACTTCCACCCCAGAACTCCTGAAAGCCAGGGTCCGAGGGTCTAAGAGTCTGGGATTCCCGGGATCCGGGATGAGGACAGGAACAAGGATCCAAGGGTCCGGGGTCCGCGTGTCTGACTTGCAGCATCCTGAACTGAGTAGAATTTGTGAACTCCCCGCCCCATTCGATGCAGATTCATCAAGCAGTGTAAAGGTACAAGCAAATGAAATGTTATTGACCTCCTCCCTCTTATCTTTGGCCACACCCCTGATGGATTGGCAAAAACCATGACCAAGAGAAAACGAATCGGAAAATATCAAGTCATCTCAACATACTAAGGGCCTAATTACGAGTTTGGCTGTCCATTGGACCACCAACCTTGAGGTGGAGGTGCGGTGGCAGTCGGGGACTGCTGTTACAGTGGTCCGACTGCAGTATTTCAAGTACGGCAGTCGGACCACCATAGGACTGCCGCAACTGCCAGGGATCCAAAATCCCTGGCGGTGGTGCGGCAGTCAGCAGAAGCAATATGCTTGCAGTGCAAGTTTACCCACCACCAGCCTTTTCATGAAGGTGAGGCAGCCATGAAAAGGCTGGCTGTGGGGAAATAAAGGGGGCCCTCTCTTCCCCTGTGCATGGGGGTGCATGCAGGGGGCACTGTGTGCATGCACTCCTGTTCCTGCATGGCATGGACTGCTCAGTCCATGCCATGCAGGAACGTGCATTGGTGGTTCCGCTGCAGTGCAGTTTAAGGCTCACATATGAGCCTTTAAAATGCACCACCGAGGAACCGCCACACCGCCTGCCCACTAGAGCATGATATTACTGATAATCTCGCTACGGCAGCCACACTCGCCACATGCCGCACACCTCCCCCGTCAGACTTGTCGGCCGGGCCTGGATTAAACCTGGGGCAGCCCTGGAGCACTTCCACCCCAGAACTCCTGAAAGCCAGGGTCCGAGGGTCCACGAGACCGGGATTCCGGGATGAGGACAAGAACAAGGGGCCCGATTCACAAAAGTAATCTGAGACAAAATCCTAACTTTACAACTTTCGGTATTCACAAAGGGCATTTAGGAGTAGTAAAGTTAGGATTTTGTCTCAGTTAAACTCAAGTTTTGGTCTTAAGTTTAACTTAAGCAAAACTTAAGTTTAAGTGAGACAAAATCCTAACTTTACTACTCCTAAATGCCCTTTGTGAATACAGAAAGTCGTAAAGTTAGGATTTTTTCTCAGTTAAGCGTAAATTTTGGTCTTAAGTTTAACTTAAGACCAAAACTTAAGTTTAACTGAGACAAAATCCTAACTTTACTACTCCTAAATGCCCTTTGTGAATACCGAAAGTCGTAAAGTTAGGATTTTGTCTCAGATTACTTTTGTGAATCGGGCCCAAGGATCCTAGGGTCCGGAGGCCGCGCATCTGATTTGCAACGTCCTGAATTGAGTAAAATTTGTGAACTCCCTGCCCCATTAGATGCAAATTCATCAAGCAGTGTAGAGGTACAAGCAAATGACATTTTTATGACCTCCTCCCTCTTATCTTTGGCCACACTCCTGATGGATTGGCAAAAAACATGACATACCAAGAGGTAATGAATCCTTTTAAGCTTCTGGATAATTTTCTGCAGATTCATCACACAGTACCAAACACAGTAGCACATGAATACTTGCTTGGCCCCTCTTGATAGATCTGCACGAATCGGAAAATACCAAGTCATTTCAACATACTAATGGCCTAATTATGAGTTTGGCGGTCCATTGGACCGCCAAACTTGAGGTGGAGGTGCAGTGGGAGGACTGCCGCTACAGTGGTCCGACTGCCGTATTACAAGTACGGCGGTCGGACCACCAGAGGACTACCGCAACTGCCAGGGATTCGCAATCCCTGGCAGTGGTGCAGCAGTCAGGGGAAGCAATATGCTTGGTAGTGCGAGTTTACCCACCGCCAGCCTTTTCATGAAGGTGAGGCAGCCATGAAAAGGCTGGCGGTGGGAAAATAAAGGGGGCCCTACAGGGCCCCCTGTTTCTCCTGTGCATTGGGTACACACAGGGGGGCACTGTCTGCATGCACCCCTGATCCTGCATGGCATGGACTGCTCAGTCTATGCCATGCAGGAACGTGCATTGGTGGTCCTGCTGCGGTGCAGTTTAAGGCTCACGTATGAGCCTTTAAAATGCACTACCAAGAGACCGCTACACCGCCTGCCCAATAGAGCACAATATTAATCGTAATCTGGTGAGCGGCGGTGAGCTTTGGCAGTGTGGAAGCGAAATGGGGAGCTCCCACACCGCCAAACTCAGAATCAGACCCTAAGAGTCTTTCAGATTTCATTCATATCAATTCAATTCAATTTACTTTAGTCGGATAAAAACATATCCATAAAAGAACAAATCTCATTACAGCACATAAAATGTATAAATTCATAATAATCAGATATAAAAACAGACACGATAAAACATTGTTCATACAGTGCGCATCGTATTGCGGGCATGGACAACAGTTTTCAAGAAAGCGCCTACACGAAAGACCAGTTCATCATCTTCCAAATTGAGAATAGTTCTATATGCGGCTTCAAGGTGAACAGGTGGATATTTTTGGGAAAATGGTATTAAAAGCCATTTAGCATACTTTATATTAAACTTACAGAAGAATAAAAAGTGTAGTGTAGTTTGCCCGCTCTGGCCATCACACGGGCATCGCAAAAGTTCAAGGTTGGCATTAAAACCAAGTGGGAAACAGAGTAAAAATTTCACTGTGCCAGCTCTTAGACGGGAGAGAAGTCCCCTCTCCCAGCGGCCTATGGGTTTTGTGAGATAACTGGCCAGCTGATAATAAGTATTCTCAATTTGCATAAAAGCGGCTACGGTTAGTTTTCTAGACTCCCTATCAAATCTTGCCTTACCAGAATGCATATAGAGTGGCGTCCAGACATCTTTTTTGCTTACGGTATCTATCTCATTTGGACTTATAAAAATGTGTTCATAATTGACCCTGCTTAGGCTCAATCTCACCTCTGATAGCCACAGAATGTCCATTCCCTTTCACACTTGAGGCAATCTCCTATGATCTCTCTTGTGAGGGACGCCACTGGTTTTTCCAAATGGCTAGCCAAAATAGAGCAGGGCGGGCCTTTATATAGTCTTCAATATAATGTAAATTTTAATTCGCTGTGGGAAACATATTGGGACGTGGAGATGGGGCACCTAAAAGTTTCCGACAAACCTATTTTCCTCACGCTGGATACTACAACTCCTTGAGAAGCCCCATACCTCTGCACCATAGGTTGCCGTAGGTATGCATTTTTTTTTTTTTTTTAAATAGCTAAAACAGCCCGGCCTCCTAGATTGGGGTAGACAAATAACCGAGTTAATAGCTTTAGAAAACTTATTCCTGCAGGGTGCCATTGTTGCGGGGATTCTGCACATATACAGAACTATGCGCAGGAAAACAGGACCTCGGTGTATAGTGGTGTACCAACCATACCCCTTAGTACCCAAAATCCCAATCCGACTAGCTATAGTGTCACATTCGTTCTCCGTACTACAGCGAAGCTACCAATGATTAGACATCCCAGAACACGGACTCTTTCAGGAATCGTGGGAGCAAGAACACTCTTTTCATTATTCACTCATTCTTGTCCACAACGTGCGTATTAAGAGACACAGTATAGTTTAAAATGTTTATTTCAACTAACGTGCTCTAAGACACAGTACACGTGCCAGGACTAGCAGCATAATGCATAAAGTTAAAACAGTAAGCATGGTTACAATTCCATAGAATACAAACGGGGACAGCATTTTATAAAAGACAGTGGATATAGGACTAAAAGGCCTTGCCACCCTCCCCGTGCTAGGAACTAGTTTATTATAAAAATAGAAGACCTCTGGGCTTTGGCCGGGGGACCCCCATACCTCAAGAACTAGATGCAAGGTTTACATCATCAGACAAGCACAGCTCTTCTCCCTGGAAAGGTTTTACTCCAAGTGTCACAAACAGGGAGATCACCATATTAAAAGCACATGAATTTCTCCCTGTGCAGCTGTATTCCATGTTATGTCTAAGTGCGAGGGCTGACCAGCACAGCAATAACAAGGGACGTTGTTTTTGACCTTGTACATTGTGTGCAAACGAACCCCACAGAGGACATGAGAAAAGGTGAAAGGCAAAAAGACAGACAGTTCTAATGCTGAATGGGCACAAGCAGAGTCTGGAAAAACAAAGTCACAGAGTAACGTGTGCAAAGAAGGCCTCATGGCAGCTAGGCCTAAGCTAACTTAGCAATGTCGACAATGAGGCAACAATCCACACTACACCCTCCCCTGGTCAGTCCATAGGACAAGACAGAGGACGAAAACAGAATTCGAATAGATGGAGCAGAAGGTAAACAACTATTTGTGGGAAATGTCCCTTTGAACGCTAGGGAATGGGAAAAAAAATTGTTGGGATAAAAAAAAATTCTTCACAGGGCCAGAAAAAAGGGCACTCTAAGAGAATAAAAAAATCCAGCAATGCAGTTCGTTGAAGGCAATGTCCCTAATCCATCAGAGTGTATGCGCAGAAAACTGCAACACCTTCCAGAAAGACATCATTGTCATCGTTTGAAAAAAGAGATGCCATCCAGTTCAACAAATGCAAATAGAACAATTGATGGACAGAATGCAGAACAATGTCATACATTCACCCCAGTACAGAGATCTGGGCCTAAATCCATCGTTTTTTTGCTCACCATGCCATTCCAGTTTGGACCCAGCCATATGCAAATCAGTCTTGACCCTGCGCCCAGTGGGAACAGTCCAGCCCGAACTGCCAGGCCATGTCCTCCCTGGACTGGAAACAAGCATCCTAGGACCGGTTTCGGGCTTTCAGCCCTCATCAGCCAGGATAGCTTGACTCCAGTGGCATGGAGAGCACGGGACCCACGTCTGGGCATACCCATCCCACTCGGGGTGATAAATGCAAATAGAACAATTGATGGACAGAATGCAGAACAATGTCATACATTCACCCCAGTACAGAGATCTGGGCCTAAATCCATCGTTTTTTTGCTCACCATGCCATTCCAGTTTGGACCCAGCCATATGCAAATCAGTCTTGACCCTGCGCCCAATGGGAACAGTCCAGCCCGAACTGCCAGGCCAGGTCCTCCCTGGACTGGAAACAGGCATCCTAGGACCAGTTTCGGGCTTTCAGCCCTCATCAGCCAGGATAGCTTGACTCCAGTGGCATGGAGAGCACGGGACCCACGTCTGGGCATACCCGTCCCACTCGGGGTGACAAATGCAAATAGAACAATTGATGGACAGAATGCAGAACAATGTCATACTTTCACCCCAGTACAGAGATCTGGGTCTAAATCCATTGTTTTTTTGCTCACCATGCCATTCCAGTTTGGACCCAGCCATATGCAAATCAGTCTTGACCCTGCGCCCAATGGGAACAGTCCAGCCCGAACTGCCAGGCCAGGTCCTCCCTGGACTGGAACCAAGCATCCTAGGACTGGTTTCGGGCTTTCAGCCCTCATCAGCCAGGATAGCTTGACTCCAGTGGCATGGAGAGCACGGGACCCACGTCTGGGCATACCCGTCCCACTCGGGGTGACAAATGCAAATAGAACAATTGATGGACAAAATGCAGAACAATGTCATACATTCACCCCAGTACAGAGATCTGGGCCTAAATCCATCGTTTTTTTGCTCACCATGCCATTCCAGTTTGGACCCAGCCATATGCAAATCAGTCTTGACCCTGCGCCCAATGGGAACAGTCCAGCCCGAACTGCCAGGCCAGGTCCTCCCTGGACTGGAAACAAGCATCCTAGGACCGGTTTCGGGCTTTCAGCCCTCATCAGCCAGGATAGCTTGACTCCAGTGGCATGGAGAGCACGGGACCCACGTCTAGGCATACCCGTCCCACTCGGGGTGACAAATGCAAATAGAACAATTGATGGTAAGAATGCAGAACAATGTCATACATTCACCCCAGTACAGAGATCTGGGCCTAAATCTATCGTTTTTTTGCTCACCATGCCATTCCAGTTTGGACCCAGCCATATGCAAATCAGTCTTGACCCTGCGCACAATGGGAACAGTCCAGCCCGAACTGCCAGGCCAGGACCTCCCTGGACTGGAAACAAGCATCCTAGGACCGGTTTCGGGCTTTCAGCACTCATCAGCCAGGATAGCTTGACTCCAGTGGCATGGAGAGCACTGGACCCACGTCTGGGCATACCCGTCCCACTCGGGGTGACAAATGCAAATAGAACAATTGATGGATAGAATGCAGAACAATGTCATACATTCACCCCAGTACAGAGATCTGGGTCAAATCCATCGTTTTTTTGCTCACCATGCCATTCCAGTTTGGACCCAGCCATATGCAAATCAGTCTTGACCCTGCGCCCAATGGGAACAGTCCAGCCCGAACTGCCAGGCCAGGTCCTCCCTGGACTGGAAACAAGCATCCTAGGACCGGTTTCGGCCTTTCAGCCCTCATCAGCCAGGATAGCTTGACTCCAGTGGCATGGAGAGCACGGGACCCACGTCTGGGCATACCCGTCCCACTCGGGGTGACAAATGCAAATAGAACAATTGATGGACAGAATGCAGAACAATGTCATACATTCACCCCAGTACAAAGATCTGGGCCTAAATCCATCGTTTTTTTGCTCACCATGCCATTCCAGTTTGGACCCAGCCATATTCAAATCAGTCTTGACCCTGCACCCAATGGGAACTGTCCAGCCCGAACTGCCAGGCCAGGTCCTCCCTGGACTGGAAACAAGCATCCTAGGACCGGTTTCGGGCTTTCAGCCCTCATCAGCCAGGATAGCTTGACTCCAATGGCATGGAGAGCACGGGACCCACGTCTGGGCATACCCGTCCCACTCGGGGTGACAAATGCAAATAGAACAATTGATGGACAGAATGCAGAACAATGTCATACATTCACCCCAGTACAGAGATCTGGGCCTAAATCCATCGTTTTTTTGCTCACCATGCCATTCCAGTTTGGACCCAGCCATTTGCAAATCAGTCTTGACCCTGCGCCCAATGGGAACAGTCCAGCCCGAACTGCCAGGCCAGGTCCTCCCTGGACTGGAAACAAGCATCCTAGGACCAGTTTCGGGCTTTCAGCCCTCCTCAGCCAGGATAGCTTGACTCCAGTGGCATGGAGAGCACGGGACCCACGTCTGGGCATACCCGTCCCACTCGGGGTGACAAATGCAAATAGAACAATTGATGGACAGAATGCAGAACAATGTCATACATTCACCCCAGTACAGAGATCTGGGCCTAAATCCATCGTTTTTTTGCTCACCATGCCATTCCAGTTTAGATCCAGCCATGTGCAAATCAGTCTTGACCCTGCGCCCAATGGGAACAGTCCAGCCCGAACTGCCAGGCCAGGTCCTCCCTCGACTGGAAACAAGCATCCTAGGACCGGTTTCGGGCTTTCAGCCCTCATCAGCCAGGATAGCTTGACTCCAGTGGCATGGAGAGCACAGGACCCACGTCTGGGCATACCCGTCCCACTCGGGGTGACAAATGCAAATAGAACAATTGATGGACAGAATGCAGAACAATGTCATACATTCACCCCAGTACAGAGATCTGGGCCTAAATCCATCGTTTTTTTGCTCACCATGCCATTCCAGTTTGGACCCAGCCATATGCAAATCAGTCTTGACCCTGCACCCAATGGGAACAGTCCAGCCCGAACTGCCAGGCCAGGTCCTCCCTGGACTGGAAAAGAGCATCCCAGGACCGGTTTCGGGCTTTCAGCCCTCATCAGCCAGGATAGCTTGACTCCAGTGGCATGGAGAGCACGGGACCCACGTCTGGGCATACCCGTCCCACTCGGGTTGACAAATGCAAATAGAATAATTGATGGACAGAATGCAGAACAATGTCATACATTCACCCCAGTACAGAGATCTGGGCCTAAATTCATCGTTTTTTTGCTCACCATGCCATTCCAGTTTGGACTCAGACATATGCAAATCAGTCTTGACCCTGCGCCCAATGGGAACAGTCCAGCCCGAACTGCCCGGCCAGGTCCTCCCTGGACTGGAAACAAGCATCCTAGGACCGGTTTCGGGCTTTCAGCCCTCATCAGCCAGGATAGCTTGACTCCAGTGGCATGGAGAGCACGGGACCCACGTCTGGTCATACCCGTCCCACTCGGGGTGACAAATGCAAATAGAACAATTGATGGACAGAATGCAGAACAATGTCATACATTCACTCCATTACAGAGATCTGGGCCTAAATCCATCGTTTTTTTGCTCACCATGCCATTCCAGTTTGGACCCAGCCATATGCAAATCAGTCTTGACCCTGCGCCCAATGGGAACAGTCCTGCCCGAACTGCCAGGCCAGGTCCTCCCTGGACTGGAAACAAGCGTCCTAGGACCGGTTTCGGGCTTTCGGCCCTCATCAGCCAGGATAGCTTGACTCCAGTGGCATGGAGAGCACGGGACCCACGTCTGGGCATACCCGTCCCACTCGGGGTGACAAATGCAAATAGAACAATTGATGGACAGAATGCAGAACAATGTTATACATTCACCCCAGTACAGAGATCTGGGCCTAAATCCATCGTTTTTTTGCTCACCATGCCATTCCAGTTTGGACCCAGCCATATGCAAACTCAGTCTTGACCCTGCGCCCAATGGGAACAGTCCAGCCCGAACTGCCAGGCCAGGTCCTCCCTGGACTGGAAACAAGCATCCTAGGACCGGTTTCGGGCTTTCAGCCCTCATCAGCCAGGATAGCTTGACTCCAGTGGCATGGAGAGCACGGGACCCACGTCTAGGCATACCCGTCCCACTCGGGGTGACAAATGCAAATAGAACAATTGATGGTAAGAATGCAGAACAATGTCATACATTCACCCCAGTACAGAGATCTGGGCCTAAATCCATTCGTTTTTTGCTCACCATGCCATTCCAGTTTGGACCCAGCCATATGCAAATCAGTCTTGACCCTGCGCCCAATGGGAACAGTCCAGCCCGAACTGCCAGGCCAGGACCTCCCTGGACTGGAAACAAGCATCCTAGGACCAGTTTCGGGCTTTCAGCACACATCAGCCAGGATAGCTTGACTCCAGTGGCATGGAGAGCACGGGACCCACGTCTGGGCATACCCGTCCCACTCGGGGTGACAAATGCAAATAGAACAATTGATGGACAGAATGCAGAACAATGTCATACATTCACCCCAGTACAGAGATCTGGGTCAAATCCATCGTTTTTTTGCTCACCATGCCATTCCAGTTTGGACCCAGCCATATGCAAATCAGTCTTGACCCTGCGCCCAATGGGAACAGTCTAGCCCGAACTGCCAGGCCAGGTCCTCCCTGGACTGGAAAGAAGCATCCTAGGACCAGTTTCGGGCTTTCAGCCCTCATCAGCCAGGATAGCTTGACTCCAGTGGCATGGAGAGCACGGGACCCACGTCTGGGCATACCCGTCCCACTCGGGGTGACAAATGCAAATAGAACAATTGATGGACAGAATGCAGAACAATGTCATACATTCACCCCAGTACAGAGATCTGGGCCTAAATCCATCGTTTTTACTCACCATGCCATTCCAGTTTGGACCCAGCCATATGCAAATCAGTCTTGACCCTGCGCCCAATGGGAACAGTCCAGCCCGAACTGCCAGGCCAGGTCCTCCCTGGACTGGAAACAAGCATCCTAGGACCGGTTTCGGGCTTTCAGCCCTCATCAGCCAGGATAGCTTGACTCCAGTGGCATGGAAAGCACGGGACCCACGTCTGGGCATACCCGTCCCACTGGGGTGACAAATGCAAATAGAACAATTGATGGACAGAATGCAGAACAATGTCATACATTCACCCCAGTACAGAGATCTGGGCCTAAATCCATCGTTTTTTTGCTCACCATGCCATTCCAGTTTGGACCCAGCCATATGCAAATCAGTCTTGACCCTGCGCCCAATGGGAACAGTCCAGCCCGAACTGCCAGGCCAGGTCATCCCTGGACTGGAAACAAGCATCCTAGGACCGGTTTCGGGCTTTCAGCCCTCATCAGCCAGGATAGCTTGACTCCAGTGGCATGGAGAGCACGGGACCCACGTCTGGGCATACCCGTCCCAATCGGGGTGACAAATGCAAATAGAACAATTGATGGACAGAATGCAGAACAATGTCATACATTCACCCCAGTACAGAGATCTGGGCCTAAATCCATCGTTTTTTTGCTCACCATGCCATTCCAGATTGGACCCAGCCATATGCAAATCAGTCTTGACCCTGCGCCCAATGGGAACAGTCCAGCCCGAACTGCCAGGCCAGGTCCTCCCTGGACTGGAAACAGGCTTCCTAGGACCGGTTTCGGGCTTTCAGCCCTCATCAGCCAGGATAGCTTGACTCCAGTGGCATGGAGAGCACGGGACCCACGTCTGGGCATACCCGTCCCACTCGGGGTGACAAATGCAAATAGAACAATTGATGGACAGAATGCAGAACAATGTCATACATTCACCCCAGTACGGAGATCTGGGCCTCAAATCCATCGTTTTTTTGCTCACCATGCCATTCCAGTTTGGACCCAGCCATATGCAAATCAGTCTTGACCCTGCGCCCAATGGGAACAGTCCAGCCCGAACTGCCAGGCCAGGTCCTCCCTGGACTGGAAACAAGCATCCTAGGACCGGTTTCGGGCTTTCAGCCCTCATCAGCCAGGATAGCTTGACTCCAGTGGCATGGAGAGCACGGGACCCACGTCTAGGCATACCCGTCCCACTCGGGGTGACAAATGCAAATAGAACAATTGATGGTAAGAATGCAGAACAATGTCATACATTCACCCCAGTACAGAGATCTGGGCCTAAATCCATTCGTTTTTTTGCTCACCATGCCATTCCAGTTTGGACCCAGCCATATGCAAATCAGTCTTGACCCTGCGCCCAATGGGAACAGTCCAGCCCGAACTGCCAGGCCAGGACCTCCCTGGACTGGAAACAAGCATCCTAGGACCAGTTTCGGGCTTTCAGCACACATCAGCCAGGATAGCTTGACTCCAGTGGCATGGAGAGCACGGGACCCACGTCTGGGCATACCCGTCCCACTCGGGGTGACAAATGCAAATAGAACAATTGATGGACAGAATGCAGAACAATGTCATACATTCACCCCAGTACAGAGATCTGGGTCAAATCCATCGTTTTTTTGCTCACCATGCCATTCCAGTTTGGACCCAGCCATATGCAAATCAGTCTTGACCCTGCGCCCAATGGGAACAGTCCAGCCCGAACTGCCAGGCCAGGTCCTCCCTGGACTGGAAACAAGCATCCTAGGACCGGCTTCGGGCTTTCAGCCCTCATCAGCCAGGATAGCTTGACTCCAGTGGCATGGAGAGCACGGGACCCACGTCTGGGCATACCCGTCCCACTCGGGGTGACAAATGCAAATAGAACAATTGATGGACAGAATGCAGAACAATGTCATACATTCACCCCAGTACAGAGATCTGGGTCAAATCCATCGTTTTTTTGCTCACCATGCCATTCCAGTTTGGACCCAGCCATATGCAAATCAGTCTTGACCCTGCGCCCAATGGGAACAGTCCAGCCCGAACTGCCAGGCCAGGTCCTCCCTGGACTGGAAACAAGCATCCTAGGACCGGTTTCGGCCTTTCAGCCCTCATCAGCCAGGATAGCTTGACTCCAGTGGCATGGAGAGCACGGGACCCACGTCTGGGCATACCCGTCCCACTCGGGGTGACAAATGCAAATAGAACAATTGATGGACAGAATGCAGAACAATGTCATACATTCACCCCAGTACAAAGATCTGGGCCTAAATCCATCGTTTTTTTGCTCACCATGCCATTCCAGTTTGGACCCAGCCATATGCAAATCAGTCTTGACCCTGCACCCAATGGGAACAGTCCACCCCGAACTGCCAGGCCAGGTCCTCCCTGGACTGGAAACAAGCATCCTAGGACCGGTTTCGGGCTTTCAGCCCTCATCAGCCAGGATAGCTTGACTCCACTGGCATGGAGAGCACGGGACCCACGTCTGGGCATACCCGTCCCACTCGGGGTGACAAATGCAAATAGAACAATTGATGGACAGAATGCAGAACAATGTCATACATTCACCCCAGTACAGAGATCTGGGCCTAAATCCATCGTTTTTTTGCTCACCATGCCATTCCAGTTTGGACCCAACCATATGCAAATCAGTCTTGACCCTGTGCCCAATGGGAACAGTCCAGCCCGAACTGCCAGGCCAGGTCCTCCCTGGACTGGAAACAAGCATCCTAGGACCGGTTTCGGGCTTTCAGCCCTCATCAGCCAGGATAGCTTGACTCCAGTGGCATGGAGAGCACAGGACCCACGTCTGGGCATACCCGTCCCACTCGTGGTGACAAATGCAAATAGAACAATTGATGGACAGAATGCAGAACAATGTCATACATTCACCCCAGTACAGAGATCTGGGCCTAAATCCATCGTTTTTTTGCTCACCATGCCATTCCAGTTTGGACCCAGCCATATGCAAATCAGTCTTGACCCTGCGCCCAATGGGAACAGTCCAGCCCGAACTGCCAGGCCAGGACCTCCCTGGACTGGAAACAAGCATCCTAGGACCAGTTTCGGGCTTTCAGCACACATCAGCCAGGATAGCTTGACTCCAGTGGCATGGAGAGCACGGGACCCACGTCTGGGCATACCCGTCCCACTCGGGGTGACAAATGCAAATAGAACAATTGATGGACAGAATGCAGAACAATGTCATACATTCACCCCAGTACAGAGATCTGGGTCAAATCCATCGCTTTTTTGCTCACCATGCCATTCCAGTTTGGACCCAGCCATATGCAAATCAGTCTTGACCCTGCGCCCAATGGGAACAGTCTAGCCCGAACTGCCAGGCCAGGTCCTCCCTGGACTGGAAAGAAGCATCCTAGGACTCAGTTTCGGGCTTTCAGCCCTCATCAGCCAGGATAGCTTGACTCCAGTGGCATGGAGAGCACGGGACCCACGTCTGGGCATACCCGTCCCACTCGGGGTGACAAATGCAAATAGAACAATTGATGGACAGAATGCAGAACAATGTCATACATTCACCCCAGTACAGAGATCTGGGCCTAAATCCATCGTTTTTTTACTCACCATGCCATTCCAGTTTGGACCCAGCCATATGCAAATCAGTCTTGACCCTGCGCCCAATGGGAACAGTCCAGCCCGAACTGCCAGGCCAGGTCCTCCCTGGACTGGAAACAAGCATCCTAGGACCGGTTTCGGGCTTTCAGCCCTCATCAGCCAGGATAACTTGACTCCAGTGGCATGGAGAGCACGGGACCCACGTCTGGGCATACCCGTCCCACTCGGGGTGACAAATGCAAATAGAACAATTGATGGACAGAATGCAGAACAATGTCATACATTCACCCCAGTACAGAGATCTGGGCCTAAATCCATCGTTTTTTTGCTCACCATGCCATTCCAGTTTGGACCCAGCCATATGCAAATCAGTCTTGACCCTGCGCCCAATGGGAACAGTCCATCCCGAACTGCCAGGCCAGGTCATCCCTGGACTGGAAACAAGCATCCTAGGACCGGTTTCGGGCTTTCAGCCCTCATCAGCCAGGATAGCTTGACTCCAGTGGCATGGAGAGCACGGGACCCACGTCTGGGCATACCCGTCCCAATCGGGGTGACAAATGCAAATAGAACAATTGATGGACAGAATGCAGAACAATGTCATACATTCACCCCAGTACAGAGATCTGGGCCTAAATCCATCGTTTTTTTGCTCACCATGCCATTCCAGTTTGGACCCAGCCATATGCAAATCAGTCTTGACCCTGCACCCAATGGGAACAGTCCACCCCGAACTGCCAGGCCAGGTCCTCCCTGGACTGGAAACAAGCATCCTAGGACCGGTTTCGGGCTTTCAGCCCTCATCAGCCAGGATAGCTTGACTCCACTGGCATGGAGAGCACGGGACCCACGTCTGGGCATACCCGTCCCACTCGGGGTGACAAATGCAAATAGAACAATTGATGGACAGAATGCAGAACAATGTCATACATTCACCCCAGTACAGAGATCTGGGCCTAAATCCATCGCTTTTTTGCTCACCATGCCATTCCAGTTTGGACCCAACCATATGCAAATCAGTCTTGACCCTGTGCCCAATGGGAACAGTCCAGCCCGAACTGCCAGGCCAGGTCCTCCCTGGACTGGAAACAAGCATCCTAGGACCGGTTTCGGGCTTTCAGCCCTCATCAGCCAGGATAGCTTGACTCCAGTGGCATGGAGAGCACAGGACCCACGTCTGGGCATACCCGTCCCACTCGTGGTGACAAATGCAAATAGAACAATTGATGGACAGAATGCAGAACAATGTCATACATTCACCCCAGTACAGAGATCTGGGCCTAAATCCATCGTTTTTTTGCTCACCATGCCATTCCAGTTTGGACCCAGCCATATGCAAATCAGTCTTGACCCTGCGCCCAATGGGAACAGTCCAGCCCGAACTGCCAGGCCAGGACCTCCCTGGACTGGAAACAAGCATCCTAGGACCAGTTTCGGGCTTTCAGCACACATCAGCCAGGATAGCTTGACTCCAGTGGCATGGAGAGCACGGGACCCACGTCTGGGCATACCCGTCCCACTCGGGGTGACAAATGCAAATAGAACAATTGATGGACAGAATGCAGAACAATGTCATACATTCACCCCAGTACAGAGATCTGGGTCAAATCCATCGTTTTTTTGCTCACCATGCCATTCCAGTTTGGACCCAGCCATATGCAAATCAGTCTTGACCCTGCGCCCAATGGGAACAGTCCAGCCCGAACTGCCAGGCCAGGTCCTCCCTGGACTGGAAAGAAGCATCCTAGGACCAGTTTCGGGCTTTCAGCCCTCATCAGCCAGGATAGCTTGACTCCAGTGGCATGGAGAGCACGGGACCCACGTCTGGGCATACCCGTCCCACTCGGGGTGACAAATGCAAATAGAACAATTGATGGACAGAATGCAGAACAATGTCATACATTCACCCCAGTACAGAGATCTGGGCCTAAATCCATCGTTTTTTTACTCACCATGCCATTCCAGTTTGGACCCAGCCATATGCAAATCAGTCTTGACCCTGCGCCCAATGGGAACAGTCCAGCCCGAACTGCCAGGCCAGGTCCTCCCTGGACTGGAAACAAGCATCCTAGGACCGGTTTCGGGCTTTCAGCCCTCATCAGCCAGGATAGCTTGACTCCAGTGGCATGGAGAGCACGGGACCCACGTCTGGGCATACCCGTCCCACTCGGGGTGACAAATGCAAATAGAACAATTGATGGACAGAATGCAGAACAATGTCATACATTCACCCCAGTACAGAGATCTGGGCCTAAATCCATCGTTTTTTGCTCACCATGCCATTCCAGTTTGGACCCAGCCATATGCAAATCAGTCTTGACCCTGCGCCCAATGGGAACAGTCCATCCCGAACTGCCAGGCCAGGTCATCCCTGGACTGGAAACAAGCATCCTAGGACCGGTTTCGGGCTTTCAGCCCTCATCAGCCAGGATAGCTTGACTCCAGTGGCATGGAGAGCACGGGACCCACGTCTGGGCATACCCGTCCCAATCGGGGTGACAAATGCAAATAGAACAATTGATGGACAGAATGCAGAACAATGTCATACATTCACCCCAGTACAGAGATCTGGGCCTAAATCCATCGTTTTTGCTCACCATGCCATTCCAGTTTGGACCCAGCCATATGCAAATCAGTCTTGACCCTGCGCCCAATGGGAACAGTCCAGCCCGAACTGCCAGGCCAGGTCCTCCCTGGACTGGAAACAGGCTTCCTAGGACCGGTTTCGGGCTTTCAGCCCTCATCAGCCAGGATAGCTTGACTCCAGTGGCATGGAGAGCACGGGACCCACGTCTGGGCATACCCGTCCCACTCGGGGTGACAAATGCAAATAGAACAATTGATGGACAGAATGCAGAACAATGTCATACATTCACCCCAGTACAGAGATCTGGGCCTAAATCCATCGTTTTTTTGCTCACCATGCCATTCCAGTTTGGACCCAGCCATATGCAAATCAGTCTTGACCCTGCGCCCAATGGGAACAGTCCAGCCCGAACTGCCAGGCCAGGTCCTCCCTGGACTGGAAACAAGCATCCTAGGACCGGTTTCGGGCTTTCAGCCCTCATCAGCCAGGATAGCTTGACTCCAGTGGCATGGAGAGCACGGGACCCACGTCTAGGCATACCCGTCCCACTCGGGGTGACAAATGCAAATAGAACAATTGATGGTAAGAATGCAGAACAATGTCATACATTCACCCCAGTACAGAGATCTGGGCCTAAATCCATTCATTTTTTTCCTCACCATGCCATTCCAGTTTGGACCCAGCCATATGCAAATCAGTCTTGACCCTGCGCCCAATGGGAACAGTCCAGCCCGAACTGCCAGGCCAGGACCTCCCTGGACTGGAAACAAGCATCCTAGGACCAGTTTCGGGCTTTCAGCACACATCAGCCAGGATAGCTTGACTCCAGTGGCATGGAGAGCACGGGACCCACATCTGGGCATACCCGTCCCACTCGGGGTGACAAATGCAAATAGAACAATTGATGGACAGAATGCAGAACAATGTCATACATTCACCCCAGTACAGAGATCTGGGTCAAATCCATCGTTCTTTTGCTCACCATGCCATTCCAGTTTGGACCCAGCCATATGCAAATCAGTCTTGACCCTGCGCCCAATGGGAACAGTCCAGCCCGAACTGCCAGGCCAGGTCCTCCCTGGACTGGAAACAAGCATCCTAGGACCGGTTTCGGGCTTTCAGCCCTCATCAGCCAGGATAGCTTGACTCCAGTGGCATGGAGAGCACGGGACCCACGTCTGGGCATACCTGTCCCACTCGGGGTGACAAATGCAAATAGAACAATTGATGGACAGAATGCAGAACAATGTCATACATTCACCCCAGTACAGAGATCTGGGCCTAAATCCATCGTTTTTGCTCACCATGCCATCTCCAGTTTGGACCCAGCCATATGCAAATCAGTCTTGACCCTGCGCCCAATGGGAACAGTCCAGCCCGAACTGCCAGGCCAGGTCCTCCCTGGACTGGAAACAGGCTTCCTAGGACCGGTTTCGGGCTTTCAGCCCTCATCAGCCAGGATAGCTTGACTCCAGTGGCATGGAGAGCACGGGACCCACGTCTGGGCATACCCGTCCCACTCGGGGTGACAAATGCAAATAGAACAATTGATGGACAGAATGCAGAACAATGTCATACATTCACCCCAGTACAGAGATCTGGGCCTAAATCCATCGCTTTTTTGCTCACCATGCCATTCCAGTTTGGACCCAGCCATATGCAAATCAGTCTTGACCCTGCGCCCAATGGGAACAGTCCAGCCCGAACTGCCAGGCCAGGTCCTCCCTGGACTGGAAACAAGCATCCTAGGACCGGTTTCGGGCTTTCAGCCCTCATCAGCCAGGATAGCTTGACTCCAGTGGCATGGAGAGCACGGGACCCACGTCTAGGCATACCCGTCCCACTCGGGGTGACAAATGCAAATAGAACAATTGATGGTAAGAATGCAGAACAATGTCATACATTCACCCCAGTACAGAGATCTGGGCCTAAATCCATTCATTTTTTTCCTCACCATGCCATTCCAGTTTGGACCCAGCCATATGCAAATCAGTCTTGACCCTGCGCCCAATGGGAACAGTCCAGCCCGAACTGCCAGGCCAGGATCCTCCCTGGACTGGAAACAAGCATCCTAGGACCAGTTTCGGGCTTTCAGCACACATCAGCCAGGATAGCTTGACTCCAGTGGCATGGAGAGCACGGGACCCACATCTGGGCATACCCGTCCCACTCGGGGTGACAAATGCAAATAGAACAATTGATGGACAGAATGCAGAACAATGTCATACATTCACCCCAGTACAGAGATCTGGGTCAAATCCATCGTTTTTTTGCTCACCATGCCATTCCAGTTTGGACCCAGCCATATGCAAATCAGTCTTGACCCTGCGCCCAATGGGAACAGTCCAGCCCGAACTGCCAGGCCAGGTCCTCCCTGGACTGGAAACAAGCATCCTAGGACCGGTTTCGGGCTTTCAGCCCTCATCAGCCAGGATAGCTTGACTCCAGTGGCATGGAGAGCACGGGACCCACGTCTGGGCATACCTGTCCCACTCGGGGTGACAAATGCAAATAGAACAATTGATGGACAGAATGCAGAACAATGTCATACATTCACCCCAGTACAGAGATCTGGGTCAAATCCATCGTTTTTTTGCTCACCATGCCATTCCAGTTTGGACCCAGCCATATGCAAATCAGTCTTGACCCTGCGCCCAATGGGAACAGTCCAGCCCGAACTGCCAGGCCAGGTCCTCCCTGGACTGGAAACAAGCATCCTAGGACCGGTTTCGGCCTTTCAGCCCTCATCAGCCAGGATAGCTTGACTCCAGTGGCATGGAGAGCACGGGACCCACGTCTGGGCATACCCGTCCCACTCGGGGTGACAAATGCAAATAGAACAATTGATGGACAGAATGCAGAACAATGTCATACATTCACCCCAGTACAAAGATCTGGGCCTAAATCCATCGTTTTTTTGCTCACCATGCCATTCCAGTTTGGACCCAGCCATATGCAAATCAGTCTTGACCCTGCACCCAATGGGAACAGTCCAGCCCGAACTGCCAGGCCAGGTCCTCCCTGGACTGGAAACAAGCATCCTAGGACCGGTTTCGGGCTTTCAGCCCTCATCAGCCAGGATAGCTTGACTCCACTGGCATGGAGAGCACGGGACCCACGTCTGGGCATACCCGTCCCACTCGGGGTGACAAATGCAAATAGAACAATTGATGGACAGAATGCAGAACAATGTCATACATTCACCCCAGTACAGAGATCCTGGCCTAAATCCATCGTTTTTTTGCTCACCATGCCATTCCAGTTTGGTCCCAACCATATGCAAATCAGTCTTGACCCTGAGCCCAATGGGAACAGTCCAGCCCGAACTGCCAGGCCAGGTCCTCCCTGGACTGGAAACAAGCATCCTAGGACCGGTTTCGGGCTTTCAGCCCTCATCAGCCAGGATAGCTTGACTCCAGTGGCATGGAGAGCACAGGACCCACGTCTGGGCATACCCGTCCCACTCGGGGTGACAAATGCAAATAGAACAATTGATGGACAGAATGCAGAACAATGTCATACATTCACCCCAGTACAGAGATCTGGGCCTAAATCCATCGTTTTTTTGCTCACCATGCCATTCCAGTTTGGACCCAGCCATATGCAAATCAGTCTTGACCCTGCGCCCAATGGGAACAGTCCAGCCCGAACTGCCAGGCAAGGTCCTCCCTGGACTGGAAACAAGCATCCTAGGACCGGTTTCGGGCTTTCAGCCCTCATCAGCCAGGATAGCTTGACTCCAGTGGCATGGAGAGCACGGGACCCACGTCTGGGCATACCCGTCCCACTCGGGGTGACAAATGCAAATAGAACAATTGATGGACAGAATGCAGAACAATGTCATACATTCACCCCAGTACAAAGATCTGGGCCTAAATCCATCGTTTTTTGCTCACCATGCCATTCCAGTTTGGACCCAGCCATATGCAAATCAGTCTTGACCCTGCACCCAATGGGAACAGTCCAGCCCGAACTGCCAGGCCAGGTCCTCCCTGGACTGGAAACAAGCATCCTAGGACCGGTTTCGGGCTTTCAGCCCTCATCAGCCAGGATAGCTTGACTCCACTGGCATGGAGAGCACGGGACCCACGTCTGGGCATACCCGTCCCACTCGGGGTGACAAATGCAAATAGAACAATTGATGGACAGAATGCAGAACAATGTCATACATTCACCCCAGTACAGAGATCTGGGCCTAAATCCATCATTTTTTTGCTCACCATGCCATTCCAGTTTGGACCCAACCATATGCAAATCAGTCTTGACCCTGTGCCCAATGGGAACAGTCCAGCCCGAACTGCCAGGCCAGGTCCTCCCTGGACTGGAAACAAGCATCCTAGGACCGGTTTCGGGCTTTCAGCCCTCATCAGCCAGGATAGCTTGACTCCAGTGGCATGGAGAGCACGGGACCCACGTCTGGGCATACCCGTCCCACTCAGGGTGACAAATGCAAATATAACAATTGATGGACAGAATGCAGAACAATGTCATACATTCACCCCAGTACAGAGATCTGGGCCTAAATCCATCGTTTTTTTGCTCACCATGCCATTCCAGTTTGGACCCAGCTATGTGCAAATCAGTCTTGACCCTGCGCCCAATGGGAACAGTCCAGCCCGAACTGCCAGGCCAGGTCCTCCCTGGACTGGAAACAAGCATCCTAGGACCGGTTTCGGGCTTTCAGCCCTCATCAGCCAGGATAGCTTGACTCCAGTGGCATGGAGAGCACGGGACCCACGTCTGGGCATACCCCTCCCACTCGGGGTGACAAATGCAAATAGAATAATTGATGGACAGAATGCAGAACAATGTCATACATTCACCCCAGTACAG
Source organism: Calotriton arnoldi (assembly GCA_963921515.1). Taxonomy (NCBI): domain Eukaryota; kingdom Metazoa; phylum Chordata; class Amphibia; order Caudata; family Salamandridae; genus Calotriton; species Calotriton arnoldi. Next base: position 272,800 of record CAWUFW010014745.1, read on the forward strand.
AGATCTGGGCCTAAATCCATCATTTTTTTGCTCACCATGCCATTCCAGTTTGGACCCAGCCATATGCAAATCAGTCTTGACCCTGCGCCCAATGGGAACAGTCCAGCCCGAACTGCCAGGCCAGGTCCTCCCTGGACTGGAAACAAGCATCCTAGGACCGGTTTCAGGCTTTCAGCCCTCCTCAGCCAGGATAGCTTGACTCCAGTGGCATGGAGAGCACGGGACCCACGTCTGGGCATACCCGTCCCACTCGGGGTGACAAATGCAAATAGAACAATTGATGGACAGAATGCAGAACAATGTCATACATTCACCCCAGTACAGAGATCTGGGTCAAATCCATCGTTTTTTTGCTCACCATGCCATTCCAGTTTGGACCCAGCCATATGCAAATCAGTCTTGACCCTGCGCCCAATGGGAACAGTCCAGCCCGAACTGCCATGCCAGGTCCTCCCTGGACTGGAAACAAGCATTCTAGGACCGGTTTCGGGCTTTCAGCCCTCATCAGCCAGGATAGCTTGACTCCAGTGGCATGGAGAGCATGGGACCCACGTCTGGGCATACCCGTCCCACTCGGGGTGACAAATGCAAATAGAATAATTGATGGACAGAATGCAGAACAATGTCATACATTCACCCCAGTACAGAGATCTGGGCCTAAATCCATCGTTTTTTTGCTCACCATGCCATTCCAGTTTGGACCCAGCCATATGCAAATCAGTCTTGACCTGCGCCCAATGGGAACAGTCTAGCCCGAACTGCCAGGCCAGATCCTCCCTGGACTGGAAACAAGCATCCTAGGACCGGTTTCGGCCTTTCAGCCCTCATCAGCCAGGATAGCTTGACTCCAGTGGCATGGAGAGCACGGGACCCACGTCTGGGCATACCCGTCCCACTCGGGGTGACAAATGCAAATAGAACAATTGATGGACAGAATGCAGAACAATGTCATACATTCACCCCAGTACAGAGATCTGGGCCTAAATCCATCATTTTTTTGCTCACCATGCCATTCCAGTTTAGACCCAGCCATATGCAAATCAGTCTTGACCCTGCGCCCAATGGGAACAGTCCAGCCCGAACTGCCAGGCCAGGTCCTCCCTGGACTGGAAACAGGCATCCTAGGACCGGTTTCGGGCTTTCAGCCCTCATCAGCCAGGATAGCTTGACTCCAGTGGCATGGAGAGCACGGGACCCACGTCTGGGCATACCCGTCCCACTCGGGGTGACAAATGCAAATAGAACAATTGATGGACAGAACGCAGAACAATGTCATACTTTCACCCCAGTACAGAGATCTGGGCCTAAATCCATCGTTTTTTTGCTCACCATGCCATTCCAGTTTGGACCCAGCCATATGCAAATCAGTCTTGATCCTGCGCCCAATGGGAACAGTCCAGCCCGAACTGCCAGGCCAGGTCCCCCCTGGACTGGAAAGAAGCATCCTAGTACCGGTTTCGGGCTTTCAGCCCTCATCAGCCAGGATAGCTTGACTCCAGTGGCATGGAGAGCACGGGACCCACGTCTGGGCATACCCGTCCCACTCGGGGTGACAAATGCAAATAGAACAATTGATGGACAGAATGCAGAACAATGTCATACATTCACCCCAGTACAGAGATCTGGGCCTAAATCCATCGTTTTTTTGCTCACCATGCCATTCCAGTTTGGACCCAGCCATATGCAAATCAGTCTTGACCCTGCGCCCAATGGGAACAGTCCAGCCCAAACTGCCAGGCCAGGTCCTCTCTGGACTGGAAACAAGCATCCTAGGACCGGTTTCGGGCTTTCAGCCCTCATCAGCCAGGATAGCTTGACTCCAGTGGCATGGAGAGCACGGGACCCACGTCTAGGCATACCCGTCCCATTAGGGGTGACAAATGCAAATAGAACAATTGATGGTAAGAATGCAGAACAATGTCATACATTCACCCCAGTACAGAGATCTGGGCCTAAATCCATCGTTTTTGCTCACCATGCCATTCCAGTTTGGACCCAGCCATATGCAAATCAGTCTTGACCCTGCGCCCAATGGGAACAGTCCAGCCCGAACTGCCAGGCCAGGACCTCCCTGGACTGGAAACAAGCATCCTAGGACCGGTTTCGGGCTTTCAGCACTCATCAGCCAGGATAGCTTGACTCCAGTGGCATGGAGAGCACGGGCCCCACGTCTGGGCATACCCGTCCCACTCGGGGTGACAAATGCAAATAGAACAATTGATGGACAGAATGCAGAACAATGTCATACATTCACCCCAGTACAGAGATCTGGGTCAAATCCATCGTTTTTTTGCTCACCATGCCATTCCAGTTTGGACCCAGCCATATGCAAATCAGTCTTGACCCTACGCCCAATGGGAACAGTCCAGCCCGAACTGCCAGGCCAGGTCCTCCCTGGACTGGAAACAAGCATCCTAGGACCGGTTTCGGCCTTTCAGCCCTCATCAGCCAGGATAGCTTGACTCCAGTGGCATGGAGAGCACGGGACCCACGTCTGGGCATACCCGTCCCACTCGGGGTGACAAATGCAAATAGAACAATTGATGGACAGAATACAGAACAATGTCATACATTCACCCCAGTACAGAGATCTGGGCCTTAATCCATCGTTTTTTGCTCACCATGCCATTCCAGTTTGGACCCAGCCATATGCAAATCAGTCTTGACCCTGCGCCCAATGGGAACAGTCCAGCCCGAACTGCCAGGCCAGGTCCTCCCTGGACTGGAAACAAGCATCCTAGGACCAGTTTCGGGCTTTCAGCCCTCCTCAGCCAGGATAGCTTGACTCCAGTGGCATGGAGAGCACCGGACCCACGTCTGGGCATACCCGTCCCACTCGGGGTGACAAATGCAAATAGAACAATTGATGGACAGAATGCAGAACAATGTCATACATTCACCCTAGTACAGAGATCTGGGCCTAAATCCATCGTTTTTTTGCTCACCATGCCATTCCAGTTTGGACCCAGCCATGTGCAAATCAGTCTTGACCCTGCGCCCAATGGGAACAGTCCAGCCCGAACTGCCAGGCCAGGTCCTCCCTGGACTGGAAACAAGCATCCTAGGACCGGTTTCGGGCTTTCAGCCCTCATCAGCCAGGATAGCTTGACTCCAGTGGCATGGAGAGCATGGGACCCACGTCTGGGCATACCCGTCCCACTCGGGGTGACAAATGCAAATAGAATAATTGATGGACAGAATGCAGAACAATGTCATACATTCACCCCAGTACAGAGACCTGGGCCTAAATCCATCGTTTTTTTGCTCACCATGCCATTCCAGTTTGGACCCAGCCATATGCAAATCAGTCTTGACCTGCGCCCAATGGGAACAGTCTAGCCCGAACTGCCAGGCCAGGTCCTCCCTGGACTGGAAAGAAGCATCCTAGGACCGGTTTCGGGCTTTCAGCCCTCATCAGCCAGGATAGCTTGACTCCAGTGGCATGGAGAGCACGGGACCCACGTCTGGGCATACCCGTCCCACTCGGGGTGACAAATGCAAATAGAACAATTGATGGACAGAATGCAGAACAATGTCATACATTCACCCCAGTACAGAGATCTGGGCCTAAATCCATCGTTTTTTTACTCACCATGCCATTCCAGTTTGGACCCAGCCATATGCAAATCAGTCTTGACCCTGCGCCCAATGGGAACAGTCCAGCCCGAACTGCCAGGCCAGGTCCTCCCTGGACTGGAAACAAGCATCCTAGGACCGGTTTCGGGCTTTCAGCCCTCATCAGCCAGGATAGCTTGACTCCAGTGGCATGGAGAGCACGGGACCCACGTCTGGGCATACCCGTCCCACTCGGGGTGACAAATGCAAATAGAACAATTGATGGACAGAATGCAGAAAAATGTCATTCATTCACCCCAGTACAGAGATCTGGGCCTAAATCCATCGTTTTTTTGCTCACCATGCCATTCCAGTTTGGACCCAGCCATATGCAAATCAGTCTTGACCTGCGCCCAATGGGAACAGTCTAGCCCGAACTGCCAGGCCAGGTCCTCCCTGGACTGGAAAGAAGCATCCTAGGACCGGTTTCGGGCTTTCAGCCCTCATCAGCCAGGATAGCTTGACTCCAGTGGCATGGAGAGCACGGGACCCACGTCTGGGCATACCCGTCCCACTCGGGGTGACAAATGCAAATAGAACAATTGATGGACAGAATGCAGAACAATGTCATACATTCACCCCAGTACAGAGATCTGGGCCTTAATCCATCGTTTTTGCTCACCATGCCATTCCAGTTTGGACCCAGCCATATGCAAATCAGTCTTGACCCTGCGCCCAATGGGAACAGTCCAGCCCGAACTGCCAGGCCAGGTCCTCCCTGGACTGGAAACAAGCATCCTAGGACCAGTTTCGGGCTTTCAGCCCTCCTCAGCCAGGATAGCTTGACTCCAGTGGCATGGAGAGCACCGGACCCACGTCTGGGCATACCCGTCCCACTCGGGGTGACAAATGCAAATAGAACAATTGATGGACAGAATGCAGAACAATGTCATACATTCACCCCAGTACAGAGATCTGGGCCTAAATCCATCGTTTTTTTGCTCACCATGCCATTCCAGTTTGGACCCAGCCATATGCAAATCAGTCTTGAACCTGCGCCCAATGGGAACAGTCCAGCCGGAACTGCCAGGCCAGGTCCTCCCTGGACTGGAAACAGGCTTCCTAGGACCGGTTTCGGGCTTTCAGCCCTCATCAGCCAGGATAGCTTGACTCCAGTGGCATGGAGAGCACGGGACCCACGTCTGGGCATACCCGTCCCACTCGGGGTGACAAATGCAAATAGAACAATTGATGGACAGAATGCAGAACAATGTCATACATTCACCCCAGTACAGAGATCTGGGCCTAAATCCATCGTTTTTTTGCTCACCATGCCATTCCAGTTTGGACCCAGCCATATGCAAATCAGTCTTGACCCTGCGCCCAATGGGAACAGTCCAGCCCGAACTGCCAGGCCAGGTCCTCCCTGGACTGGAAACAAGCATCCTAGGACCGGTTTCGGGCTTTCAGCCCTCATCAGCCAGGATAGCTTGACTCCAGTGGCATGGAGAGCACGGGACCCACGTCTAGGCATACCCGTCCCACTCGGGGTGACAAATGCAAATAGAACAATTGATGGTACAGAATGCAGAACAATGTCATACATTCACCCCAGTACAGAGATCTGGGCCTAAATCCATTCGTTTTTTGCTCACCATGCCATTCCAGTTTGGACCCAGCCATATGCAAATCAGTCTTGACCCTGCGCCCAATGGGAACAGTCCAGCCTGAACTGCCAGGCCAGGACCTCCCTGGACTGGAAACAAGCATCCTAGGACCGGTTTCGGGCTTTCAGCACACATCAGCCAGGATAGCTTGACTCCAGTGGCATGGAGAGCACGGGACCCACATCTGGGCATACCCGTCCCACTCGGGGTGACAAATGCAAATAGAACAATTGATGGACAGAATGCAGAACAATGTCATACATTCACCCCAGTACAGAGATCTGGGCCTTAATCCATCGTTTTTTTGCTCACCATGCCATTCCAGTTTGGACCCAGCCATATGCAAATCAGTCTTGACCCTGCGCCCAATGGGAACAGTCCAGCCCGAACTGCCAGGCCACGTCCTCCCTGGACTGGAAACAAGCATCCTAGGACCAGTTTCGGGCTTTCAGCCCTCCTCAGCCAGGATAGCTTGACTCCAGTGGCATGGAGAGCACCGGACCCACGTCTGGGCATACCCGTCCCACTCGGGGTGACAAATGCAAATAGAACAATTGATGGACAGAATGCAGAACAATGTCATACATTCACCCTAGTACAGAGATCTGGGCCTAAATCCATCGTTTTTTTGCTCACCATGCCATTCCAGTTTGGACCCAGCCATGTGCAAATCAGTCTTGACCCTGCGCCCAATGGGAACAGTCCAGCCCGAACTGCCAGGCCAGGTCCTCCCTGGACTGGAAACAAGCATCCTAGGACCGGTTTCGGGCTTTCAGCCCTCATCAGCCAGGATAGCTTGACTCCAGTGGCATGGAGAGCATGGGACCCACGTCTGGGCATACCCGTCCCACTCGGGGTGACAAATGCAAATAGAATAATTGATGGACAGAATACAGAACAATGTCATACATTCACCCCAGTACAGAGATCTGGGCCTAAATCCATCGTTTTTTTGCTCACCATGCCATTCCAGTTTGGACCCAGCCATATGCAAATCAGTCTTGACCTGCGCCCAATGGGAACAGTCTAGCCCGAACTGCCAGGCCAGGTCCTCCCTGGACTGGAAAGAAGCATCCTAGGACCGGTTTCGGGCTTTCAGCCCTCATCAGCCAGGATAGCTTGACTCCAGTGGCATGGAGAGCATGGGACCCACGTCTGGGCATACCCGTCCCACTCGGGGTGACAAATGCAAATAGAACAATTGATGGACAGAATGCAGAACAATGTCATACATTCACCCCAGTACAGAGATCTGGGCCTAAATCCATCGTTTTTTTGCTCACCATGCCATTCCAGTTTGGACCCAGCCATATGCAAATCAGTCTTGACCCTGCGCCCAATGGGAACAGTCCAGCTCGAACTGCCAGGCCAGGTCATCCCTGGACTGGAAACAAGCATCCTAGGACCGGTTTCGGGCTTTCAGCCCTCATCAGCCAGGATAGCTTGACTCCAGTGGCATGGAGAGCACGGGACCCACGTCTGGGCATACCCGTCCCACTCGGGGTGACAAATGCAAATAGAACAATTGATGGACAGAATGCAGAACAATGTCATACATTCACCCCAGTACAGAGATCTGGGCCTAAATCCATCGTTTTTTTGCTCACCATGCCATTCCAGTTTGGACCCAGCCATATGCAAATCAGTCTTGACCCTGCGCCCAATGGGAACAGTCCAGCCCGAACTGCCAGGCCAGGTCCTCCCTGGACTGGAAACAAGCATCCTAGGACCGGTTTCGGACTTTCAGCCCTCATCAGCCAGGATAGCTTGACTCCAGTGGCATGGAGAGCACGGGACCCACGTCTAGGCATACCCGTCCCACTCGGGGTGACAAATGCAAATAGAACAATTGATGGTAAGAATGCAGAACAATGTCATACATTCACCCTAGTACAGAGATCTGGGCCTAAATCCATCGTTTTTTTGCTCACCATGCCATTCCAGTTTGGACCCAGCCATATGCAAATCAGTCTTGACCCTGCGCCCAATGGGAACAGTCCAGCCTGAACTGCCAGGCCAGGACCTCCCTGGACTGGAAACAAGCATCCTAGGACCAGTTTCGGGCTTTCAGCACACATCAGCCAGGATAGCTTGACTCCAGTGGCATGGAGAGCACGGGACCCACATCTGGGCATACCCGTCCCACTCGGGGTGACAAATGCAAATAGAACAATTGATGGACAGAATGCAGAACAATGTCATACATTCACCCCAGTACAGAGATCTGGGTCAAATCCATCGTTTTTTTGCTCACCATGCCATTCCAGTTTGGACCCAGCCATATGCAAATCAGTCTTGACCCTGCGCCCAATGGGAACAGTCCAGCCCGAACTGCCAGGCCAGGTCCTCCCTGGACTGGAAACAAGCATCCTAGGACCGGTTTCGGGCTTTCAGCCCTCATCAGCCAGGATAGCTTGACTCCAGTGGCATGGAGAGCACGGGACCCACGTCTGGGCATACCCGTCCCACTCGGGGTGACAAATGCAAATAGAACAATTGATGGTAAGAATGCAGAACAATGTCATACATTCACCCCAGTACAGAGATCTGGGCCTAAATCCATCGTTTTTTTGCTCACCATGCCATTCCAGTTTGGACCCAGCCATATGCAAATCAGTCTTGACCCTGCGCCCAATGGGAACAGTCTAGCCCGAACTGCCAGGCCAGGTCCTCCCTGGACTGGAAACAAGCATCCTAGGACCGGTTTCGGGCTTTCAGCCCTCATCAGCCAGGATAGCTTGACTCCAGTGGCATGGAGAGCACGGGACCCACGTCTGGGCATACCCGTCCCACTCGGGGTGACAAATGCAAATAGAACAATTGATGGACAGAATGCAGAACAATGTCATACATTCACCCCAGTACAGAGATCTGGGCCTAAATCCATCGTTTTTTTGCTCACCATGCCATTCCAGTTTAGACCCAGCCATATGCAAATCAGTCTTGACCCTGCGCCCAATGGGAACAGTCCAGCCCGAACTGCCAGGCCAGGTCCTCCCTGGACTGGAAACAGGCATCCTAGGACCGGTTTCGGGCTTTCAGCCCTCATCAGCCAGGATAGCTTGACTCCAGTGGCATGGAGAGCACGGGACCCACGTCTGGGCATACCCGTCCCACTCGGGGTGACAAATGCAAATAGAACAATTGATGGACAGAACGCAGAACAATGTCATACTTTCACCCCAGTACAGAGATCTGGGCCTAAATCCATCGTTTTTTGCTCACCATGCCATTCCAGTTTGGACCCAGCCATATGCAAATCAGTCTTGATCCTGCGCCCAATGGGAACAGTCCAGTCCGAACTGCCAGTCCAGGTCCTCCCTGGACTGGAAATAAGCACCCTAGTACCGGTTTCGGGCTTTCAGCCCTCATCAGCCAGGATAGCTTGACTCCAGTGGCATGGAGAGCACGGGACCCACGTCTGGGCATACCCGTCCCACTCGGGGTGACAAATGCAAATAGAACAATTGATGGGCAGAATGCAGAACAATGTCATACATTCACCCCAGTACAGAGATCTGGGCCTAAATCCATCGTTTTTTTGCTCACCATGCCATTCCAGTTTGGACCTAGCCATATGCAAATCAGTCTTGACCCTGCGCCCAATGGGAACAGTCCAGCCCGAACTGCCAGGCCAGGTCCTCTCTGGACTGGAAACAAGCATCCTAGGACATGTTTCGGGCTTTCAGCCCTCATCAGCCAGGATAGCTTGACTCCAGTGGCATGGAGAGCACGGGACCCACGTCTAGGCATACCCGTCCCATTAGGGGTGACAAATGCAAATAGAACAATTGATGGTAAGAATGCAGAACAATGTCATACATTCACCCCAGTACAGAGATCTGGGCCTAAATCCATCGTTTTTTTGCTCACCATGCCATTCCAGTTTGGACCCAGCCATATGCAAATCAGTCTTGACCCTGCGCCCAATGGGAACAGTCCAGCCCGAACTGCCAGGCCAGGACCTCCCTGGACTGGAAACAAGCATCCTAGGACCGGTTTCGGGCTTTCAGCACTCATCAGCCAGGATAGCTTGACTCCAGTGGCATGGAGAGCACGGGACCCACGTCTGGGCATACCCGTCCCACTCGGGGTGACAAATGCAAATAGAACAATTGATGGACAGAATGCAGAACAATGTCATACATTCACCCCAGTACAGAGATCTGGGTCAAATCCATAGTTTTTTTGCTCACCATGCCATTCCAGTTTGGACCCAGCCATATGCAAATCAGTCTTGACCCTGCGCCCAATGGGAACAGTCCAGCCCGAACTGCCAGGCCAGGTCCTCCCTGGACTGGAAACAAGCATCCTAGGACCGGTTTCGGCCTTTCAGCCCTCATCAGCCAGGATAGCTTGACTCCAGTGGCATGGAGAGCACGGGACCCACGTCTGGGCATACCCGTCCCACTCGGGGTGGCAAATGCAAATAGAACAATTGATGGACAGAATACAGAACAATGTCATACATTCACCCCAGTACAGAGATCTGGGCCTTAATCCATCGTTTTTTTGCTCACCATGCCATTCCAGTTTGGACCCAGCCATATGCAAATCAGTCTTGACCCTGCGCCCAATGGGAACAGTCCAGCCCGAACTGCCAGGCCAGGTCCTCCCTGGACTGGAAACAAGCATCCTAGGACCAGTTTCGGGCTTTCAGCCCTCCTCAGCCAGGATAGCTTGACTCCAGTGGCATGGAGAGCACCGGACCCACGTCTGGGCATACCCGTCCCACTCGGGGTGACAAATGCAAATAGAACAATTGATGGACAGAATGCAGAACAATGTCATACATTCACCCTAGTACAGAGATCTGGGCCTAAATCCATCGTTTTTTTGCTCACCATGCCATTCCAGTTTGGACCCAGCCATGTGCAAATCAGTCTTGACCCTGCGCCCAATGGGAACAGTCCAGCCCGAACTGCCAGGCCAGGTCCTCCCTGGACTGGAAACAAGCATCCTAGGACCGGTTTCGGGCTTTCAGCCCTCATCAGCCAGGATAGCTTGACTCCAGTGGCATGGAGAGCATGGGACCCACGTCTGGGCATACCCGTCCCACTCGGGGTGACAAATGCAAATAGAATAATTGATGGACAGAATGCAGAACAATGTCATACATTCACCCCAGTACAGAGATCTGGGCCTAAATCCATCGTTTTTTTGCTCACCATGCCATTCCAGTTTGGACCCAGCCATATGCAAATCAGTCTTGACCTGCGCCCAATGGGAACAGTCTAGCCCGAACTGCCAGGCCAGGTCCTCCCTGGACTGGAGAGAAGCATCATAGGACCGGTTTCGGGCTTTCAGCCCTCATCAGCCAGGATAGCTTGACTCCAGTGGCATGGAGAGCACGGGACCCACGTCTGGGCATACCCGTCCCACTCGGGGTGACAAATGCAAATAGAACAATTGATGGACAGAATGCAGAACAATGTCATACATTCACCCCAGTACAGAGATCTGGGCCTAAATCCATCGTTTTTTTGCTCACCATGCCATTCCAGTTTGGACCCAGCCATATGCAAATCAGTCTTGACCCTGCGCCCAATGGGAACAGTCCAGCCCGAACTGCCAGGCCAGGTCCTCCCTGGACTGGAAACAAGCATCCTAGGACCGGTTTCGGGCTTTCAGCCCTCATCAGCCAGGATAGCTTGACTCCAGTGGCATGGAGAGCACGGGACCCACGTCTGGGCATACCCGTCCCACTCGGGGTGACAAATGCAAATAGAACAATTGATGGACAGAATGCAGAACAATGTCATTCATTCACCCCAGTACAGAGATCTGGGCCTAAATCCATCGTTTTTTTGCTCACCATGCCATTCCAGTTTGGACCCAGCCATATGCAAATCAGTCTTGACCCTGCGCCCAATGGGAACAGTCCAGCCCGAACTGCCAGGCCAGGTCCTCCCTGGACTGGAAAGAAGCATCCTAGGACCGGTTTCGGGCTTTCAGCCCTCATCAGCCAGGATAGCTTGACTCCAGTGGCATGGAGAGCACGGGACCCACGTCTGGGCATACCCGTCCCACTAGGGGTGACAAATGCAAATAGAACAATTGATGGACAGAATGCAGAACAATGTCATACATTCACCCCAGTACAGAGATCTGGGCCTTAATCCATCGTTTTTTTGCTCACCATGCCATTCCAGTTTGGACCCAGCCATATGCAAATCAGTCTTGACCCTGCGCCCAATGGGAACAGTCCAGCCCGAACTGCCAGGCCAGGTCCTCCCTGGACTGGAAACAAGCATCCTAGGACCGGTTTCGGGCTTTCAGCCCTCATCAGCCAGGATAGCTTGACTCCAGTGGCATGGAGAGCACGGGACCCACGTCTGGGCATACCCGTCCCACTCGGGGTGACAAATGCAAATAGAACAATTGATGGACAGAATGCAGAACAATGTCATACATTCACCCCAGTACAGAGATCTGGGCCTAAATCCATCGTTTTTTTGCTCACCATGCCATTCCAGTTTGGACCCAGCCATATGCAAATCAGTCTTGACCCTGCGCCCAATGGGAACAGTCCAGCCGGAACTGCCAGGCCAGGTCCTCCCTGGACTGGAAACAGGCATCCTAGGACCGGTTTCGGGCTTTCAGCCCTCATCAGCCAGGATAGCTTGACTCCAGTGGCATGGAGAGCACGGGACCCACGTCTGGGCATACCCGTCCCACTCGGGGTGACAAATGCAAATAGAACAATTGATGGACAGAATGCAGAACAATGTCATACATTCACCCCAGTACAGAGATCTGGACCTAAATCCATCGTTTTTTTGCTCACCATGCCATTCCAGTTTGGACCCAGCCATATGCAAATCAGTCTTGACCCTGCGCCCAATGGGAACAGTCCAGTCCGAACTGCCAGGCCAGGTCCTCCCTGGACTGGAAACAAGCATCCTAGGACTTGTTTCGGGCTTTCAGCCCTCATCAGCCAGGATAGCTTGACTCCAGTGGCATGGAGAGCACGGGACCCACGTCTAGGCATACCCGTCCCACTCGGGGTGACAAATGCAAATAGAACAATTGATGGTAAGAATGCAGAACAATGTCATACATTCACCCCAGTACAGAGATCTGGGCCTAAATCCATTCGTTTTTTTGCTCACCATGCCATTCCAGTTTGGACCCAGCCATATGCAAATCAGTCTTGACCCTGCGCCCAATGGGAACAGTCCAGCCTGAACTGCCAGGCCAGGACCTCCCTGGACTGGAAACAAGCATCCTAGGACCAGTTTCGGGCTTTCAGCACACATCAGCCAGGATAGCTTGACTCCAGTGGCATGGAGAGCACGGGACCCACATCTGGGCATACCCGTCCCACTCGGGGTGACAAATGCAAATAGAACAATTGATGGACAGAATGCAGAACAATGTCATACATTCACCCCAGTACAGAGATCTGGGCCTAAATCCATCGTTTTTTTGCTCACCATGCCATTCCAGTTTGGACCCAGCCATGTGCAAATCAGTCTTGACCCTGCGCCCAATGGGAACAGTCCAGCCCGAACTGCCAGGCCAGGTCCTCCCTGGACTGGAAACAAGCATCCTAGGACCGGTTTCGGGCTTTCAGCCCTCATCAGCCAGGATAGCTTGACTCCAGTGGCATGGAGAGCACGGGACCCACGTCTGGGCATACCCGTCCCACTCGGGGTGACAAATGCAAATAGAACAATTGATGGACAGAATGCAGAACAATGTCATACATTCACCCCAGTACAGAGATCTGGGCCTAAATCCATCATTTTTTTGCTCACCATGCCATTCCAGTTTGGACCCAGCCATATGCAAATCAGTCTTGACCCTGCGCCCAATGGGAACAGTCCAGCCCGAACTGCCAGGCCAGGTCCTCCCTGGACTGGAAACAAGCATCCTAGGACCGGTTTCGGGCTTTCAGCCCTCATCAGCCAGGATAGCTTGACTCCAGTGGCATGGAGAGCATGGGACCCACGTCTGGGCATACCCGTCCCACTCGGGGTGACAAATGCAAATAGAATAATTGATGGACAGAATGCAGAACAATGTCATACATTCACCCCAGTACAGAGATCTGGGCCTAAATCCATCGTTTTTTTGCTCACCATGCCATTCCAGTTTGGACCCAGCCATATGCAAATCAGTCTTGACCCTGCGCCCAATGGGAACAGTCCAGCCCGTACTGCCAGGCCAGGTCCTCCCTGGACTGGAAGGAAGCATCCTAGGACCGGTTTCGGGCTTTCAGCCCTCATCAGCCAGGATAGCTTGACTCCAGTGGCATGGAGAGCACGGGACCCACGTCTGGGCATACCCGTCCCACTCGGGGTGACAAATGCAAATAGAACAATTGATGGACAGAATGCAGAACAATGTCATACATTCACCCCAGTACAGAGATCTGGGCCTAAATCCATCGTTTTTTTGCTCACCATGCCATTCCAGTTTGGACCCAGCCATATGCAAATCAGTCTTGACCCTGCGCCCAATGGGAACAGTCCAGCCCGAACTGCCAGGCCAGGTCCTCCCTGGACTGGAAACAAGCATCCTAGGACCGGTTTCGGGCTTTCAGCCCTCATCAGCCAGGATAGCTTGACTCCAGTGGCATGGAGAGCACGGGACCCACGTCTGGGCATACCCGTCCCACTCGGGGTGACAAATGCAAATAGAACAATTGATGGACAGAATGCAGAACAATGTCATACATTCACCCCAGTACAGAGATCTGGGCCTAAATCCATCGTTTTTTTGCTCACCATGCCATTCCAGTTTGGACCCAGCCATATGCAAATCAGTCTTGACCCTGCGCCCAATGGGAACAGTCCAGCCCGAACTGCCAGGCCAGGTCCTCCCTGGACTGGAAACAAGCATCCTAGGACCGGTTTCGGGCTTTCAGCCCTCATCAGCCAGGATAGCTTGACTCCAGTGGCATGGAGAGCACGGGACCCACGTCTGGGCATACCCGTCCCACTCGGGGTGACAAATGCAAATAGAACAATTGATGGACAGAATGCAGAACAATGTCATACATTCACCCCAGTACAGAGATCTGGGCCTAAATCCATCGTTTTTTGCTCACCATGCCATTCCAGTTTGGACCCAGCCATATGCAAATCAGTCTTGACCCTGCGCCCAATGGGAACAGTCCAGCCCGAACTGCCAGGCCAGGTCCTCCCTGGACTGGAAACAAGCATCCTAGGACCGGTTTCGGGCTTTCAGCCCTCATCAGCCAGGATAGCTTGACTCCAGTGGCATGGAGAGCACGGGACCCACGTCTGGGCATACCCGTCCCACTCGGGGTGACAAATGCAAATAGAACAATTGATGGACAGAATGCAGAACAATGTCATACATTCACCCCAGTACAGAGATCTGGGCCTAAATCCATCGTTTTTTTGCTCACCATGCCATTCCAGTTTGGACCCAGCCATATGCAAATCAGTCTTGACCCTGCGCCCAATGGGAACAGTCCAGCCCGAACTGCCAGGCCAGGTCCTCCCTGGACTGGAAACAAGCATCCTAGGACCGGTTTCGGGCTTTCAGCCCTCATCAGCCAGGATAGCTTGACTCCAGTGGCATGGAGAGCACGGGACCCACGTCTGGGCATACCCGTCCCACTCGGGGTGACAAATGCAAATAGAACAATTGATGGACAGAATGCAGAACAATGTCATACATTCACCCCAGTACAGAGATCTGGGCCTAAATCCATCGTTTTTTTGCTCACCATGCCATTCCAGTTTGGACCCAGCCATATGCAAATCAGTCTTGACCCTGCGCCCAATGGGAACAGTCCAGCCCGAACTGCCAGGCCAGGTCCTCCCTGGACTGGAAACAAGCATCCTAGGACCGGTTTCGGGCTTTCAGCCCTCATCAGCCAGGATAGCTTGACTCCAGTGGCATGGAGAGCACGGGACCCACGTCTGGGCATACCCGTCCCACTCGGGGTGACAAATGCAAATAGAACAATTGATGGACAGAATGCAGAACAATGTCATACATTCACCCCAGTACAGAGATCTGGGCCTAAATCCATCGTTTTTTTGCTCACCATGCCATTCCAGTTTGGACCCAGCCATATGCAAATCAGTCTTGACCCTGCGCCCAATGGGAACAGTCCAGCCCGAACTGCCAGGCCAGGTCCTCCCTGGACTGGAAACAAGCATCCTAGGACCGGTTTCGGGCTTTCAGCCCTCATCAGCCAGGATAGCTTGACTCCAGTGGCATGGAGAGCACGGGACCCACGTCTGGGCATACCCGTCCCACTCGGGGTGACAAATGCAAATAGAACAATTGATGGACAGAATGCAGAACAATGTCATACATTCACCCCAGTACAGAGATCTGGGCCTAAATCCATCGTTTTTTTGCTCACCATGCCATTCCAGTTTGGACCCAGCCATATGCAAATCAGTCTTGACCCTGCGCCCAATGGGAACAGTCCAGCCCGAACTGCCAGGCCAGGTCCTCCCTGGACTGGAAACAAGCATCCTAGGACCGGTTTCGGGCTTTCAGCCCTCATCAGCCAGGATAGCTTGACTCCAGTGGCATGGAGAGCACGGGACCCACGTCTGGGCATACCCGTCCCACTCGGGGTGACAAATGCAAATAGAACAATTGATGGACAGAATGCAGAACAATGTCATACATTCACCCCAGTACAGAGATCTGGGCCTAAATCCATCGTTTTTTTGCTCACCATGCCATTCCAGTTTGGACCCAGCCATATGCAAATCAGTCTTGACCCTGCGCCCAATGGGAACAGTCCAGCCCGAACTGCCAGGCCAGGTCCTCCCTGGACTGGAAACAAGCATCCTAGGACCGGTTTCGGGCTTTCAGCCCTCATCAGCCAGGATAGCTTGACTCCAGTGGCATGGAGAGCACGGGACCCACGTCTGGGCATACCCGTCCCACTCGGGGTGACAAATGCAAATAGAACAATTGATGGACAGAATGCAGAACAATGTCATACATTCACCCCAGTACAGAGATCTGGGCCTAAATCCATCGTTTTTTTGCTCACCATGCCATTCCAGTTTGGACCCAGCCATATGCAAATCAGTCTTGACCCTGCGCCCAATGGGAACAGTCCAGCCCGAACTGCCAGGCCAGGTCCTCCCTGGACTGGAAACAAGCATCCTAGGACCGGTTTCGGGCTTTCAGCCCTCATCAGCCAGGATAGCTTGACTCCAGTGGCATGGAGAGCACGGGACCCACGTCTGGGCATACCCGTCCCACTCGGGGTGACAAATGCAAATAGAACAATTGATGGACAGAATGCAGAACAATGTCATACATTCACCCCAGTACAGAGATCTGGGCCTAAATCCATCGTTTTTTTGCTCACCATGCCATTCCAGTTTGGACCCAGCCATATGCAAATCAGTCTTGACCCTGCGCCCAATGGGAACAGTCCAGCCCGAACTGCCAGGCCAGGTCCTCCCTGGACTGGAAACAAGCATCCTAGGACCGGTTTCGGGCTTTCAGCCCTCATCAGCCAGGATAGCTTGACTCCAGTGGCATGGAGAGCACGGGACCCACGTCTGGGCATACCCGTCCCACTCGGGGTGACAAATGCAAATAGAACAATTGATGGACAGAATGCAGAACAATGTCATACATTCACCCCAGTACAGAGATCTGGGCCTAAATCCATCGTTTTTTTGCTCACCATGCCATTCCAGTTTGGACCCAGCCATATGCAAATCAGTCTTGACCCTGCGCCCAATGGGAACAGTCCAGCCCGAACTGCCAGGCCAGGTCCTCCCTGGACTGGAAACAAGCATCCTAGGACCGGTTTCGGGCTTTCAGCCCTCATCAGCCAGGATAGCTTGACTCCAGTGGCATGGAGAGCACGGGACCCACGTCTGGGCATACCCGTCCCACTCGGGGTGACAAATGCAAATAGAACAATTGATGGACAGAATGCAGAACAATGTCATACATTCACCCCAGTACAGAGATCTGGGCCTAAATCCATCGTTTTTTTGCTCACCATGCCATTCCAGTTTGGACCCAGCCATATGCAAATCAGTCTTGACCCTGCGCCCAATGGGAACAGTCCAGCCCGAACTGCCAGGCCAGGTCCTCCCTGGACTGGAAACAAGCATCCTAGGACCGGTTTCGGGCTTTCAGCCCTCATCAGCCAGGATAGCTTGACTCCAGTGGCATGGAGAGCACGGGACCCACGTCTGGGCATACCCGTCCCACTCGGGGTGACAAATGCAAATAGAACAATTGATGGACAGAATGCAGAACAATGTCATACATTCACCCCAGTACAGAGATCTGGGCCTAAATCCATCGTTTTTTTGCTCACCATGCCATTCCAGTTTGGACCCAGCCATATGCAAATCAGTCTTGACCCTGCGCCCAATGGGAACAGTCCAGCCCGAACTGCCAGGCCAGGTCCTCCCTGGACTGGAAACAAGCATCCTAGGACCGGTTTCGGGCTTTCAGCCCTCATCAGCCAGGATAGCTTGACTCCAGTGGCATGGAGAGCACGGGACCCACGTCTGGGCATACCCGTCCCACTCGGGGTGACAAATGCAAATAGAACAATTGATGGACAGAATGCAGAACAATGTCATACATTCACCCCAGTACAGAGATCTGGGCCTAAATCCATCGTTTTTTTGCTCACCATGCCATTCCAGTTTGGACCCAGCCATATGCAAATCAGTCTTGACCCTGCGCCCAATGGGAACAGTCCAGCCCGAACTGCCAGGCCAGGTCCTCCCTGGACTGGAAACAAGCATCCTAGGACCGGTTTCGGGCTTTCAGCCCTCATCAGCCAGGATAGCTTGACTCCAGTGGCATGGAGAGCACGGGACCCACGTCTGGGCATACCCGTCCCACTCGGGGTGACAAATGCAAATAGAACAATTGATGGACAGAATGCAGAACAATGTCATACATTCACCCCAGTACAGAGATCTGGGCCTAAATCCATCGTTTTTTGCTCACCATGCCATTCCAGTTTGGACCCAGCCATATGCAAATCAGTCTTGACCCTGCGCCCAATGGGAACAGTCCAGCCCGAACTGCCAGGCCAGGTCCTCCCTGGACTGGAAACAAGCATCCTAGGACCGGTTTCGGGCTTTCAGCCCTCATCAGCCAGGATAGCTTGACTCCAGTGGCATGGAGAGCACGGGACCCACGTCTGGGCATACCCGTCCCACTCGGGGTGACAAATGCAAATAGAACAATTGATGGACAGAATGCAGAACAATGTCATACATTCACCCCAGTACAGAGATCTGGGCCTAAATCCATCGTTTTTTTGCTCACCATGCCATTCCAGTTTGGACCCAGCCATATGCAAATCAGTCTTGACCCTGCGCCCAATGGGAACAGTCCAGCCCGAACTGCCAGGCCAGGTCCTCCCTGGACTGGAAACAAGCATCCTAGGACCGGTTTCGGGCTTTCAGCCCTCATCAGCCAGGATAGCTTGACTCCAGTGGCATGGAGAGCACGGGACCCACGTCTGGGCATACCCGTCCCACTCGGGGTGACAAATGCAAATAGAACAATTGATGGACAGAATGCAGAACAATGTCATACATTCACCCCAGTACAGAGATCTGGGCCTAAATCCATCGTTTTTTTGCTCACCATGCCATTCCAGTTTGGACCCAGCCATATGCAAATCAGTCTTGACCCTGCGCCCAATGGGAACAGTCCAGCCCGAACTGCCAGGCCAGGTCCTCCCTGGACTGGAAACAAGCATCCTAGGACCGGTTTCGGGCTTTCAGCCCTCATCAGCCAGGATAGCTTGACTCCAGTGGCATGGAGAGCACGGGACCCACGTCTGGGCATACCCGTCCCACTCGGGGTGACAAATGCAAATAGAACAATTGATGGACAGAATGCAGAACAATGTCATACATTCACCCCAGTACAGAGATCTGGGCCTAAATCCATCGTTTTTTTGCTCACCATGCCATTCCAGTTTGGACCCAGCCATATGCAAATCAGTCTTGACCCTGCGCCCAATGGGAACAGTCCAGCCCGAACTGCCAGGCCAGGTCCTCCCTGGACTGGAAACAAGCATCCTAGGACCGGTTTCGGGCTTTCAGCCCTCATCAGCCAGGATAGCTTGACTCCAGTGGCATGGAGAGCACGGGACCCACGTCTGGGCATACCCGTCCCACTCGGGGTGACAAATGCAAATAGAACAATTGATGGACAGAATGCAGAACAATGTCATACATTCACCCCAGTACAGAGATCTGGGCCTAAATCCATCGTTTTTTTGCTCACCATGCCATTCCAGTTTGGACCCAGCCATATGCAAATCAGTCTTGACCCTGCGCCCAATGGGAACAGTCCAGCCCGAACTGCCAGGCCAGGTCCTCCCTGGACTGGAAACAAGCATCCTAGGACCGGTTTTGGGCTTTCAGCCCTCCTCAGCCAGGATAGCTTGACTCCAGTGGCATGGAGAGCACGGGACCCACGTCTGGGCATACCCGTCCCACTCGGGGTGACAAATGCAAATAGAACAATTGATGGACAGAATGCAGAACAATGTCATACATTCACCCCAGTACAGAGATCTGGGCCTAAATCCATCGTTTTTTTGCTCACCATGCCATTCCAGTTTGGACCCAGCCATATGCAAATCAGTCTTGACCCTGCGCCCAATGGGAACAGTCCAGCCCGAACTGCCAGGCCAGGTCCTCCCTGGACTGGAAACAAGCATCCTAGGACCGGTTTCGGGCTTTCAGCCCTCATCAGCCAGGATAGCTTGACTCCAGTGGCATGGAGAGCACGGGACCCACGTCTGGGCATACCCGTCCCACTCGGGGTGACAAATGCAAATAGAACAATTGATGGACAGAATGCAGAACAATGTCATACATTCACCCCAGTACAGAGATCTGGGCCTAAATCCATCGTTTTTTTGCTCACCATGCCATTCCAGTTTGGACCCAGCCATATGCAAATCAGTCTTGACCCTGCGCCCAATGGGAACAGTCCAGCCCGAACTGCCAGGCCAGGTCCTCCCTGGACTGGAAACAAGCATCCTAGGACCGGTTTCGGGCTTTCAGCCCTCATCAGCCAGGATAGCTTGACTCCAGTGGCATGGAGAGCACGGGACCCACGTCTGGGCATACCCGTCCCACTCGGGGTGACAAATGCAAATAGAACAATTGATGGACAGAATGCAGAACAATGTCATACATTCACCCCAGTACAGAGATCTGGGCCTAAATCCATCGTTTTTTTGCTCACCATGCCATTCCAGTTTGGACCCAGCCATATGCAAATCAGTCTTGACCCTGCGCCCAATGGGAACAGTCCAGCCCGAACTGCCAGGCCAGGTCCTCCCTGGACTGGAAACAAGCATCCTAGGACCGGTTTCGGGCTTTCAGCCCTCATCAGCCAGGATAGCTTGACTCCAGTGGCATGGAGAGCACGGGACCCACGTCTGGGCATACCCGTCCCACTCGGGGTGACAAATGCAAATAGAACAATTGATGGACAGAATGCAGAACAATGTCATACATTCACCCCAGTACAGAGATCTGGGCCTAAATCCATCGTTTTTTTGCTCACCATGCCATTCCAGTTTGGACCCAGCCATATGCAAATCAGTCTTGACCCTGCGCCCAATGGGAACAGTCCAGCCCGAACTGCCAGGCCAGGTCCTCCCTGGACTGGAAACAAGCATCCTAGGACCGGTTTCGGGCTTTCAGCCCTCATCAGCCAGGATAGCTTGACTCCAGTGGCATGGAGAGCACGGGACCCACGTCTGGGCATACCCGTCCCACTCGGGGTGACAAATGCAAATAGAACAATTGATGGACAGAATGCAGAACAATGTCATACATTCACCCCAGTACAGAGATCTGGGCCTAAATCCATCGTTTTTTTGCTCACCATGCCATTCCAGTTTGGACCCAGCCATATGCAAATCAGTCTTGACCCTGCGCCCAATGGGAACAGTCCAGCCCGAACTGCCAGGCCAGGTCCTCCCTGGACTGGAAACAAGCATCCTAGGACCGGTTTCGGGCTTTCAGCCCTCATCAGCCAGGATAGCTTGACTCCAGTGGCATGGAGAGCACGGGACCCACGTCTGGGCATACCCGTCCCACTCGGGGTGACAAATGCAAATAGAACAATTGATGGACAGAATGCAGAACAATGTCATACATTCACCCCAGTACAGAGATCTGGGCCTAAATCCATCGTTTTTTTGCTCACCATGCCATTCCAGTTTGGACCCAGCCATATGCAAATCAGTCTTGACCCTGCGCCCAATGGGAACAGTCCAGCCCGAACTGCCAGGCCAGGTCCTCCCTGGACTGGAAACAAGCATCCTAGGACCGGTTTCGGGCTTTCAGCCCTCATCAGCCAGGATAGCTTGACTCCAGTGGCATGGAGAGCACGGGACCCACGTCTGGGCATACCCGTCCCACTCGGGGTGACAAATGCAAATAGAACAATTGATGGACAGAATGCAGAACAATGTCATACATTCACCCCAGTACAGAGATCTGGGCCTAAATCCATCGTTTTTTTGCTCACCATGCCATTCCAGTTTGGACCCAGCCATATGCAAATCAGTCTTGACCCTGCGCCCAATGGGAACAGTCCAGCCCGAACTGCCAGGCCAGGTCCTCCCTGGACTGGAAACAAGCATCCTAGGACCGGTTTCGGGCTTTCAGCCCTCATCAGCCAGGATAGCTTGACTCCAGTGGCATGGAGAGCACGGGACCCACGTCTGGGCATACCCGTCCCACTCGGGGTGACAAATGCAAATAGAACAATTGATGGACAGAATGCAGAACAATGTCATACATTCACCCCAGTACAGAGATCTGGGCCTAAATCCATCGTTTTTTTGCTCACCATGCCATTCCAGTTTGGACCCAGCCATATGCAAATCAGTCTTGACCCTGCGCCCAATGGGAACAGTCCAGCCCGAACTGCCAGGCCAGGTCCTCCCTGGACTGGAAACAAGCATCCTAGGACCGGTTTCGGGCTTTCAGCCCTCATCAGCCAGGATAGCTTGACTCCAGTGGCATGGAGAGCACGGGACCCACGTCTGGGCATACCCGTCCCACTCGGGGTGACAAATGCAAATAGAACAATTGATGGACAGAATGCAGAACAATGTCATACATTCACCCCAGTACAGAGATCTGGGCCTAAATCCATCGTTTTTTTGCTCACCATGCCATTCCAGTTTGGACCCAGCCATATGCAAATCAGTCTTGACCCTGCGCCCAATGGGAACAGTCCAGCCCGAACTGCCAGGCCAGGTCCTCCCTGGACTGGAAACAAGCATCCTAGGACCGGTTTCGGGCTTTCAGCCCTCATCAGCCAGGATAGCTTGACTCCAGTGGCATGGAGAGCACGGGACCCACGTCTGGGCATACCCGTCCCACTCGGGGTGACAAATGCAAATAGAACAATTGATGGACAGAATGCAGAACAATGTCATACATTCACCCCAGTACAGAGATCTGGGCCTAAATCCATCGTTTTTTTGCTCACCATGCCATTCCAGTTTGGACCCAGCCATATGCAAATCAGTCTTGACCCTGCGCCCAATGGGAACAGTCCAGCCCGAACTGCCAGGCCAGGTCCTCCCTGGACTGGAAACAAGCATCCTAGGACCGGTTTCGGGCTTTCAGCCCTCATCAGCCAGGATAGCTTGACTCCAGTGGCATGGAGAGCACGGGACCCACGTCTGGGCATACCCGTCCCACTCGGGGTGACAAATGCAAATAGAACAATTGATGGACAGAATGCAGAACAATGTCATACATTCACCCCAGTACAGAGATCTGGGCCTAAATCCATCGTTTTTTTGCTCACCATGCCATTCCAGTTTGGACCCAGCCATATGCAAATCAGTCTTGACCCTGCGCCCAATGGGAACAGTCCAGCCCGAACTGCCAGGCCAGGTCCTCCCTGGACTGGAAACAAGCATCCTAGGACCGGTTTCGGGCTTTCAGCCCTCATCAGCCAGGATAGCTTGACTCCAGTGGCATGGAGAGCACGGGACCCACGTCTGGGCATACCCGTCCCACTCGGGGTGACAAATGCAAATAGAACAATTGATGGACAGAATGCAGAACAATGTCATACATTCACCCCAGTACAGAGATCTGGGCCTAAATCCATCGTTTTTTTGCTCACCATGCCATTCCAGTTTGGACCCAGCCATATGCAAATCAGTCTTGACCCTGCGCCCAATGGGAACAGTCCAGCCCGAACTGCCAGGCCAGGTCCTCCCTGGACTGGAAACAAGCATCCTAGGACCGGTTTCGGGCTTTCAGCCCTCATCAGCCAGGATAGCTTGACTCCAGTGGCATGGAGAGCACGGGACCCACGTCTGGGCATACCCGTCCCACTCGGGGTGACAAATGCAAATAGAACAATTGATGGACAGAATGCAGAACAATGTCATACATTCACCCCAGTACAGAGATCTGGGCCTAAATCCATCGTTTTTTTGCTCACCATGCCATTCCAGTTTGGACCCAGCCATATGCAAATCAGTCTTGACCCTGCGCCCAATGGGAACAGTCCAGCCCGAACTGCCAGGCCAGGTCCTCCCTGGACTGGAAACAAGCATCCTAGGACCGGTTTCGGGCTTTCAGCCCTCATCAGCCAGGATAGCTTGACTCCAGTGGCATGGAGAGCACGGGACCCACGTCTGGGCATACCCGTCCCACTCGGGGTGACAAATGCAAATAGAACAATTGATGGACAGAATGCAGAACAATGTCATACATTCACCCCAGTACAGAGATCTGGGCCTAAATCCATCGTTTTTTTGCTCACCATGCCATTCCAGTTTGGACCCAGCCATATGCAAATCAGTCTTGACCCTGCGCCCAATGGGAACAGTCCAGCCCGAACTGCCAGGCCAGGTCCTCCCTGGACTGGAAACAAGCATCCTAGGACCGGTTTCGGGCTTTCAGCCCTCATCAGCCAGGATAGCTTGACTCCAGTGGCATGGAGAGCACGGGACCCACGTCTGGGCATACCCGTCCCACTCGGGGTGACAAATGCAAATAGAACAATTGATGGACAGAATGCAGAACAATGTCATACATTCACCCCAGTACAGAGATCTGGGCCTAAATCCATCGTTTTTTTGCTCACCATGCCATTCCAGTTTGGACCCAGCCATATGCAAATCAGTCTTGACCCTGCGCCCAATGGGAACAGTCCAGCCCGAACTGCCAGGCCAGGTCCTCCCTGGACTGGAAACAAGCATCCTAGGACCGGTTTCGGGCTTTCAGCCCTCATCAGCCAGGATAGCTTGACTCCAGTGGCATGGAGAGCACGGGACCCACGTCTGGGCATACCCGTCCCACTCGGGGTGACAAATGCAAATAGAACAATTGATGGACAGAATGCAGAACAATGTCATACATTCACCCCAGTACAGAGATCTGGGCCTAAATCCATCGTTTTTTTGCTCACCATGCCATTCCAGTTTGGACCCAGCCATATGCAAATCAGTCTTGACCCTGCGCCCAATGGGAACAGTCCAGCCCGAACTGCCAGGCCAGGTCCTCCCTGGACTGGAAACAAGCATCCTAGGACCGGTTTCGGGCTTTCAGCCCTCATCAGCCAGGATAGCTTGACTCCAGTGGCATGGAGAGCACGGGACCCACGTCTGGGCATACCCGTCCCACTCGGGGTGACAAATGCAAATAGAACAATTGATGGACAGAATGCAGAACAATGTCATACATTCACCCCAGTACAGAGATCTGGGCCTAAATCCATCGTTTTTTTGCTCACCATGCCATTCCAGTTTGGACCCAGCCATATGCAAATCAGTCTTGACCCTGCGCCCAATGGGAACAGTCCAGCCCGAACTGCCAGGCCAGGTCCTCCCTGGACTGGAAACAAGCATCCTAGGACCGGTTTCGGGCTTTCAGCCCTCATCAGCCAGGATAGCTTGACTCCAGTGGCATGGAGAGCACGGGACCCACGTCTGGGCATACCCGTCCCACTCGGGGTGACAAATGCAAATAGAACAATTGATGGACAGAATGCAGAACAATGTCATACATTCACCCCAGTACAGAGATCTGGGCCTAAATCCATCGTTTTTTTGCTCACCATGCCATTCCAGTTTGGACCCAGCCATATGCAAATCAGTCTTGACCCTGCGCCCAATGGGAACAGTCCAGCCCGAACTGCCAGGCCAGGTCCTCCCTGGACTGGAAACAAGCATCCTAGGACCGGTTTCGGGCTTTCAGCCCTCATCAGCCAGGATAGCTTGACTCCAGTGGCATGGAGAGCACGGGACCCACGTCTGGGCATACCCGTCCCACTCGGGGTGACAAATGCAAATAGAACAATTGATGGACAGAATGCAGAACAATGTCATACATTCACCCCAGTACAGAGATCTGGGCCTAAATCCATCGTTTTTTTGCTCACCATGCCATTCCAGTTTGGACCCAGCCATATGCAAATCAGTCTTGACCCTGCGCCCAATGGGAACAGTCCAGCCCGAACTGCCAGGCCAGGTCCTCCCTGGACTGGAAACAAGCATCCTAGGACCGGTTTCGGGCTTTCAGCCCTCATCAGCCAGGATAGCTTGACTCCAGTGGCATGGAGAGCACGGGACCCACGTCTGGGCATACCCGTCCCACTCGGGGTGACAAATGCAAATAGAACAATTGATGGACAGAATGCAGAACAATGTCATACATTCACCCCAGTACAGAGATCTGGGCCTAAATCCATCGTTTTTTTGCTCACCATGCCATTCCAGTTTGGACCCAGCCATATGCAAATCAGTCTTGACCCTGCGCCCAATGGGAACAGTCCAGCCCGAACTGCCAGGCCAGGTCCTCCCTGGACTGGAAACAAGCATCCTAGGACCGGTTTCGGGCTTTCAGCCCTCATCAGCCAGGATAGCTTGACTCCAGTGGCATGGAGAGCACGGGACCCACGTCTGGGCATACCCGTCCCACTCGGGGTGACAAATGCAAATAGAACAATTGATGGACAGAATGCAGAACAATGTCATACATTCACCCCAGTACAGAGATCTGGGCCTAAATCCATCGTTTTTTTGCTCACCATGCCATTCCAGTTTGGACCCAGCCATATGCAAATCAGTCTTGACCCTGCGCCCAATGGGAACAGTCCAGCCCGAACTGCCAGGCCAGGTCCTCCCTGGACTGGAAACAAGCATCCTAGGACCGGTTTCGGGCTTTCAGCCCTCATCAGCCAGGATAGCTTGACTCCAGTGGCATGGAGAGCACGGGACCCACGTCTGGGCATACCCGTCCCACTCGGGGTGACAAATGCAAATAGAACAATTGATGGACAGAATGCAGAACAATGTCATACATTCACCCCAGTACAGAGATCTGGGCCTAAATCCATCGTTTTTTTGCTCACCATGCCATTCCAGTTTGGACCCAGCCATATGCAAATCAGTCTTGACCCTGCGCCCAATGGGAACAGTCCAGCCCGAACTGCCAGGCCAGGTCCTCCCTGGACTGGAAACAAGCATCCTAGGACCGGTTTCGGGCTTTCAGCCCTCATCAGCCAGGATAGCTTGACTCCAGTGGCATGGAGAGCACGGGACCCACGTCTGGGCATACCCGTCCCACTCGGGGTGACAAATGCAAATAGAACAATTGATGGACAGAATGCAGAACAATGTCATACATTCACCCCAGTACAGAGATCTGGGCCTAAATCCATCGTTTTTTTGCTCACCATGCCATTCCAGTTTGGACCCAGCCATATGCAAATCAGTCTTGACCCTGCGCCCAATGGGAACAGTCCAGCCCGAACTGCCAGGCCAGGTCCTCCCTGGACTGGAAACAAGCATCCTAGGACCGGTTTCGGGCTTTCAGCCCTCATCAGCCAGGATAGCTTGACTCCAGTGGCATGGAGAGCACGGGACCCACGTCTGGGCATACCCGTCCCACTCGGGGTGACAAATGCAAATAGAACAATTGATGGACAGAATGCAGAACAATGTCATACATTCACCCCAGTACAGAGATCTGGGCCTAAATCCATCGTTTTTTTGCTCACCATGCCATTCCAGTTTGGACCCAGCCATATGCAAATCAGTCTTGACCCTGCGCCCAATGGGAACAGTCCAGCCCGAACTGCCAGGCCAGGTCCTCCCTGGACTGGAAACAAGCATCCTAGGACCGGTTTCGGGCTTTCAGCCCTCATCAGCCAGGATAGCTTGACTCCAGTGGCATGGAGAGCACGGGACCCACGTCTGGGCATACCCGTCCCACTCGGGGTGACAAATGCAAATAGAACAATTGATGGACAGAATGCAGAACAATGTCATACATTCACCCCAGTACAGAGATCTGGGCCTAAATCCATCGTTTTTTTGCTCACCATGCCATTCCAGTTTGGACCCAGCCATATGCAAATCAGTCTTGACCCTGCGCCCAATGGGAACAGTCCAGCCCGAACTGCCAGGCCAGGTCCTCCCTGGACTGGAAACAAGCATCCTAGGACCGGTTTCGGGCTTTCAGCCCTCATCAGCCAGGATAGCTTGACTCCAGTGGCATGGAGAGCACGGGACCCACGTCTGGGCATACCCGTCCCACTCGGGGTGACAAATGCAAATAGAACAATTGATGGACAGAATGCAGAACAATGTCATACATTCACCCCAGTACAGAGATCTGGGCCTAAATCCATCGTTTTTTTGCTCACCATGCCATTCCAGTTTGGACCCAGCCATATGCAAATCAGTCTTGACCCTGCGCCCAATGGGAACAGTCCAGCCCGAACTGCCAGGCCAGGTCCTCCCTGGACTGGAAACAAGCATCCTAGGACCGGTTTCGGGCTTTCAGCCCTCATCAGCCAGGATAGCTTGACTCCAGTGGCATGGAGAGCACGGGACCCACGTCTGGGCATACCCGTCCCACTCGGGGTGACAAATGCAAATAGAACAATTGATGGACAGAATGCAGAACAATGTCATACATTCACCCCAGTACAGAGATCTGGGCCTAAATCCATCGTTTTTTTGCTCACCATGCCATTCCAGTTTGGACCCAGCCATATGCAAATCAGTCTTGACCCTGCGCCCAATGGGAACAGTCCAGCCCGAACTGCCAGGCCAGGTCCTCCCTGGACTGGAAACAAGCATCCTAGGACCGGTTTCGGGCTTTCAGCCCTCATCAGCCAGGATAGCTTGACTCCAGTGGCATGGAGAGCACGGGACCCACGTCTGGGCATACCCGTCCCACTCGGGGTGACAAATGCAAATAGAACAATTGATGGACAGAATGCAGAACAATGTCATACATTCACCCCAGTACAGAGATCTGGGCCTAAATCCATCGTTTTTTTGCTCACCATGCCATTCCAGTTTGGACCCAGCCATATGCAAATCAGTCTTGACCCTGCGCCCAATGGGAACAGTCCAGCCCGAACTGCCAGGCCAGGTCCTCCCTGGACTGGAAACAAGCATCCTAGGACCGGTTTCGGGCTTTCAGCCCTCATCAGCCAGGATAGCTTGACTCCAGTGGCATGGAGAGCACGGGACCCACGTCTGGGCATACCCGTCCCACTCGGGGTGACAAATGCAAATAGAACAATTGATGGACAGAATGCAGAACAATGTCATACATTCACCCCAGTACAGAGATCTGGGCCTAAATCCATCGTTTTTTTGCTCACCATGCCATTCCAGTTTGGACCCAGCCATATGCAAATCAGTCTTGACCCTGCGCCCAATGGGAACAGTCCAGCCCGAACTGCCAGGCCAGGTCCTCCCTGGACTGGAAACAAGCATCCTAGGACCGGTTTCGGGCTTTCAGCCCTCATCAGCCAGGATAGCTTGACTCCAGTGGCATGGAGAGCACGGGACCCACGTCTGGGCATACCCGTCCCACTCGGGGTGACAAATGCAAATAGAACAATTGATGGACAGAATGCAGAACAATGTCATACATTCACCCCAGTACAGAGATCTGGGCCTAAATCCATCGTTTTTTTGCTCACCATGCCATTCCAGTTTGGACCCAGCCATATGCAAATCAGTCTTGACCCTGCGCCCAATGGGAACAGTCCAGCCCGAACTGCCAGGCCAGGTCCTCCCTGGACTGGAAACAAGCATCCTAGGACCGGTTTCGGGCTTTCAGCCCTCATCAGCCAGGATAGCTTGACTCCAGTGGCATGGAGAGCACGGGACCCACGTCTGGGCATACCCGTCCCACTCGGGGTGACAAATGCAAATAGAACAATTGATGGACAGAATGCAGAACAATGTCATACATTCACCCCAGTACAGAGATCTGGGCCTAAATCCATCGTTTTTTTGCTCACCATGCCATTCCAGTTTGGACCCAGCCATATGCAAATCAGTCTTGACCCTGCGCCCAATGGGAACAGTCCAGCCCGAACTGCCAGGCCAGGTCCTCCCTGGACTGGAAACAAGCATCCTAGGACCGGTTTCGGGCTTTCAGCCCTCATCAGCCAGGATAGCTTGACTCCAGTGGCATGGAGAGCACGGGACCCACGTCTGGGCATACCCGTCCCACTCGGGGTGACAAATGCAAATAGAACAATTGATGGACAGAATGCAGAACAATGTCATACATTCACCCCAGTACAGAGATCTGGGCCTAAATCCATCGTTTTTTGCTCACCATGCCATTCCAGTTTGGACCCAGCCATATGCAAATCAGTCTTGACCCTGCGCCCAATGGGAACAGTCCAGCCCGAACTGCCAGGCCAGGTCCTCCCTGGACTGGAAACAAGCATCCTAGGACCGGTTTCGGGCTTTCAGCCCTCATCAGCCAGGATAGCTTGACTCCAGTGGCATGGAGAGCACGGGACCCACGTCTGGGCATACCCGTCCCACTCGGGGTGACAAATGCAAATAGAACAATTGATGGACAGAATGCAGAACAATGTCATACATTCACCCCAGTACAGAGATCTGGGCCTAAATCCATCGTTTTTTTGCTCACCATGCCATTCCAGTTTGGACCCAGCCATATGCAAATCAGTCTTGACCCTGCGCCCAATGGGAACAGTCCAGCCCGAACTGCCAGGCCAGGTCCTCCCTGGACTGGAAACAAGCATCCTAGGACCGGTTTCGGGCTTTCAGCCCTCATCAGCCAGGATAGCTTGACTCCAGTGGCATGGAGAGCACGGGACCCACGTCTGGGCATACCCGTCCCACTCGGGGTGACAAATGCAAATAGAACAATTGATGGACAGAATGCAGAACAATGTCATACATTCACCCCAGTACAGAGATCTGGGCCTAAATCCATCGTTTTTTTGCTCACCATGCCATTCCAGTTTGGACCCAGCCATATGCAAATCAGTCTTGACCCTGCGCCCAATGGGAACAGTCCAGCCCGAACTGCCAGGCCAGGTCCTCCCTGGACTGGAAACAAGCATCCTAGGACCGGTTTCGGGCTTTCAGCCCTCATCAGCCAGGATAGCTTGACTCCAGTGGCATGGAGAGCACGGGACCCACGTCTGGGCATACCCGTCCCACTCGGGGTGACAAATGCAAATAGAACAATTGATGGACAGAATGCAGAACAATGTCATACATTCACCCCAGTACAGAGATCTGGGCCTAAATCCATCGTTTTTTTGCTCACCATGCCATTCCAGTTTGGACCCAGCCATATGCAAATCAGTCTTGACCCTGCGCCCAATGGGAACAGTCCAGCCCGAACTGCCAGGCCAGGTCCTCCCTGGACTGGAAACAAGCATCCTAGGACCGGTTTCGGGCTTTCAGCCCTCATCAGCCAGGATAGCTTGACTCCAGTGGCATGGAGAGCACGGGACCCACGTCTGGGCATACCCGTCCCACTCGGGGTGACAAATGCAAATAGAACAATTGATGGACAGAATGCAGAACAATGTCATACATTCACCCCAGTACAGAGATCTGGGCCTAAATCCATCGTTTTTTTGCTCACCATGCCATTCCAGTTTGGACCCAGCCATATGCAAATCAGTCTTGACCCTGCGCCCAATGGGAACAGTCCAGCCCGAACTGCCAGGCCAGGTCCTCCCTGGACTGGAAACAAGCATCCTAGGACCGGTTTCGGGCTTTCAGCCCTCATCAGCCAGGATAGCTTGACTCCAGTGGCATGGAGAGCACGGGACCCACGTCTGGGCATACCCGTCCCACTCGGGGTGACAAATGCAAATAGAACAATTGATGGACAGAATGCAGAACAATGTCATACATTCACCCCAGTACAGAGATCTGGGCCTAAATCCATCGTTTTTTTGCTCACCATGCCATTCCAGTTTGGACCCAGCCATATGCAAATCAGTCTTGACCCTGCGCCCAATGGGAACAGTCCAGCCCGAACTGCCAGGCCAGGTCCTCCCTGGACTGGAAACAAGCATCCTAGGACCGGTTTCGGGCTTTCAGCCCTCATCAGCCAGGATAGCTTGACTCCAGTGGCATGGAGAGCACGGGACCCACGTCTGGGCATACCCGTCCCACTCGGGGTGACAAATGCAAATAGAACAATTGATGGACAGAATGCAGAACAATGTCATACATTCACCCCAGTACAGAGATCTGGGCCTAAATCCATCGTTTTTTTGCTCACCATGCCATTCCAGTTTGGACCCAGCCATATGCAAATCAGTCTTGACCCTGCGCCCAATGGGAACAGTCCAGCCCGAACTGCCAGGCCAGGTCCTCCCTGGACTGGAAACAAGCATCCTAGGACCGGTTTCGGGCTTTCAGCCCTCATCAGCCAGGATAGCTTGACTCCAGTGGCATGGAGAGCACGGGACCCACGTCTGGGCATACCCGTCCCACTCGGGGTGACAAATGCAAATAGAACAATTGATGGACAGAATGCAGAACAATGTCATACATTCACCCCAGTACAGAGATCTGGGCCTAAATCCATCGTTTTTTTGCTCACCATGCCATTCCAGTTTGGACCCAGCCATATGCAAATCAGTCTTGACCCTGCGCCCAATGGGAACAGTCCAGCCCGAACTGCCAGGCCAGGTCCTCCCTGGACTGGAAACAAGCATCCTAGGACCGGTTTCGGGCTTTCAGCCCTCATCAGCCAGGATAGCTTGACTCCAGTGGCATGGAGAGCACGGGACCCACGTCTGGGCATACCCGTCCCACTCGGGGTGACAAATGCAAATAGAACAATTGATGGACAGAATGCAGAACAATGTCATACATTCACCCCAGTACAGAGATCTGGGCCTAAATCCATCGTTTTTGCTCACCATGCCATTCCAGTTTGGACCCAGCCATATGCAAATCAGTCTTGACCCTGCGCCCAATGGGAACAGTCCAGCCCGAACTGCCAGGCCAGGTCCTCCCTGGACTGGAAACAAGCATCCTAGGACCGGTTTCGGGCTTTCAGCCCTCATCAGCCAGGATAGCTTGACTCCAGTGGCATGGAGAGCACGGGACCCACGTCTGGGCATACCCGTCCCACTCGGGGTGACAAATGCAAATAGAACAATTGATGGACAGAATGCAGAACAATGTCATACATTCACCCCAGTACAGAGATCTGGGCCTAAATCCATCGTTTTTTTGCTCACCATGCCATTCCAGTTTGGACCCAGCCATATGCAAATCAGTCTTGACCCTGCGCCCAATGGGAACAGTCCAGCCCGAACTGCCAGGCCAGGTCCTCCCTGGACTGGAAACAAGCATCCTAGGACCGGTTTCGGGCTTTCAGCCCTCATCAGCCAGGATAGCTTGACTCCAGTGGCATGGAGAGCACGGGACCCACGTCTGGGCATACCCGTCCCACTCGGGGTGACAAATGCAAATAGAACAATTGATGGACAGAATGCAGAACAATGTCATACATTCACCCCAGTACAGAGATCTGGGCCTAAATCCATCGTTTTTTTGCTCACCATGCCATTCCAGTTTGGACCCAGCCATATGCAAATCAGTCTTGACCCTGCGCCCAATGGGAACAGTCCAGCCCGAACTGCCAGGCCAGGTCCTCCCTGGACTGGAAACAAGCATCCTAGGACCGGTTTCGGGCTTTCAGCCCTCATCAGCCAGGATAGCTTGACTCCAGTGGCATGGAGAGCACGGGACCCACGTCTGGGCATACCCGTCCCACTCGGGGTGACAAATGCAAATAGAACAATTGATGGACAGAATGCAGAACAATGTCATACATTCACCCCAGTACAGAGATCTGGGCCTAAATCCATCGTTTTTTTGCTCACCATGCCATTCCAGTTTGGACCCAGCCATATGCAAATCAGTCTTGACCCTGCGCCCAATGGGAACAGTCCAGCCCGAACTGCCAGGCCAGGTCCTCCCTGGACTGGAAACAAGCATCCTAGGACCGGTTTCGGGCTTTCAGCCCTCATCAGCCAGGATAGCTTGACTCCAGTGGCATGGAGAGCACGGGACCCACGTCTGGGCATACCCGTCCCACTCGGGGTGACAAATGCAAATAGAACAATTGATGGACAGAATGCAGAACAATGTCATACATTCACCCCAGTACAGAGATCTGGGCCTAAATCCATCGTTTTTTTGCTCACCATGCCATTCCAGTTTGGACCCAGCCATATGCAAATCAGTCTTGACCCTGCGCCCAATGGGAACAGTCCAGCCCGAACTGCCAGGCCAGGTCCTCCCTGGACTGGAAACAAGCATCCTAGGACCGGTTTCGGGCTTTCAGCCCTCATCAGCCAGGATAGCTTGACTCCAGTGGCATGGAGAGCACGGGACCCACGTCTGGGCATACCCGTCCCACTCGGGGTGACAAATGCAAATAGAACAATTGATGGACAGAATGCAGAACAATGTCATACATTCACCCCAGTACAGAGATCTGGGCCTAAATCCATCGTTTTTTTGCTCACCATGCCATTCCAGTTTGGACCCAGCCATATGCAAATCAGTCTTGACCCTGCGCCCAATGGGAACAGTCCAGCCCGAACTGCCAGGCCAGGTCCTCCCTGGACTGGAAACAAGCATCCTAGGACCGGTTTCGGGCTTTCAGCCCTCATCAGCCAGGATAGCTTGACTCCAGTGGCATGGAGAGCACGGGACCCACGTCTGGGCATACCCGTCCCACTCGGGGTGACAAATGCAAATAGAACAATTGATGGACAGAATGCAGAACAATGTCATACATTCACCCCAGTACAGAGATCTGGGCCTAAATCCATCGTTTTTTTGCTCACCATGCCATTCCAGTTTGGACCCAGCCATATGCAAATCAGTCTTGACCCTGCGCCCAATGGGAACAGTCCAGCCCGAACTGCCAGGCCAGGTCCTCCCTGGACTGGAAACAAGCATCCTAGGACCGGTTTCGGGCTTTCAGCCCTCATCAGCCAGGATAGCTTGACTCCAGTGGCATGGAGAGCACGGGACCCACGTCTGGGCATACCCGTCCCACTCGGGGTGACAAATGCAAATAGAACAATTGATGGACAGAATGCAGAACAATGTCATACATTCACCCCAGTACAGAGATCTGGGCCTAAATCCATCATTTTTTTGCTCACCATGCCATTCCAGTTTGGACCCAGCCATATGCAAATCAGTCTTGACCCTGCGCCCAATGGGAACAGTCCAGCCCGAACTGCCAGGCCAGGTCCTCCCTGGACTGGAAACAAGCATCCTAGGACCGGTTTCGGGCTTTCAGCCCTCATCAGCCAGGATAGCTTGACTCCAGTGGCATGGAGAGCACGGGACCCACGTCTGGGCATACCCGTCCCACTCGGGGTGACAAATGCAAATAGAACAATTGATGGACAGAATGCAGAACAATGTCATACATTCACCCCAGTACAGAGATCTGGGCCTAAATCCATCGTTTTTTGCTCACCATGCCATTCCAGTTTGGACCCAGCCATATGCAAATCAGTCTTGACCCTGCGCCCAATGGGAACAGTCCAGCCCGAACTGCCAGGCCAGGTCCTCCCTGGACTGGAAACAAGCATCCTAGGACCGGTTTCGGGCTTTCAGCCCTCATCAGCCAGGATAGCTTGACTCCAGTGGCATGGAGAGCACGGGACCCACGTCTGGGCATACCCGTCCCACTCGGGGTGACAAATGCAAATAGAACAATTGATGGACAGAATGCAGAACAATGTCATACATTCACCCCAGTACAGAGATCTGGGCCTAAATCCATCGTTTTTTTGCTCACCATGCCATTCCAGTTTGGACCCAGCCATATGCAAATCAGTCTTGACCCTGCGCCCAATGGGAACAGTCCAGCCCGAACTGCCAGGCCAGGTCCTCCCTGGACTGGAAACAAGCATCCTAGGACCGGTTTCGGGCTTTCAGCCCTCATCAGCCAGGATAGCTTGACTCCAGTGGCATGGAGAGCACGGGACCCACGTCTGGGCATACCCGTCCCACTCGGGGTGACAAATGCAAATAGAACAATTGATGGACAGAATGCAGAACAATGTCATACATTCACCCCAGTACAGAGATCTGGGCCTAAATCCATCGTTTTTTTGCTCACCATGCCATTCCAGTTTGGACCCAGCCATATGCAAATCAGTCTTGACCCTGCGCCCAATGGGAACAGTCCAGCCCGAACTGCCAGGCCAGGTCCTCCCTGGACTGGAAACAAGCATCCTAGGACCGGTTTCGGGCTTTCAGCCCTCATCAGCCAGGATAGCTTGACTCCAGTGGCATGGAGAGCACGGGACCCACGTCTGGGCATACCCGTCCCACTCGGGGTGACAAATGCAAATAGAACAATTGATGGACAGAATGCAGAACAATGTCATACATTCACCCCAGTACAGAGATCTGGGCCTAAATCCATCGTTTTTTTGCTCACCATGCCATTCCAGTTTGGACCCAGCCATATGCAAATCAGTCTTGACCCTGCGCCCAATGGGAACAGTCCAGCCCGAACTGCCAGGCCAGGTCCTCCCTGGACTGGAAACAAGCATCCTAGGACCGGTTTCGGGCTTTCAGCCCTCATCAGCCAGGATAGCTTGACTCCAGTGGCATGGAGAGCACGGGACCCACGTCTGGGCATACCCGTCCCACTCGGGGTGACAAATGCAAATAGAACAATTGATGGACAGAATGCAGAACAATGTCATACATTCACCCCAGTACAGAGATCTGGGCCTAAATCCATCGTTTTTTTGCTCACCATGCCATTCCAGTTTGGACCCAGCCATATGCAAATCAGTCTTGACCCTGCGCCCAATGGGAACAGTCCAGCCCGAACTGCCAGGCCAGGTCCTCCCTGGACTGGAAACAAGCATCCTAGGACCGGTTTCGGGCTTTCAGCCCTCATCAGCCAGGATAGCTTGACTCCAGTGGCATGGAGAGCACGGGACCCACGTCTGGGCATACCCGTCCCACTCGGGGTGACAAATGCAAATAGAACAATTGATGGACAGAATGCAGAACAATGTCATACATTCACCCCAGTACAGAGATCTGGGCCTAAATCCATCGTTTTTTTGCTCACCATGCCATTCCAGTTTGGACCCAGCCATATGCAAATCAGTCTTGACCCTGCGCCCAATGGGAACAGTCCAGCCCGAACTGCCAGGCCAGGTCCTCCCTGGACTGGAAACAAGCATCCTAGGACCGGTTTCGGGCTTTCAGCCCTCCTCAGCCAGGATAGCTTGACTCCAGTGGCATGGAGAGCACGGGACCCACGTCTGGGCATACCCGTCCCACTCGGGGTGACAAATGCAAATAGAACAATTGATGGACAGAATGCAGAACAATGTCATACATTCACCCCAGTACAGAGATCTGGGCCTAAATCCATCGTTTTTTTGCTCACCATGCCATTCCAGTTTGGACCCAGCCATATGCAAATCAGTCTTGACCCTGCGCCCAATGGGAACAGTCCAGCCCGAACTGCCAGGCCAGGTCCTCCCTGGACTGGAAACAAGCATCCTAGGACCGGTTTCGGGCTTTCAGCCCTCATCAGCCAGGATAGCTTGACTCCAGTGGCATGGAGAGCACGGGACCCACGTCTGGGCATACCCGTCCCACTCGGGGTGACAAATGCAAATAGAACAATTGATGGACAGAATGCAGAACAATGTCATACATTCACCCCAGTACAGAGATCTGGGCCTAAATCCATCGTTTTTTTGCTCACCATGCCATTCCAGTTTGGACCCAGCCATATGCAAATCAGTCTTGACCCTGCGCCCAATGGGAACAGTCCAGCCCGAACTGCCAGGCCAGGTCCTCCCTGGACTGGAAACAAGCATCCTAGGACCGGTTTCGGGCTTTCAGCCCTCATCAGCCAGGATAGCTTGACTCCAGTGGCATGGAGAGCACGGGACCCACGTCTGGGCATACCCGTCCCACTCGGGGTGACAAATGCAAATAGAACAATTGATGGACAGAATGCAGAACAATGTCATACATTCACCCCAGTACAGAGATCTGGGCCTAAATCCATCGTTTTTTTGCTCACCATGCCATTCCAGTTTGGACCCAGCCATATGCAAATCAGTCTTGACCCTGCGCCCAATGGGAACAGTCCAGCCCGAACTGCCAGGCCAGGTCCTCCCTGGACTGGAAACAAGCATCCTAGGACCGGTTTCGGGCTTTCAGCCCTCATCAGCCAGGATAGCTTGACTCCAGTGGCATGGAGAGCACGGGACCCACGTCTGGGCATACCCGTCCCACTCGGGGTGACAAATGCAAATAGAACAATTGATGGACAGAATGCAGAACAATGTCATACATTCACCCCAGTACAGAGATCTGGGCCTAAATCCATCGTTTTTTTGCTCACCATGCCATTCCAGTTTGGACCCAGCCATATGCAAATCAGTCTTGACCCTGCGCCCAATGGGAACAGTCCAGCCCGAACTGCCAGGCCAGGTCCTCCCTGGA
The DNA here is from genome assembly GCA_963921515.1 of Calotriton arnoldi. Taxonomy (NCBI): domain Eukaryota; kingdom Metazoa; phylum Chordata; class Amphibia; order Caudata; family Salamandridae; genus Calotriton; species Calotriton arnoldi. The sequence goes on from CAWUFW010014745.1 coordinate 310,825, forward strand.
CTGGAAACAAGCATCCTAGGACCGGTTTCGGGCTTTCAGCCCTCATCAGCCAGGATAGCTTGACTCCAGTGGCATGGAGAGCACGGGACCCACGTCTGGGCATACCCGTCCCACTCGGGGTGACAAATGCAAATAGAACAATTGATGGACAGAATGCAGAACAATGTCATACATTCACCCCAGTACAGAGATCTGGGCCTAAATCCATCGTTTTTTTGCTCACCATGCCATTCCAGTTTGGACCCAGCCATATGCAAATCAGTCTTGACCCTGCGCCCAATGGGAACAGTCCAGCCCGAACTGCCAGGCCAGGTCCTCCCTGGACTGGAAACAAGCATCCTAGGACCGGTTTCGGGCTTTCAGCCCTCATCAGCCAGGATAGCTTGACTCCAGTGGCATGGAGAGCACGGGACCCACGTCTGGGCATACCCGTCCCACTCGGGGTGACAAATGCAAATAGAACAATTGATGGACAGAATGCAGAACAATGTCATACATTCACCCCAGTACAGAGATCTGGGCCTAAATCCATCGTTTTTGCTCACCATGCCATTCCAGTTTGGACCCAGCCATATGCAAATCAGTCTTGACCCTGCGCCCAATGGGAACAGTCCAGCCCGAACTGCCAGGCCAGGTCCTCCCTGGACTGGAAACAAGCATCCTAGGACCGGTTTCGGGCTTTCAGCCCTCATCAGCCAGGATAGCTTGACTCCAGTGGCATGGAGAGCACGGGACCCACGTCTGGGCATACCCGTCCCACTCGGGGTGACAAATGCAAATAGAACAATTGATGGACAGAATGCAGAACAATGTCATACATTCACCCCAGTACAGAGATCTGGGCCTAAATCCATCGTTTTTTTGCTCACCATGCCATTCCAGTTTGGACCCAGCCATATGCAAATCAGTCTTGACCCTGCGCCCAATGGGAACAGTCCAGCCCGAACTGCCAGGCCAGGTCCTCCCTGGACTGGAAACAAGCATCCTAGGACCGGTTTCGGGCTTTCAGCCCTCATCAGCCAGGATAGCTTGACTCCAGTGGCATGGAGAGCACGGGACCCACGTCTGGGCATACCCGTCCCACTCGGGGTGACAAATGCAAATAGAACAATTGATGGACAGAATGCAGAACAATGTCATACATTCACCCCAGTACAGAGATCTGGGCCTAAATCCATCGTTTTTTTGCTCACCATGCCATTCCAGTTTGGACCCAGCCATATGCAAATCAGTCTTGACCCTGCGCCCAATGGGAACAGTCCAGCCCGAACTGCCAGGCCAGGTCCTCCCTGGACTGGAAACAAGCATCCTAGGACCGGTTTCGGGCTTTCAGCCCTCATCAGCCAGGATAGCTTGACTCCAGTGGCATGGAGAGCACGGGACCCACGTCTGGGCATACCCGTCCCACTCGGGGTGACAAATGCAAATAGAACAATTGATGGACAGAATGCAGAACAATGTCATACATTCACCCCAGTACAGAGATCTGGGCCTAAATCCATCGTTTTTTTGCTCACCATGCCATTCCAGTTTGGACCCAGCCATATGCAAATCAGTCTTGACCCTGCGCCCAATGGGAACAGTCCAGCCCGAACTGCCAGGCCAGGTCCTCCCTGGACTGGAAACAAGCATCCTAGGACCGGTTTCGGGCTTTCAGCCCTCATCAGCCAGGATAGCTTGACTCCAGTGGCATGGAGAGCACGGGACCCACGTCTGGGCATACCCGTCCCACTCGGGGTGACAAATGCAAATAGAACAATTGATGGACAGAATGCAGAACAATGTCATACATTCACCCCAGTACAGAGATCTGGGCCTAAATCCATCGTTTTTTTGCTCACCATGCCATTCCAGTTTGGACCCAGCCATATGCAAATCAGTCTTGACCCTGCGCCCAATGGGAACAGTCCAGCCCGAACTGCCAGGCCAGGTCCTCCCTGGACTGGAAACAAGCATCCTAGGACCGGTTTCGGGCTTTCAGCCCTCATCAGCCAGGATAGCTTGACTCCAGTGGCATGGAGAGCACGGGACCCACGTCTGGGCATACCCGTCCCACTCGGGGTGACAAATGCAAATAGAACAATTGATGGACAGAATGCAGAACAATGTCATACATTCACCCCAGTACAGAGATCTGGGCCTAAATCCATCGTTTTTTTGCTCACCATGCCATTCCAGTTTGGACCCAGCCATATGCAAATCAGTCTTGACCCTGCGCCCAATGGGAACAGTCCAGCCCGAACTGCCAGGCCAGGTCCTCCCTGGACTGGAAACAAGCATCCTAGGACCGGTTTCGGGCTTTCAGCCCTCATCAGCCAGGATAGCTTGACTCCAGTGGCATGGAGAGCACGGGACCCACGTCTGGGCATACCCGTCCCACTCGGGGTGACAAATGCAAATAGAACAATTGATGGACAGAATGCAGAACAATGTCATACATTCACCCCAGTACAGAGATCTGGGCCTAAATCCATCGTTTTTTTGCTCACCATGCCATTCCAGTTTGGACCCAGCCATATGCAAATCAGTCTTGACCCTGCGCCCAATGGGAACAGTCCAGCCCGAACTGCCAGGCCAGGTCCTCCCTGGACTGGAAACAAGCATCCTAGGACCGGTTTCGGGCTTTCAGCCCTCATCAGCCAGGATAGCTTGACTCCAGTGGCATGGAGAGCACGGGACCCACGTCTGGGCATACCCGTCCCACTCGGGGTGACAAATGCAAATAGAACAATTGATGGACAGAATGCAGAACAATGTCATACATTCACCCCAGTACAGAGATCTGGGCCTAAATCCATCGTTTTTTTGCTCACCATGCCATTCCAGTTTGGACCCAGCCATATGCAAATCAGTCTTGACCCTGCGCCCAATGGGAACAGTCCAGCCCGAACTGCCAGGCCAGGTCCTCCCTGGACTGGAAACAAGCATCCTAGGACCGGTTTCGGGCTTTCAGCCCTCATCAGCCAGGATAGCTTGACTCCAGTGGCATGGAGAGCACGGGACCCACGTCTGGGCATACCCGTCCCACTCGGGGTGACAAATGCAAATAGAACAATTGATGGACAGAATGCAGAACAATGTCATACATTCACCCCAGTACAGAGATCTGGGCCTAAATCCATCGTTTTTTTGCTCACCATGCCATTCCAGTTTGGACCCAGCCATATGCAAATCAGTCTTGACCCTGCGCCCAATGGGAACAGTCCAGCCCGAACTGCCAGGCCAGGTCCTCCCTGGACTGGAAACAAGCATCCTAGGACCGGTTTCGGGCTTTCAGCCCTCATCAGCCAGGATAGCTTGACTCCAGTGGCATGGAGAGCACGGGACCCACGTCTGGGCATACCCGTCCCACTCGGGGTGACAAATGCAAATAGAACAATTGATGGACAGAATGCAGAACAATGTCATACATTCACCCCAGTACAGAGATCTGGGCCTAAATCCATCGTTTTTTTGCTCACCATGCCATTCCAGTTTGGACCCAGCCATATGCAAATCAGTCTTGACCCTGCGCCCAATGGGAACAGTCCAGCCCGAACTGCCAGGCCAGGTCCTCCCTGGACTGGAAACAAGCATCCTAGGACCGGTTTCGGGCTTTCAGCCCTCATCAGCCAGGATAGCTTGACTCCAGTGGCATGGAGAGCACGGGACCCACGTCTGGGCATACCCGTCCCACTCGGGGTGACAAATGCAAATAGAACAATTGATGGACAGAATGCAGAACAATGTCATACATTCACCCCAGTACAGAGATCTGGGCCTAAATCCATCGTTTTTTTGCTCACCATGCCATTCCAGTTTGGACCCAGCCATATGCAAATCAGTCTTGACCCTGCGCCCAATGGGAACAGTCCAGCCCGAACTGCCAGGCCAGGTCCTCCCTGGACTGGAAACAAGCATCCTAGGACCGGTTTCGGGCTTTCAGCCCTCATCAGCCAGGATAGCTTGACTCCAGTGGCATGGAGAGCACGGGACCCACGTCTGGGCATACCCGTCCCACTCGGGGTGACAAATGCAAATAGAACAATTGATGGTACAGAATGCAGAACAATGTCATACATTCACCCCAGTACAGAGATCTGGGCCTAAATCCATCGTTTTTTTGCTCACCATGCCATTCCAGTTTGGACCCAGCCATATGCAAATCAGTCTTGACCCTGCGCCCAATGGGAACAGTCCAGCCCGAACTGCCAGGCCAGGTCCTCCCTGGACTGGAAACAAGCATCCTAGGACCGGTTTCGGGCTTTCAGCCCTCATCAGCCAGGATAGCTTGACTCCAGTGGCATGGAGAGCACGGGACCCACGTCTGGGCATACCCGTCCCACTCGGGGTGACAAATGCAAATAGAACAATTGATGGACAGAATGCAGAACAATGTCATACATTCACCCCAGTACAGAGATCTGGGCCTAAATCCATCGTTTTTTTGCTCACCATGCCATTCCAGTTTGGACCCAGCCATATGCAAATCAGTCTTGACCCTGCGCCCAATGGGAACAGTCCAGCCCGAACTGCCAGGCCAGGTCCTCCCTGGACTGGAAACAAGCATCCTAGGACCGGTTTCGGGCTTTCAGCCCTCATCAGCCAGGATAGCTTGACTCCAGTGGCATGGAGAGCACGGGACCCACGTCTGGGCATACCCGTCCCACTCGGGGTGACAAATGCAAATAGAACAATTGATGGACAGAATGCAGAACAATGTCATACATTCACCCCAGTACAGAGATCTGGGCCTAAATCCATCGTTTTTTTGCTCACCATGCCATTCCAGTTTGGACCCAGCCATATGCAAATCAGTCTTGACCCTGCGCCCAATGGGAACAGTCTAGCCCGAACTGCCAGGCCAGGTCCTCCCTGGACTGGAAACAAGCATCCTAGGACCGGTTTCGGGCTTTCAGCCCTCATCAGCCAGGATAGCTTGACTCCAGTGGCATGGAGAGCACGGGACCCACGTCTGGGCATACCCGTCCCACTCGGGGTGACAAATGCAAATAGAACAATTGATGGACAGAATGCAGAACAATGTCATACATTCACCCCAGTACAGAGATCTGGGCCTAAATCCATCGTTTTTTTGCTCACCATGCCATTCCAGTTTGGACCCAGCCATATGCAAATCAGTCTTGACCCTGCGCCCAATGGGAACAGTCCAGCCCGAACTGCCAGGCCAGGTCCTCCCTGGACTGGAAACAAGCATCCTAGGACCGGTTTCGGGCTTTCAGCCCTCATCAGCCAGGATAGCTTGACTCCAGTGGCATGGAGAGCACGGGACCCACGTCTGGGCATACCCGTCCCACTCGGGGTGACAAATGCAAATAGAACAATTGATGGACAGAATGCAGAACAATGTCATACATTCACCCCAGTACAGAGATCTGGGCCTAAATCCATCGTTTTTTTGCTCACCATGCCATTCCAGTTTGGACCCAGCCATATGCAAATCAGTCTTGACCCTGCGCCCAATGGGAACAGTCCAGCCCGAACTGCCAGGCCAGGTCCTCCCTGGACTGGAAACAAGCATCCTAGGACCGGTTTCGGGCTTTCAGCCCTCATCAGCCAGGATAGCTTGACTCCAGTGGCATGGAGAGCACGGGACCCACGTCTGGGCATACCCGTCCCACTCGGGGTGACAAATGCAAATAGAACAATTGATGGACAGAATGCAGAACAATGTCATACATTCACCCCAGTACAGAGATCTGGGCCTAAATCCATCGTTTTTTTGCTCACCATGCCATTCCAGTTTGGACCCAGCCATATGCAAATCAGTCTTGACCCTGCGCCCAATGGGAACAGTCCAGCCCGAACTGCCAGGCCAGGTCCTCCCTGGACTGGAAACAAGCATCCTAGGACCGGTTTCGGGCTTTCAGCCCTCATCAGCCAGGATAGCTTGACTCCAGTGGCATGGAGAGCACGGGACCCACGTCTGGGCATACCCGTCCCACTCGGGGTGACAAATGCAAATAGAACAATTGATGGACAGAATGCAGAACAATGTCATACATTCACCCCAGTACAGAGATCTGGGCCTAAATCCATCGTTTTTTTGCTCACCATGCCATTCCAGTTTGGACCCAGCCATATGCAAATCAGTCTTGACCCTGCGCCCAATGGGAACAGTCCAGCCCGAACTGCCAGGCCAGGTCCTCCCTGGACTGGAAACAAGCATCCTAGGACCGGTTTCGGGCTTTCAGCCCTCATCAGCCAGGATAGCTTGACTCCAGTGGCATGGAGAGCACGGGACCCACGTCTGGGCATACCCGTCCCACTCGGGGTGACAAATGCAAATAGAACAATTGATGGACAGAATGCAGAACAATGTCATACATTCACCCCAGTACAGAGATCTGGGCCTAAATCCATCGTTTTTTTGCTCACCATGCCATTCCAGTTTGGACCCAGCCATATGCAAATCAGTCTTGACCCTGCGCCCAATGGGAACAGTCCAGCCCGAACTGCCAGGCCAGGTCCTCCCTGGACTGGAAACAAGCATCCTAGGACCGGTTTCGGGCTTTCAGCCCTCATCAGCCAGGATAGCTTGACTCCAGTGGCATGGAGAGCACGGGACCCACGTCTGGGCATACCCGTCCCACTCGGGGTGACAAATGCAAATAGAACAATTGATGGACAGAATGCAGAACAATGTCATACATTCACCCCAGTACAGAGATCTGGGCCTAAATCCATCGTTTTTTTGCTCACCATGCCATTCCAGTTTGGACCCAGCCATATGCAAATCAGTCTTGACCCTGCGCCCAATGGGAACAGTCCAGCCCGAACTGCCAGGCCAGGTCCTCCCTGGACTGGAAACAAGCATCCTAGGACCGGTTTCGGGCTTTCAGCCCTCATCAGCCAGGATAGCTTGACTCCAGTGGCATGGAGAGCACGGGACCCACGTCTGGGCATACCCGTCCCACTCGGGGTGACAAATGCAAATAGAACAATTGATGGACAGAATGCAGAACAATGTCATACATTCACCCCAGTACAGAGATCTGGGCCTAAATCCATCGTTTTTTTGCTCACCATGCCATTCCAGTTTGGACCCAGCCATATGCAAATCAGTCTTGACCCTGCGCCCAATGGGAACAGTCCAGCCCGAACTGCCAGGCCAGGTCCTCCCTGGACTGGAAACAAGCATCCTAGGACCGGTTTCGGGCTTTCAGCCCTCATCAGCCAGGATAGCTTGACTCCAGTGGCATGGAGAGCACGGGACCCACGTCTGGGCATACCCGTCCCACTCGGGGTGACAAATGCAAATAGAACAATTGATGGACAGAATGCAGAACAATGTCATACATTCACCCCAGTACAGAGATCTGGGCCTAAATCCATCGTTTTTTTGCTCACCATGCCATTCCAGTTTGGACCCAGCCATATGCAAATCAGTCTTGACCCTGCGCCCAATGGGAACAGTCCAGCCCGAACTGCCAGGCCAGGTCCTCCCTGGACTGGAAACAAGCATCCTAGGACCGGTTTCGGGCTTTCAGCCCTCATCAGCCAGGATAGCTTGACTCCAGTGGCATGGAGAGCACGGGACCCACGTCTGGGCATACCCGTCCCACTCGGGGTGACAAATGCAAATAGAACAATTGATGGACAGAATGCAGAACAATGTCATACATTCACCCCAGTACAGAGATCTGGGCCTAAATCCATCGTTTTTTTGCTCACCATGCCATTCCAGTTTGGACCCAGCCATATGCAAATCAGTCTTGACCCTGCGCCCAATGGGAACAGTCCAGCCCGAACTGCCAGGCCAGGTCCTCCCTGGACTGGAAACAAGCATCCTAGGACCGGTTTCGGGCTTTCAGCCCTCATCAGCCAGGATAGCTTGACTCCAGTGGCATGGAGAGCACGGGACCCACGTCTGGGCATACCCGTCCCACTCGGGGTGACAAATGCAAATAGAACAATTGATGGACAGAATGCAGAACAATGTCATACATTCACCCCAGTACAGAGATCTGGGCCTAAATCCATCGTTTTTTTGCTCACCATGCCATTCCAGTTTGGACCCAGCCATATGCAAATCAGTCTTGACCCTGCGCCCAATGGGAACAGTCCAGCCCGAACTGCCAGGCCAGGTCCTCCCTGGACTGGAAACAAGCATCCTAGGACCGGTTTCGGGCTTTCAGCCCTCATCAGCCAGGATAGCTTGACTCCAGTGGCATGGAGAGCACGGGACCCACGTCTGGGCATACCCGTCCCACTCGGGGTGACAAATGCAAATAGAACAATTGATGGACAGAATGCAGAACAATGTCATACATTCACCCCAGTACAGAGATCTGGGCCTAAATCCATCGTTTTTTTGCTCACCATGCCATTCCAGTTTGGACCCAGCCATATGCAAATCAGTCTTGACCCTGCGCCCAATGGGAACAGTCCAGCCCGAACTGCCAGGCCAGGTCCTCCCTGGACTGGAAACAAGCATCCTAGGACCGGTTTCGGGCTTTCAGCCCTCATCAGCCAGGATAGCTTGACTCCAGTGGCATGGAGAGCACGGGACCCACGTCTGGGCATACCCGTCCCACTCGGGGTGACAAATGCAAATAGAACAATTGATGGACAGAATGCAGAACAATGTCATACATTCACCCCAGTACAGAGATCTGGGCCTAAATCCATCGTTTTTTTGCTCACCATGCCATTCCAGTTTGGACCCAGCCATATGCAAATCAGTCTTGACCCTGCGCCCAATGGGAACAGTCCAGCCCGAACTGCCAGGCCAGGTCCTCCCTGGACTGGAAACAAGCATCCTAGGACCGGTTTCGGGCTTTCAGCCCTCATCAGCCAGGATAGCTTGACTCCAGTGGCATGGAGAGCACGGGACCCACGTCTGGGCATACCCGTCCCACTCGGGGTGACAAATGCAAATAGAACAATTGATGGACAGAATGCAGAACAATGTCATACATTCACCCCAGTACAGAGATCTGGGCCTAAATCCATCGTTTTTTTGCTCACCATGCCATTCCAGTTTGGACCCAGCCATATGCAAATCAGTCTTGACCCTGCGCCCAATGGGAACAGTCCAGCCCGAACTGCCAGGCCAGGTCCTCCCTGGACTGGAAACAAGCATCCTAGGACCGGTTTCGGGCTTTCAGCCCTCATCAGCCAGGATAGCTTGACTCCAGTGGCATGGAGAGCACGGGACCCACGTCTGGGCATACCCGTCCCACTCGGGGTGACAAATGCAAATAGAACAATTGATGGACAGAATGCAGAACAATGTCATACATTCACCCCAGTACAGAGATCTGGGCCTAAATCCATCGTTTTTTGCTCACCATGCCATTCCAGTTTGGACCCAGCCATATGCAAATCAGTCTTGACCCTGCGCCCAATGGGAACAGTCCAGCCCGAACTGCCAGGCCAGGTCCTCCCTGGACTGGAAACAAGCATCCTAGGACCGGTTTCGGGCTTTCAGCCCTCATCAGCCAGGATAGCTTGACTCCAGTGGCATGGAGAGCACGGGACCCACGTCTGGGCATACCCGTCCCACTCGGGGTGACAAATGCAAATAGAACAATTGATGGACAGAATGCAGAACAATGTCATACATTCACCCCAGTACAGAGATCTGGGCCTAAATCCATCGTTTTTTTGCTCACCATGCCATTCCAGTTTGGACCCAGCCATATGCAAATCAGTCTTGACCCTGCGCCCAATGGGAACAGTCCAGCCCGAACTGCCAGGCCAGGTCCTCCCTGGACTGGAAACAAGCATCCTAGGACCGGTTTCGGGCTTTCAGCCCTCATCAGCCAGGATAGCTTGACTCCAGTGGCATGGAGAGCACGGGACCCACGTCTGGGCATACCCGTCCCACTCGGGGTGACAAATGCAAATAGAACAATTGATGGACAGAATGCAGAACAATGTCATACATTCACCCCAGTACAGAGATCTGGGCCTAAATCCATCGTTTTTTTGCTCACCATGCCATTCCAGTTTGGACCCAGCCATATGCAAATCAGTCTTGACCCTGCGCCCAATGGGAACAGTCCAGCCCGAACTGCCAGGCCAGGTCCTCCCTGGACTGGAAACAAGCATCCTAGGACCGGTTTCGGGCTTTCAGCCCTCATCAGCCAGGATAGCTTGACTCCAGTGGCATGGAGAGCACGGGACCCACGTCTGGGCATACCCGTCCCACTCGGGGTGACAAATGCAAATAGAACAATTGATGGACAGAATGCAGAACAATGTCATACATTCACCCCAGTACAGAGATCTGGGCCTAAATCCATCGTTTTTTTGCTCACCATGCCATTCCAGTTTGGACCCAGCCATATGCAAATCAGTCTTGACCCTGCGCCCAATGGGAACAGTCCAGCCCGAACTGCCAGGCCAGGTCCTCCCTGGACTGGAAACAAGCATCCTAGGACCGGTTTCGGGCTTTCAGCCCTCATCAGCCAGGATAGCTTGACTCCAGTGGCATGGAGAGCACGGGACCCACGTCTGGGCATACCCGTCCCACTCGGGGTGACAAATGCAAATAGAACAATTGATGGACAGAATGCAGAACAATGTCATACATTCACCCCAGTACAGAGATCTGGGCCTAAATCCATCGTTTTTTTGCTCACCATGCCATTCCAGTTTGGACCCAGCCATATGCAAATCAGTCTTGACCCTGCGCCCAATGGGAACAGTCCAGCCCGAACTGCCAGGCCAGGTCCTCCCTGGACTGGAAACAAGCATCCTAGGACCGGTTTCGGGCTTTCAGCCCTCATCAGCCAGGATAGCTTGACTCCAGTGGCATGGAGAGCACGGGACCCACGTCTGGGCATACCCGTCCCACTCGGGGTGACAAATGCAAATAGAACAATTGATGGACAGAATGCAGAACAATGTCATACATTCACCCCAGTACAGAGATCTGGGCCTAAATCCATCGTTTTTTTGCTCACCATGCCATTCCAGTTTGGACCCAGCCATATGCAAATCAGTCTTGACCCTGCGCCCAATGGGAACAGTCCAGCCCGAACTGCCAGGCCAGGTCCTCCCTGGACTGGAAACAAGCATCCTAGGACCGGTTTCGGGCTTTCAGCCCTCATCAGCCAGGATAGCTTGACTCCAGTGGCATGGAGAGCACGGGACCCACGTCTGGGCATACCCGTCCCACTCGGGGTGACAAATGCAAATAGAACAATTGATGGACAGAATGCAGAACAATGTCATACATTCACCCCAGTACAGAGATCTGGGCCTAAATCCATCGTTTTTTTGCTCACCATGCCATTCCAGTTTGGACCCAGCCATATGCAAATCAGTCTTGACCCTGCGCCCAATGGGAACAGTCCAGCCCGAACTGCCAGGCCAGGTCCTCCCTGGACTGGAAACAAGCATCCTAGGACCGGTTTCGGGCTTTCAGCCCTCATCAGCCAGGATAGCTTGACTCCAGTGGCATGGAGAGCACGGGACCCACGTCTGGGCATACCCGTCCCACTCGGGGTGACAAATGCAAATAGAACAATTGATGGACAGAATGCAGAACAATGTCATACATTCACCCCAGTACAGAGATCTGGGCCTAAATCCATCGTTTTTTTGCTCACCATGCCATTCCAGTTTGGACCCAGCCATATGCAAATCAGTCTTGACCCTGCGCCCAATGGGAACAGTCCAGCCCGAACTGCCAGGCCAGGTCCTCCCTGGACTGGAAACAAGCATCCTAGGACCGGTTTCGGGCTTTCAGCCCTCATCAGCCAGGATAGCTTGACTCCAGTGGCATGGAGAGCACGGGACCCACGTCTGGGCATACCCGTCCCACTCGGGGTGACAAATGCAAATAGAACAATTGATGGACAGAATGCAGAACAATGTCATACATTCACCCCAGTACAGAGATCTGGGCCTAAATCCATCGTTTTTTTGCTCACCATGCCATTCCAGTTTGGACCCAGCCATATGCAAATCAGTCTTGACCCTGCGCCCAATGGGAACAGTCTAGCCCGAACTGCCAGGCCAGGTCCTCCCTGGACTGGAAACAAGCATCCTAGGACCGGTTTCGGGCTTTCAGCCCTCATCAGCCAGGATAGCTTGACTCCAGTGGCATGGAGAGCACGGGACCCACGTCTGGGCATACCCGTCCCACTCGGGGTGACAAATGCAAATAGAACAATTGATGGACAGAATGCAGAACAATGTCATACATTCACCCCAGTACAGAGATCTGGGCCTAAATCCATCGTTTTTTTGCTCACCATGCCATTCCAGTTTGGACCCAGCCATATGCAAATCAGTCTTGACCCTGCGCCCAATGGGAACAGTCCAGCCCGAACTGCCAGGCCAGGTCCTCCCTGGACTGGAAACAAGCATCCTAGGACCGGTTTCGGGCTTTCAGCCCTCATCAGCCAGGATAGCTTGACTCCAGTGGCATGGAGAGCACGGGACCCACGTCTGGGCATACCCGTCCCACTCGGGGTGACAAATGCAAATAGAACAATTGATGGACAGAATGCAGAACAATGTCATACATTCACCCCAGTACAGAGATCTGGGCCTAAATCCATCGTTTTTTTGCTCACCATGCCATTCCAGTTTGGACCCAGCCATATGCAAATCAGTCTTGACCCTGCGCCCAATGGGAACAGTCCAGCCCGAACTGCCAGGCCAGGTCCTCCCTGGACTGGAAACAAGCATCCTAGGACCGGTTTCGGGCTTTCAGCCCTCATCAGCCAGGATAGCTTGACTCCAGTGGCATGGAGAGCACGGGACCCACGTCTGGGCATACCCGTCCCACTCGGGGTGACAAATGCAAATAGAACAATTGATGGACAGAATGCAGAACAATGTCATACATTCACCCCAGTACAGAGATCTGGGCCTAAATCCATCGTTTTTTTGCTCACCATGCCATTCCAGTTTGGACCCAGCCATATGCAAATCAGTCTTGACCCTGCGCCCAATGGGAACAGTCCAGCCCGAACTGCCAGGCCAGGTCCTCCCTGGACTGGAAACAAGCATCCTAGGACCGGTTTCGGGCTTTCAGCCCTCATCAGCCAGGATAGCTTGACTCCAGTGGCATGGAGAGCACGGGACCCACGTCTGGGCATACCCGTCCCACTCGGGGTGACAAATGCAAATAGAACAATTGATGGACAGAATGCAGAACAATGTCATACATTCACCCCAGTACAGAGATCTGGGCCTAAATCCATCGTTTTTTTGCTCACCATGCCATTCCAGTTTGGACCCAGCCATATGCAAATCAGTCTTGACCCTGCGCCCAATGGGAACAGTCCAGCCCGAACTGCCAGGCCAGGTCCTCCCTGGACTGGAAACAAGCATCCTAGGACCGGTTTCGGGCTTTCAGCCCTCATCAGCCAGGATAGCTTGACTCCAGTGGCATGGAGAGCACGGGACCCACGTCTGGGCATACCCGTCCCACTCGGGGTGACAAATGCAAATAGAACAATTGATGGACAGAATGCAGAACAATGTCATACATTCACCCCAGTACAGAGATCTGGGCCTAAATCCATCGTTTTTTTGCTCACCATGCCATTCCAGTTTGGACCCAGCCATATGCAAATCAGTCTTGACCCTGCGCCCAATGGGAACAGTCCAGCCCGAACTGCCAGGCCAGGTCCTCCCTGGACTGGAAACAAGCATCCTAGGACCGGTTTCGGGCTTTCAGCCCTCATCAGCCAGGATAGCTTGACTCCAGTGGCATGGAGAGCACGGGACCCACGTCTGGGCATACCCGTCCCACTCGGGGTGACAAATGCAAATAGAACAATTGATGGACAGAATGCAGAACAATGTCATACATTCACCCCAGTACAGAGATCTGGGCCTAAATCCATCGTTTTTTTGCTCACCATGCCATTCCAGTTTGGACCCAGCCATATGCAAATCAGTCTTGACCCTGCGCCCAATGGGAACAGTCCAGCCCGAACTGCCAGGCCAGGTCCTCCCTGGACTGGAAACAAGCATCCTAGGACCGGTTTCGGGCTTTCAGCCCTCATCAGCCAGGATAGCTTGACTCCAGTGGCATGGAGAGCACGGGACCCACGTCTGGGCATACCCGTCCCACTCGGGGTGACAAATGCAAATAGAACAATTGATGGACAGAATGCAGAACAATGTCATACATTCACCCCAGTACAGAGATCTGGGCCTAAATCCATCGTTTTTTTGCTCACCATGCCATTCCAGTTTGGACCCAGCCATATGCAAATCAGTCTTGACCCTGCGCCCAATGGGAACAGTCCAGCCCGAACTGCCAGGCCAGGTCCTCCCTGGACTGGAAACAAGCATCCTAGGACCGGTTTCGGGCTTTCAGCCCTCATCAGCCAGGATAGCTTGACTCCAGTGGCATGGAGAGCACGGGACCCACGTCTGGGCATACCCGTCCCACTCGGGGTGACAAATGCAAATAGAACAATTGATGGACAGAATGCAGAACAATGTCATACATTCACCCCAGTACAGAGATCTGGGCCTAAATCCATCGTTTTTTTGCTCACCATGCCATTCCAGTTTGGACCCAGCCATATGCAAATCAGTCTTGACCCTGCGCCCAATGGGAACAGTCCAGCCCGAACTGCCAGGCCAGGTCCTCCCTGGACTGGAAACAAGCATCCTAGGACCGGTTTCGGGCTTTCAGCCCTCATCAGCCAGGATAGCTTGACTCCAGTGGCATGGAGAGCACGGGACCCACGTCTGGGCATACCCGTCCCACTCGGGGTGACAAATGCAAATAGAACAATTGATGGACAGAATGCAGAACAATGTCATACATTCACCCCAGTACAGAGATCTGGGCCTAAATCCATCGTTTTTTTGCTCACCATGCCATTCCAGTTTGGACCCAGCCATATGCAAATCAGTCTTGACCCTGCGCCCAATGGGAACAGTCCAGCCCGAACTGCCAGGCCAGGTCCTCCCTGGACTGGAAACAAGCATCCTAGGACCGGTTTCGGGCTTTCAGCCCTCCTCAGCCAGGATAGCTTGACTCCAGTGGCATGGAGAGCACGGGACCCACGTCTGGGCATACCCGTCCCACTCGGGGTGACAAATGCAAATAGAACAATTGATGGACAGAATGCAGAACAATGTCATACATTCACCCCAGTACAGAGATCTGGGCCTAAATCCATCGTTTTTTTGCTCACCATGCCATTCCAGTTTGGACCCAGCTATGTGCAAATCAGTCTTGACCCTGCGCCCAATGGGAACAGTCCAGCCCGAACTGCCAGGCCAGGTCCTCCCTGGACTGGAAACAAGCATCCTAGGACCGGTTTCGGCCTTTCAGCCCTCATCAGCCAGGATAGCTTGACTCCAGTGGCATGGAGAGCACGGGACCCACGTCTGGGCATACCCGTCCCACTCGGGGTGACAAATGCAAATAGAACAATTGATGGACAGAATGCAGAACAATGTCATACATTCACCCCAGTACAGAGATCTGGGCCTAAATCCATCGTTTTTTTGCTCACCATGCCATTCCAGTTTGGACCCAGCCATATGCAAATCAGTCTTGACCCTGCGCCCAATGGGAACAGTCCAGCCCGAACTGCCAGGCCAGGTCCTCCCTGGACTGGAAACAAGCATCCTAGGACCGGTTTCGGGCTTTCAGCCCTCATCAGCCAGGATAGCTTGACTCCAGTGGCATGGAGAGCACGGGACCCACGTCTGGGCATACCCGTCCCACTCGGGGTGACAAATGCAAATAGAACAATTGATGGACAGAATGCAGAACAATGTCATACATTCACCCCAGTACAGAGATCTGGGCCTAAATCCATCGTTTTTTTGCTCACCATGCCATTCCAGTTTGGACCCAGCCATATGCAAATCAGTCTTGACCCTGCGCCCAATGGGAACAGTCCAGCCCGAACTGCCAGGCCAGGTCCTCCCTGGACTGGAAACAAGCATCCTAGGACCGGTTTCGGGCTTTCAGCCCTCATCAGCCAGGATAGCTTGACTCCAGTGGCATGGAGAGCACGGGACCCACGTCTGGGCATACCCGTCCCACTCGGGGTGACAAATGCAAATAGAACAATTGATGGACAGAATGCAGAACAATGTCATACATTCACCCCAGTACAGAGATCTGGGCCTAAATCCATCGTTTTTTTGCTCACCATGCCATTCCAGTTTGGACCCAGCCATATGCAAATCAGTCTTGACCCTGCGCCCAATGGGAACAGTCCAGCCCGAACTGCCAGGCCAGGTCCTCCCTGGACTGGAAACAAGCATCCTAGGACCGGTTTCGGGCTTTCAGCCCTCATCAGCCAGGATAGCTTGACTCCAGTGGCATGGAGAGCACGGGACCCACGTCTGGGCATACCCGTCCCACTCGGGGTGACAAATGCAAATAGAACAATTGATGGACAGAATGCAGAACAATGTCATACATTCACCCCAGTACAGAGATCTGGGCCTAAATCCATCGTTTTTTGCTCACCATGCCATTCCAGTTTGGACCCAGCCATATGCAAATCAGTCTTGACCCTGCGCCCAATGGGAACAGTCCAGCCCGAACTGCCAGGCCAGGTCCTCCCTGGACTGGAAACAAGCATCCTAGGACCGGTTTCGGGCTTTCAGCCCTCATCAGCCAGGATAGCTTGACTCCAGTGGCATGGAGAGCACGGGACCCACGTCTGGGCATACCCGTCCCACTCGGGGTGACAAATGCAAATAGAACAATTGATGGACAGAATGCAGAACAATGTCATACATTCACCCCAGTACAGAGATCTGGGCCTAAATCCATCGTTTTTTTGCTCACCATGCCATTCCAGTTTGGACCCAGCCATATGCAAATCAGTCTTGACCCTGCGCCCAATGGGAACAGTCCAGCCCGAACTGCCAGGCCAGGTCCTCCCTGGACTGGAAACAAGCATCCTAGGACCGGTTTCGGGCTTTCAGCCCTCATCAGCCAGGATAGCTTGACTCCAGTGGCATGGAGAGCACGGGACCCACGTCTGGGCATACCCGTCCCACTCGGGGTGACAAATGCAAATAGAACAATTGATGGACAGAATGCAGAACAATGTCATACATTCACCCCAGTACAGAGATCTGGGCCTAAATCCATCGTTTTTTTGCTCACCATGCCATTCCAGTTTGGACCCAGCCATATGCAAATCAGTCTTGACCCTGCGCCCAATGGGAACAGTCCAGCCCGAACTGCCAGGCCAGGTCCTCCCTGGACTGGAAACAAGCATCCTAGGACCGGTTTCGGGCTTTCAGCCCTCATCAGCCAGGATAGCTTGACTCCAGTGGCATGGAGAGCACGGGACCCACGTCTGGGCATACCCGTCCCACTCGGGGTGACAAATGCAAATAGAACAATTGATGGACAGAATGCAGAACAATGTCATACATTCACCCCAGTACAGAGATCTGGGCCTAAATCCATCGTTTTTTTGCTCACCATGCCATTCCAGTTTGGACCCAGCCATATGCAAATCAGTCTTGACCCTGCGCCCAATGGGAACAGTCCAGCCCGAACTGCCAGGCCAGGTCCTCCCTGGACTGGAAACAAGCATCCTAGGACCGGTTTCGGGCTTTCAGCCCTCATCAGCCAGGATAGCTTGACTCCAGTGGCATGGAGAGCACGGGACCCACGTCTGGGCATACCCGTCCCACTCGGGGTGACAAATGCAAATAGAACAATTGATGGACAGAATGCAGAACAATGTCATACATTCACCCCAGTACAGAGATCTGGGCCTAAATCCATCGTTTTTTTGCTCACCATGCCATTCCAGTTTGGACCCAGCCATATGCAAATCAGTCTTGACCCTGCGCCCAATGGGAACAGTCCAGCCCGAACTGCCAGGCCAGGTCCTCCCTGGACTGGAAACAAGCATCCTAGGACCGGTTTCGGGCTTTCAGCCCTCATCAGCCAGGATAGCTTGACTCCAGTGGCATGGAGAGCACGGGACCCACGTCTGGGCATACCCGTCCCACTCGGGGTGACAAATGCAAATAGAACAATTGATGGACAGAATGCAGAACAATGTCATACATTCACCCCAGTACAGAGATCTGGGCCTAAATCCATCGTTTTTTTGCTCACCATGCCATTCCAGTTTGGACCCAGCCATATGCAAATCAGTCTTGACCCTGCGCCCAATGGGAACAGTCCAGCCCGAACTGCCAGGCCAGGTCCTCCCTGGACTGGAAACAAGCATCCTAGGACCGGTTTCGGGCTTTCAGCCCTCCTCAGCCAGGATAGCTTGACTCCAGTGGCATGGAGAGCACGGGACCCACGTCTGGGCATACCCGTCCCACTCGGGGTGACAAATGCAAATAGAACAATTGATGGACAGAATGCAGAACAATGTCATACATTCACCCCAGTACAGAGATCTGGGCCTAAATCCATCGTTTTTTTGCTCACCATGCCATTCCAGTTTGGACCCAGCTATGTGCAAATCAGTCTTGACCCTGCGCCCAATGGGAACAGTCCAGCCCGAACTGCCAGGCCAGGTCCTCCCTGGACTGGAAACAAGCATCCTAGGACCGGTTTCGGGCTTTCAGCCCTCATCAGCCAGGATAGCTTGACTCCAGTGGCATGGAGAGCACGGGACCCACGTCTGGGCATACCCCTCCCACTCGGGGTGACAAATGCAAATAGAATAATTGATGGACAGAATGCAGAACAATGTCATACATTCACCCCAGTACAGAGATCTGGGCCTAAATCCATCATTTTTTTGCTCACCATGCCATTCCAGTTTGGACCCAGCCATATGCAAATCAGTCTTGACCCTGCGCCCAATGGGAACAGTCCAGCCCGAACTGCCAGGCCAGGTCCTCCCTGGACTGGAAACAAGCATCCTAGGACCGGTTTCAGGCTTTCAGCCCTCCTCAGCCAGGATAGCTTGACTCCAGTGGCATGGAGAGCACGGGACCCACGTCTGGGCATACCCGTCCCACTCGGGGTGACAAATGCAAATAGAACAATTGATGGACAGAATGCAGAACAATGTCATACATTCACCCCAGTACAGAGATCTGGGCCTAAATCCATCGTTTTTTTGCTCACCATGCCATTCCAGTTTGGACCCAGCCATATGCAAATCAGTCTTGACCCTGCGCCCAATGGGAACAGTCCAGCCCGAACTGCCAGGCCAGGTCCTCCCTGGACTGGAAACAAGCATCCTAGGACCGGTTTCGGGCTTTCAGCCCTCATCAGCCAGGATAGCTTGACTCCAGTGGCATGGAGAGCACGGGACCCACGTCTGGGCATACCCGTCCCACTCGGGGTGACAAATGCAAATAGAACAATTGATGGACAGAATGCAGAACAATGTCATACATTCACCCCAGTACAGAGATCTGGGCCTAAATCCATCGTTTTTTTGCTCACCATGCCATTCCAGTTTGGACCCAGCCATATGCAAATCAGTCTTGACCCTGCGCCCAATGGGAACAGTCCAGCCCGAACTGCCAGGCCAGGTCCTCCCTGGACTGGAAACAAGCATCCTAGGACCGGTTTCGGGCTTTCAGCCCTCATCAGCCAGGATAGCTTGACTCCAGTGGCATGGAGAGCACGGGACCCACGTCTGGGCATACCCGTCCCACTCGGGGTGACAAATGCAAATAGAACAATTGATGGACAGAATGCAGAACAATGTCATACATTCACCCCAGTACAGAGATCTGGGCCTAAATCCATCGTTTTTTTGCTCACCATGCCATTCCAGTTTGGACCCAGCCATATGCAAATCAGTCTTGACCCTGCGCCCAATGGGAACAGTCCAGCCCGAACTGCCAGGCCAGGTCCTCCCTGGACTGGAAACAAGCATCCTAGGACCGGTTTCGGGCTTTCAGCCCTCATCAGCCAGGATAGCTTGACTCCAGTGGCATGGAGAGCACGGGACCCACGTCTGGGCATACCCGTCCCACTCGGGGTGACAAATGCAAATAGAACAATTGATGGACAGAATGCAGAACAATGTCATACATTCACCCCAGTACAGAGATCTGGGCCTAAATCCATCGTTTTTTTGCTCACCATGCCATTCCAGTTTGGACCCAGCCATATGCAAATCAGTCTTGACCCTGCGCCCAATGGGAACAGTCCAGCCCGAACTGCCAGGCCAGGTCCTCCCTGGACTGGAAACAAGCATCCTAGGACCGGTTTCGGGCTTTCAGCCCTCATCAGCCAGGATAGCTTGACTCCAGTGGCATGGAGAGCACGGGACCCACGTCTGGGCATACCCGTCCCACTCGGGGTGACAAATGCAAATAGAACAATTGATGGACAGAATGCAGAACAATGTCATACATTCACCCCAGTACAGAGATCTGGGCCTAAATCCATCGTTTTTTTGCTCACCATGCCATTCCAGTTTGGACCCAGCCATATGCAAATCAGTCTTGACCCTGCGCCCAATGGGAACAGTCCAGCCCGAACTGCCAGGCCAGGTCCTCCCTGGACTGGAAACAAGCATCCTAGGACCGGTTTCGGGCTTTCAGCCCTCCTCAGCCAGGATAGCTTGACTCCAGTGGCATGGAGAGCACGGGACCCACGTCTGGGCATACCCGTCCCACTCGGGGTGACAAATGCAAATAGAACAATTGATGGACAGAATGCAGAACAATGTCATACATTCACCCCAGTACAGAGATCTGGGCCTAAATCCATCGTTTTTTTGCTCACCATGCCATTCCAGTTTGGACCCAGCCATATGCAAATCAGTCTTGACCCTGCGCCCAATGGGAACAGTCCAGCCCGAACTGCCAGGCCAGGTCCTCCCTGGACTGGAAACAAGCATCCTAGGACCGGTTTCGGGCTTTCAGCCCTCATCAGCCAGGATAGCTTGACTCCAGTGGCATGGAGAGCACGGGACCCACGTCTGGGCATACCCGTCCCACTCGGGGTGACAAATGCAAATAGAACAATTGATGGACAGAATGCAGAACAATGTCATACATTCACCCCAGTACAGAGATCTGGGCCTAAATCCATCGTTTTTTTGCTCACCATGCCATTCCAGTTTGGACCCAGCCATATGCAAATCAGTCTTGACCCTGCGCCCAATGGGAACAGTCCAGCCCGAACTGCCAGGCCAGGTCCTCCCTGGACTGGAAACAAGCATCCTGGTACCGGTTTCAGGCTTTCAGCCCTCCTCAGCCAGGATAGCTTGACTCCAGTGGCATGGAGAGCACGGGACCCACGTCTGGGCATACCCGTCCCACTCGGGGTGACAAATGCAAATAGAACAATTGATGGACAGAATGCAGAACAATGTCATACATTCACCCCAGTACAGAGATCTGGGCCTAAATCCATCGTTTTTTGCTCACCATGCCATTCCAGTTTGGACCCAGCCATATGCAAATCAGTCTTGACCCTGCGCCCAATGGGAACAGTCCAGCCCGAACTGCCAGGCCAGGTCCTCCCTGGACTGGAAACAAGCATCCTAGGACCGGTTTCGGGCTTTCAGCCCTCATCAGCCAGGATAGCTTGACTCCAGTGGCATGGAGAGCACGGGACCCACGTCTGGGCATACCCGTCCCACTCGGGGTGACAAATGCAAATAGAACAATTGATGGACAGAATGCAGAACAATGTCATACATTCACCCCAGTACAGAGATCTGGGCCTAAATCCATCGTTTTTTTGCTCACCATGCCATTCCAGTTTGGACCCAGCCATATGCAAAACAGTCTTGACCCTGCACCCAATGGGAACAGTCCAGCCCGAACTGCCAGGCCAGGTCCTCCCTGGACTGGAAACAAGCATCCTAGGACCGGTTTCGGGCTTTCAGCCCTCTTCAGCCAGGATAGCTTGACTCCAGTGGCATGGAGAGCACGGGACCCACGTCTGGGCATACCCGTCCCACTCGGGGTGACAAATGCAAATAGAATAATTGATGGACAGAATGCAGAACAATGTCATACATTCACCCCAGTACAGAGATCTGGGCCTAAATCCATCATTTTTTTGCTCACCATGCCATCCAGTTTGGACCCAGCCATATGCAAATCAGTCTTGACCCTGCGCCCAATGGGAACAGTCCAGCCCGAACTGCCAGGCCAGGTCCTCCCTGGACTGGAAACAAGCATCCTAGGACCGGTTTCAGGCTTTCAGCCCTCCTCAGCCAGGATAGCTTGACTCCAGTGGCATGGAGAGCACGGGACCCACGTCTGGGCATACCCGTCCCACTCGGGGTGACAAATGCAAATAGAACAATTGATGGACAGAATGCAGAACAATGTCATACATTCACCCCAGTACAGAGATCTGGGCCTAAATCCATCGTTTTTTTGCTCACCATGCCATTCCAGTTTGGACCCAGCCATATGCAAATCAGTCTTGACCCTGCGCCCAATGGGAACAGTCCAGCCCGAACTGCCAGGCCAGGTCCTCCCTGGACTGGAAACAAGCATCCTAGGACCGGTTTCGGGCTTTCAGCCCTCATCAGCCAGGATAGCTTGACTCCAGTGGCATGGAGAGCACGGGACCCACGTCTGGGCATACCCGTCCCACTCGGGGTGACAAATGCAAATAGAACAATTGATGGACAGAATGCAGAACAATGTCATACATTCACCCCAGTACAGAGATCTGGGCCTAAATCCATCGTTTTTTGCTCACCATGCCATTCCAGTTTGGACCCAGCCATATGCAAATCAGTCTTGACCCTGCGCCCAATGGGAACAGTCCAGCCCGAACTGCCAGGCCAGGTCCTCCCTGGACTGGAAACAAGCATCCTAGGACCGGTTTCGGGCTTTCAGCCCTCATCAGCCAGGATAGCTTGACTCCAGTGGCATGGAGAGCACGGGACCCACGTCTGGGCATACCCGTCCCACTCGGGGTGACAAATGCAAATAGA